>OX638136.1:9533302-9923302 GCA_951804985.1 Dryomyza anilis | reverse complement strand
CCATGAAGAAAAGAAAAATGTATGCGCTAATTCAAAACATTCCTCCCCCTTTATGGAAAAAAAAATATTATTAGTATTAGGATTAATGATAATTTTTTACAAAATGTCTTAAATATATTGTTGAAAATATAGAAATGATGTTTTCTTAGAGTTAATATTAAGATTAATAATATAATAAAATAATATGCTTATTTTAACATGGTGATAATATATATAATATGTTATTTTTTTTTTTAAATTATCTAAAAATATGTTTGAATAATTAAATGGGTTTCAATAATAATAATGATAAATATATATATATATATATATATATATATATATATATATATATATATATATATATATATATATTATTTTTTAATTTTTTTTTGTTTTGGTTTTTTTTATATATATTGTTATTGTTATTATTATTTTTTTTTTATTTTAAATATATTTTGTTTTATACTTGTGTAATATTTGTTCATACTTATAATAAGAATATAACCGATTTCATTTTTGTAATTGGATGATTATACATATTATACATATATATATTTATATATTTAAACTTGTTCAATTTATTTTACTTATACGTGTTTTGCATGTGTATTGAGTGTGTGTGTTTGTTGGTATTTTAAAATGAATATATTGATTTTATATTTGGGTTAGAGAGATGTAAATAATTATATGAGTGACTTTTGTATGCCCTACTGTTGGACCAGATTTCTCCTCTTGCTCTTTTGTGTGTTGGGTCGGATTTGCCTTGTTCCTCTTCAATGTTTCGTTGTATGTAGTGTGTTGGATCTGTTGGGCTTCGATGGTTCTTGTGGAATTTGATAATGGTGTTATCTCCAGTAGACGTCGTCATGTTGATACAAGAGAGTTTTGGTCTGGTTGACTTGATTGACGATTCGTTCGAGATGAGTGTTCTTCTCTGCGATCTTGTCAAACGTTTTGAAAACATCTTTGTGCTCATGTCACTTTATGTAGCTTATAGATATCTGAATTGTTGATATCAGAATATCGTTACTGCATCGATTCATCTCTCTGTGCGATGGAAGACATAATAATTTGACTTTTTATATATTTTGTTGTAGTTGTAGTTTTATGATTAAAATTAAATAACTGCAATCTATTTGTGCTTGGTATAACAACAAGTTTGCTCCTAGTGCATCCTTCTACGTCTTCAAATATGCTGCTACTCTGCTTCATTTCTTTGTTTTTCTTTACTTTATTTGAATCTGATGGACCTCTGCTTCACTTCTTCTTCTTGTTGATAACACCCAGAGCTCCTTCCACATGTCCCCATTGAAGTCCCAAGACCCCAACGATTATTTATGCGTCTTCTGATTATCCAGCGATGTTGGTCACTCTAAATAACAATTTTTTGTGCACTCGGATATTTTAAATTTACATGAAGATTTTACAAACAAGTAATTTTTTTTTTACTCTTCCAAATTAAAAAAAAATTATTTCATATAATTTTTTTTTTTATTTCATATATTTTTTTTTTCTTTTTTTTATATAAATATATATTTATATAGAATATATTGTACATTAAATATATTGTATATACATATATTTATTATTTTAAATCTTCTCAAAAATTGTTGAATTAATTTTATATATATATATATATATATATATATATATATATATATATATATATATATATATATATATATTTTAATCTGATTAAATTTACTTTTTTTAAAAATTTATTTAATTTCGAATACAAATTTGTATATCTCTTTTTTTAAAATTAAAATGTTAGATAAAAATTAAAATATTTTTTTTTATTCTAATACCCCTTATTTTTTTCATATATATATATTTTTTCCGTTTCTTTTTTTTTTTTTTTAATTAATAGTATTATTTTTTTTAATACCCCTTATTTTTTTTTTAATTAATAGTTAATACCGTTATTTATATTTTTTCTCTTCTTTTTTTTTTCTATATATATTTTTTTCTTCTCTCTTTTTTCTCTTTAAAAATTGAATAGTAATATTATTTTCTTTTTTTTCTTCTCTTTAATTAAAATTTGTATCCCCCCTTTTTTTAATTTAATTCCCCATTTTCTTTTTCATGTTTTATTTTTGTCTTCTTTTTTTATCTCTTCTTATTATTTTTTTTTCTCTTTTTTTTTTCTTTAAAATTTAAAAATTCTTTAAAAAAAAAAAATAATATTTAATACCTATATATATATTTTATTCATTTTATTTATTTTACTAATAAATTTCCTCTTTTATTTTTTCAATTCAATAATTAAAACTTTTTTTTTATTTCAACTACACTAAATAATATAATGTATAAATCGCTTTTTTAAATTTTAAATTCTTTGCTTTTATTTATTAACTGTTTTTTTTTACATTTAATTTATTCTAATAATATATTTTTTTTTGTTCCTTTTTTTTTAATTTTAACTGTACTTAATATTTATATATCTCTCTTTTTTTAATTTTAATACTAACTGATATTTTTCTTCTTCTTTAAGAAATTTAAATTATTATAAGTAAGTACTTCAAATTCATTTAAAATTTATTTGTTATATTCAAACTTATTCAAATTGAATTATGTTAATATACAAAAGTACCTTTAATTTCTCTGCATGTAATTAAATATAATTAGAGTTGCGATTTATTTTCTAAACATGTTTAATATTTTATTATATTATTTTTGTGTACTTATATAAGTCACATTATATGAAACTTCCTACTGGCTTGACGGTAAAATTGAATTTTATTTATTTGCATTGTTTATGGCATCAAAAAAAAAAAAAACTACAAGATCTGCATTTATATGTCAGCTATTAACGCTTGCTTAGTGTATGATATACATACGTCCGTACAAATTGCATATGTGCTTCAGTATGAAACACTTGGGGGAATGACCCTGTTCAAGGTTTGATAGCTGGCGCTATTAATATAGGTCAGTAATGCACAATTTTATGACTAACATTGATTTAAATTTAAATTAATGCAATTGGTTTCAAGTGCTTAATTTATTTCTTTTCTCAATTGATGATTAACTAACTTTAAAATTATAAGTTCTTTTCCTAAAATAGTTATATAATATATATATATATATATATATATATATATATATATACATATATATATATATATATATATATAAAAATATATATATACATATATATATATATATATATATATATATATATTTGTATTTCTTATTACTAAATTATTATTTTTTTTTTTTTACTATAATTTTTCCTTTCTTTTTTACTATTTTCCTAAACTATCTATATTTATTTTTTCCTCTAAATGACGAAGTATGTAATGTTTTATTTAATGATTACTCTTTATCTTATGGTTAGATTTATTTTGTCTAGCATAATGTTGCAATCTACGAGTTTAATTGTCAACGCATAGTTAATTGGTTTTATATTTTCACTTTCATCGGTTCTATTCTATTAGGATAATTTTATAATATTTTAAGTTTTAACGGCATACACTATTTGTGATATGACTTTAACAAATTATTGTGAATTTTCTTATCTTTGTTTTTGATCAATATCGTCGTGGTCACTTGCCCACTTCCCTCTACGACCACGTAGGGTCCCTTCCAAATTGGAGAGAACTTATTCTTCCTAGTTTGGTTTCTCATTAAAACCATGTCGTGTGGTTTGAATTGTATAGGGTTGAGGTTCTTGTCGTATTGTTTTTTCGACACCTCCTTGGCCCTACATTGATTTTGCCTGACGTTCTCGTGTGATCGCTGTATTTGGTACTTTAGTACCTTATTGTAGTCTTCTGCGTTATATAAAAGTGAACATTTACGCTTTAAATTCGTAGGCATGTCGAAGACAAACCCGTACAACGTACTGAATGGTGTTTGACTCGTCGACGTATGCACCGTGTTATTATAAACATGCATTGCAGAATTTAACCATTGGTCCCAGTTATGTTAACGGCTGCAGCGGTTAATGCAGCCCTCAAGGAGTTGTGCATGGACAACAGTACGTTGAAAACTACGTACATATTCAGCTAGTGGACGATGACTTCGTTCCAAGGACCCATTAGCCTGTGGATGGTAAGGTGTTACATGTAATTATACCCTACACTAAGAGTGAAAGGGTATATTCAGTTTGGTACGCCGTTTGTAACACCGAGAAGGAAGCATCTCCGGTATGGAAAAGTATATATTCTTGATCAGCATGACCTCCTGAGTCGATTTAGCGATGTCCGTCTGTCTGTCCGTCTGTCTGTCTGTTGAAATCCCTACTACTTTTAAAATTGAAGAGCTAGATAAATGAAACTTATAACTTAGATTACTAATATACCTACGCTGTATGTGCGAAAAAATTGGCGAGATCGGTGTGACCTATGATCCGACCACTTATGTTCAAATACCTCATATAAAATGTACATATAAAGATCAATTTTTATGTATACGTGCTTAGGTAAACTTTTTTGGTCAAATATATATTGATATCATGCTCAAATACATGATAATAATGTTTTCCGGCGAAAAGACTCGTGGTTCACAAAAAAAAAAATCGAAATTCGGTACACCTACCCATTTGTAAATATGGGTACCAAATGAATGGAAATTCTTCAGCGATTGAATGATTGTAGTTATTTTCAGGATTCGTATACCCTGGTGACCTATATATCACTTTGAATGGTAACCACACATATGTGTAGGGTATTTATAGTCGGCTTAGACCGACTATAATTTTGATAATCCTAACTATCATAATTACACCTACTTTAAAATTTCCCATGTGATCTAACCTTCCCAACTGGTTTTTTAATTCCTAACAATTTACATGTATCCGAAAATAGTTTGGAAACGAAGTTCGATCCATTGTCTGGGTATATTGTAGCGTGTAACTATTTCGATGAAGAATGCTTTTGCTACGGTGTTGGCTTCCGCATCGGGTATAGCCACACAGCACATAAATTTAAAAAATTCGTCCTGAAACGTTAATATGTATTTATTCCCTGAAATGGTTTCAGGCAGAATACCCACCAGGTCCATGTACACTTTGTCAAAGGGTATGACTGGCGTTTCAGTTTGAACCATTGGCATCTTCGTCAGCCTTGAACACTTGTATACCTGACATTTTGAACAATTTTTCACATAATCCTTTATTTGCTTCTGCATACCGTTCCATCGGTACTGTTGCCGAATTCTTAAAAATGTTTTTACGCCCTATTATCAGATATTTCAATACTTAAATAGCTATTATTTAACCAAGTCTCAGTTAATGCTATGAGATCATATTCAAAAGTTTGAGTAGCTAAAAAAATATCTCGAGCGTTTGAGCGCAAACCCCTTACGTTTTGATAGTAAAGGGTGATTCGCTCTAGTTTTTTGAATTTTGGTGTGCTGTTGGTTTGTTGACTTTTTTTTGTTTGAATTCGGAAACAAAAATATTGTCTGGCCAAAGATTTAAGCGAATAGCATCCGCAGCATATTCTGTAGCGATTGATACAGTGAATGATGCATAAGATGGCCTGTTACCAATTTTCTTACATGATATGTAGGTGTCAGCAGGTAATAGATTATTTGTTTTTAAAAAGCTGATTATATTGTCAGTAGTCGTGTCAGGCATTAATCTAGAAATAATAATTCTTTTTAATTTAGGTATTGCCTTCAATCCAGAATTTTCATTATTAATATTGATAATATTATTAGTGCTAGTTTTGTTTAGGCTTACTGCTACTAGGAGGTTGAGGGGGAGGAGTGATAGAAGTTTTATGTGAAATGCGCTTTGCCGGAGGAGGGTTTAGTGAGTTATTACTATTAACTCGTTTGCGCTGTTTGACCACTTTTTTGGGTGGAGGAACAATATCATATGAGCAGAATCGTCGATAATTGCTGTATGATTATCAATACAATCCGCCAAATACTCAGTATCACTTGCATGTACCAATGCATTAAATTCATTTAATGAATTTAAAATTTCTGTATTATTGATGTTTAAAGTATTTAGCCTATCTCCAAAGAGTTTAATTTTAACAAAAAAAAAAAAAAACTGATGGAGAGAGAGGTCTGCAAGTAGGACAATACCATTGCAATACCTGAGTGCACTGAACTTAAAAAATCTGTACACGCCATAGAAATATTGGCACATGGAGCATGATAAAGCTGTCTGCAGGAACCGGAACAAGAAAACATAGAATTTAATATGTTTTGACTCTTCCACTTATCCCTCAAAGAACAGGAAGCAAAATTGTCTACTGATAAGAATTCCATTTATTATAACTTTTGAAAATAACAAAAGTACAAAATTAAAAAAATTTATAAATTTTAAAAATTTTTAAATTTAGTGCCGAATAAAAAAAATTGGATCACTCAAGGGTTAAATGATTACAGCTGTTACTAATTAAAATACGCACTAACAACACAATAGAAAAACGACGTAAACAAATATCGCACAAAGAAGAATAGAAAATCACAGATAACAATAACAATGCATGCCGCAGTAATATTACACAGAAATAGACAAATATATTACTTAAATTGATTTAAATATAAAAGTATTATAACAAATATTTAATATTTTATAAAAACAACGACACTTAACGACAAGAAACAGAACTTTGACGAAAACTCACTATAAGTATATTTAATATTCAATACACTATTTAAATCACAGAAATCACTACATGCACTTGTAACAACGACCTGTACTGACAAAGAGACAGTCAACTGAAGAAAGTAGTTTGAATACTACTATTGAAGACACCTAACGTAGTTTTTTATAACTATTGTAATTTTTGTGTTAATTTTTTTCTGTTCATTTTTTAAAGTTCAAATGGAAAGAGAAAAATATATTAAAAATCATTTATGCTATATGCAGAATTTTATTAATTATCATATATCTAAAGTCACAAAAGTTTGAAATAGTAAAAAATAAACTCAAAATTCTTGATATATACAGTACCATGACCATAGTAATTTATTTGGTCTGCATTTTTTTGGTCAACTCAGGAAAAAAAATATTCCAAATATGAATTTTGTATACTTCTTCTTGTATACTAAGTTAATTAGTATCATTAAAAGTACCGAATTAATTGTTACTTGGGAAACAAAGCATACATTTCTATACAGTATTTTCTGTATTTCGTCCTTTTAATTTAAAAAAAAGTAGTATAAATAGTGCGAAAGTATGCAATACCTACAGAAAGTGTCAGAAGAAACATTTCATTTTGATGTAAAGAAAGAAAAATAAAAATATTTAAACATTTCATTCGAAATTGTGAGTATTTCTTTTTATTTTACTTTATTGAAACTATATAATATAGTTTAGCTTAATGAAGACAAGTTCTTTGCTACATTGCAGTTTCGCTGATCTTTGGCGAGAGCGAACTGATCAGCGTTGGATGCGGAATGAAATATATACAGTTCCACTTCACCACTGGCAAATCAACGTCTAGACAGTCTGCCATTAAGTTATCCAAAGCAGTAGAGGATGTGCCTCAGGTGCAACAATAAAAATATTACTTTACTTTTAATTCTTTGCTTCTTAACAAATGGATATAACTTATATTTGTTGTAAAGTTAGAGTTTGTAAAGTTAGAGTTGATTTATTTATTTTATAATTAAATTAATCAAAAGACACTTTTTTATTTTTATAGTTGAAAAGACACTTTTATTAATTTTAGAGTTGAAAAGACTCTTTTACTATTTTAGTACCTCCACTTGAGGTTGGTTAAACTACAATATTTAAATTGCAACGAAAGGTATTAACAATACCTTCGTTGCAAGCTTTTCTTAAATTCTATTCTCACTAGTTCTAGTGAGTTTTCGATTTCACTCAATTTTGGAGTACGTGACTTTTGAAGAAGGTCCGACTTGCACTTTTTGGCTGACACCAGTTGCGAAATATTAGAATTGTTGTCAATCGCTGCTTCACTTATTTTAACATAGACCCAAAATTATGCAATGGAAAATTGTATTGCAAGCCTCTTGAAAGAGGTGTGGTCTAAGTAAAACTTTAGCGCTTTGCCAAATTATTGCTAGCTTTTGTTAACTGTGCAAGCTAACCTGGAAGAGGTGTGGTCTAAGCATAGCTTTAGCGCTTGCCAAATTATTATCATTGTTGCCAACGTGGAGCGTTGGGACAATGCTATGAACATGTTGCTGTACAACATGAGTACAACATGATATAAAAACATGATGCGCTCAACATATGTACAGAAACATCCAAAACTGAATGAATAACCATAAAGAAAAGAAAAATGTATGCGCTAATTCACAACATTCCTCCCCCCTTATGGAAAAAAATATTATTAATATTGGGATTAATGATAATTTTGTACAAAATGTCTTAAATATATTGTTGAATATATAGAAATGTTGTTTTCTTAGAGTTAATTTTAAGATTAATAATGATAATATGTTTATTTGTATATGGTGATAATAAATATAATATGTTATTTTATCTTAAGTTATCTATAAAAATATAGCCGCGTTAGCTCAGTGGTTAGTGCGTTGGACTGCGAGCCGCAAGGTCCCCGGTTCAAGCCTGGACTGGGGCTAACAACATCTTTTCGTAGAAACATTTTTCTATACCGCGCTACCTCTCGGCAGTAAATGGCAAACCTCCGAGAGTAAAAAAAATTGCTTATGAAAAGCTCTCACCCGCCGTTCGGATTCGGCAATAAACTGTAGGTCCCACCACTTTGAGTACAAATATAACACGCTCAGCTCAAAATGGTGAAGAGCTCGGGCTAAGTTCTTACAGAACAGTAGTGTCAAACTATTATTATTATTATATCTATAAAAATACGTTTGAATAATTAAATGGGTTTCAATAACAATAATAATAATTTTTTTTTTTAGATAGATATCTTCTTTTATATATATATATATATATTTTTCTTCTTTTTTTATATATTGTTATTATTAATTGTTTTTATTTTACGACTTCTTTTGATTATTTTAAGATATTGTCTTAACTTGCTCAAGGTCCAGTCGGTACAAATTGGGTGTTTTGTACCAACAAATAAAACAACAAACAATTGGCAAAACGCATTGAGTGGCAGATCGTACAGCTGTTTCAGAGGCAGCCAAGCCCCTTCATCAGCGATCTTTCTCTGCAGATTCTACATTTCAAGTCGCCTAAGTTTTCCTTCTCCAATAAACACAATAAGAATTATGTGCATTGAAGAAAGAACCAAAAGCAAAAATGTAAAAACTGCATCAACCCAAGATTGTGCCAAAGTTGTTGTTGCGTGCAGCAATTTGCTACGTATAGGCTGCAGAGTTTCCACAGAATCAAATACGTAGGCTGCACTTTGTATAAAATTTTTTTTTTCTTCTCTTTAATTATAATTTTCATACCTCCTTCTTTTTTTTCTTTTTTCTTTTTTCTTTTCTTAAAATTTTCTCCTTTTTTTTAAATTTAGTTCCCTTTTTTTTCATATATATATTTTTTTATTTTTTTTTTTTTTTTTCTTTAAAAATTTAATTGTTAATATTTTTTTGTCTTCTTTGTTTCTTCTCTTTTTTTCTTTTTAATAAAAATTTGTATCCCTCTTTTTTTTAAATTTGAATTCCCCAATTTTATTTTTTCTTGTTTATTATTTTTTATTTCATATTTGTCTTTTTTTTCATTCATCTCTTCTTATTATATTTTTTTTCTCTTTTTTTTTCTTTAAAATTTAAAAATTCTTTTAAAAAAAAAAAATAATATTTAATACCTATATATATATTTTCTTCATTTTATTTATACTAATATGTTTCCTCTTTTTTTTCGATTTAATTATTAAAGTTTTTTTTTAATTTTAACTGCACTAAATATTTTAATGCATAAATCGCTTTTTTTTAATTTTAAATTCTATGATTTTATTTATTACCTGTTTTTTTTACATTTTATTTATTCTACTAATATATATTTTTTTTCGTTCCTTGTTTTTTAATTATAACTGTACTAAATATTTATATATCTCTCTTTTTTTAATTTTAATACTAACTGATATTTTTCTTCTTCTTAAAGAAATTTTAATTATTATAAGTAAGTTCTTCAAATTCATTTAAAATTTATTTGTTATATTCAAACTTATTCTAATTGAATTATGTTAATATACAAATCTACCTATAATTTCTCAGCATGTAAATAAATATAATTGGAGTTGCGATTTATTTTCTAAACATGTTTAATATTTTATTATATTATTTTTGTGTACTTATAAATATAAGTCAGATTACATGAAACTTCCTACTGGCATGGCGGTAAAATTGAATTTTATTTATTTGCATTGTTTATGGTATCAAAAAAAAAAAGTGCAAGAGCTGCATTTATATGTCAGCTATTAACGCTTGCTTAGTGTATGATATACATATGTTCGTACAAATTGCATATGTGCTTCAGCATGAAACACTTGGGGGAATGACCCTTTTCAAGTTTTGATAGCTTGCGCTATTAATGTAGGTCAGTAATGCAATTGTTGGTTTTGCATTATCTGTATTGAATATGACAATTTTATGACTAACATTGATTTAATTTTAAATTAATTGGTTGCATGTGCTTAATTTATTTATTTTCTCAATTGATGATTAACTAATTTTAAAATTATAAGTTTTTTTCCTAAAATAGTTATATATATATATATATATATATATATATATATATATATATATATGTATATATATATATATATATATATATATATATATATATACATACATACATACATATATATATTTATATATATATATTTGTATTTCTTATTACTAAATTATTATTTTTAATATGTCCTATCTCTTTTTTTATTAGTTTTAACGGCATACACTATTTGTGATATGCCATTAACATATTATTGTGAATTTTCTTATCTTTGTTTTTGATCAATATCGTCGTGGTCACTGGCCCACTTCCCACTACGACCACGAAGGGTCCCTTCCAAACTGGAGAGAACTTATTCTTCCTAGTTTGGTTTTTCATTAAAACCATGTCGTGTGGTTTTAATTGTATAGGTTTGAGGTTCTTGTCGTATTGTTTTTTCGACACCTCCTTGGCCCTACATTGATTTTGCCTGACGATCTCGTGTGATCGCTGTATTTGGTACTTTAGTACCTTATTGTAGTCTTCTGCGTTATATAAAGGTGACGCTTTAAATTCGTAGGAATGTCGAAGTCAAACCCGTACAACGTACGGAATGGTGTTTGACCCGTCGACGTATGCACCGTGTTATTATGAACATGCATTGCAGAATTTCGCAAAACTACGTAAATATTCATCTGTGGACGATGACTTCGTTCCAATGACCCATTAACCAGTGGATGGTAGGGTGTTATATGTAATTTTTTAAATCCTAACAATTTACATGTATCCGAAAATAGTTTGGAAACGAAGTTCGATCCATTGTCTGGGTATATTGTGGCGTGTAACTATTTCGTTGAAGAATGCTTTTGCTACGGTGTTGGCTTCCGCATCGGGTATAGCCACACAGCACATAAATTTAAAAAATTCTTCCTGAAACGTTAATATGTATTTATTCCCTGAAATGGTTTCAGGCAGAATACCCTCCAGGTCCATGTACACTTTGTCAAAGGGTATGACTGGCGTTTCAGTTTGAACCATTGGCATCTTCGTCAGCCTTGAACACTTGTATACCTGACATTTTGAACAATTTTTCACATAATCCTTTATTTGCTTCTGCATACCGTTCCATCGGTACTGTTGCCGAATTCTTAAAAATGTTTTTACGCCCTATTATCAGATATTTCAATACTTAAATAGCTATTATTTATCCAAGTCTCAGTTAATGCTATGAGATCATATTCAAAAGTTTGAGTAGCTAAAAAAATATCTCGAGCGTTTGAGCGCAAACCCCTTACGTTTTGATAGTAAAGGGTGATTCGCTCTAGTTTTTTGAATTTTGGTGTGCAGTTGGTTTGTTGACTTTTTATACCCTACACTAAGAGTGCAAGGGTATATTAAGTTTGGTACGCCGTTTGTAACACCCAGAAGGAAGCATCTCCGGTATGGAAAAGTATATATATTCTTGATCAGCATGACCTCCTGAGTCGATTTAGCGATGTCCGTCTGTCCGTCTGTCTGTCTGTTGAAATCCCTAAGACTTTTAAAATTGAAGAGATAGATAAATGAAACTTATAACTTAGATTACTAATATACCTACGCTGTATGTGCGAAAAAATTGGCGAGATCGGTCCATTGTGACCTATGATCCGGCCACTTATGTTCAAATACCTCATATAAAATTTACATATACAGATCAATTTTACTGTATACGTGCTTAGGTAAACTTTTTTGGTCAAATATATATTCACATCATGCTCAAATACATGATAATAATGTTTTCCGGCGAGAAGACTTGTGGTTCACCAAAAAAGAAATCGAAATTCGGTACACCTACCCATTTGTAAATATGGGTATCAAATGAATGGAAATTCTTCTGCGATTGAATGTTTGTAGTTATTTTCAGGATTCGTATACCCTGGTGACCTATATATCACTTTGAATGGTAACCACACATATGTGTAGGGTATTTATAGTCGGCTTAGACCGACTATAATTTTGATAATCCGAACTATCATAATTACACCTACTTTAAAATTTCCCATGTGATCTAACCTTCCCAACTGGTTTTTGTTTGAATTCGGAAACAAAAATATTGTCTGGCCAAAGATTTAAGCGAATAGCATCCGCAGCATATTCTATAGCGATTGATACAGTGAATGATGCATAAGATGGCCTGTTACCAATTTTCTTACATGATATGTAGGTGTCAGCAGGTAATAGATTATTTGTTTTTAAAAAGCTGATTATATTGTCAGTAGTCGTGTCAGGCATTAATCTAGAAATAATAATTCTTTTTAATTTAGGTATTGCCTTCAATCCAGAATTTTCATTATTAATATTGATAATATTATTAGTGCTAGTTTCTTGCACTTATCCCTCAAAGAACAGGCAGCAAAATTGTCTAAAGATAAGAATTCCATTTATTATAACTTTTGAAAATAACAAAAGTACAAAATTAAAAAAATTTATAAATTTTAAAAATTTAGTGCCGAATAAAAGAAATTGGCTCACTCAAGGGTTAAATGATTACAGCTGTTACTAATTAAAATACGCACTAACAACACAATAGAAAAACGACGTAAACAAATATCGCACAAAGAAGAATAGAAAATCACAGATAACAATAACAATGCATGCCGCAGTAATATTACACAAAAATAGACAAATATATTACTTAAATTGATTTAAATATAAAAGTATTATAACAAATAATTAATATTTTATAAAAACAACGACACTTAACGACAAGAAACAGAACTTTGACGAAAACTCACTATAAGTATATTTAATATTCAATACACTATTTAAATCACAGAAATCACTACATGCACTTGTAACAACGACCTGTACTGACAAAGAGACAAAGTCAACTGAGTAGTTTGAATACTACTATTGAAGACACCTAACGTAGTTTTTTATAACTATTGTAATTTTTGTGTTAATTTTTTTCTGTTCATTTTTTAAAGTTCAAATGGAAAGAGAAAAATATATTAAAAATCATTTATGCTATATGCAGAATTTTATTAATTATCATATATCTAAAGTCACAAAAGTTTGAAATAGTAAAAAATAAACTCAAAATTCTTGATATATACAGTACCATGACCATAGTAATTTATTTGGTCTGCATTTTTTTGGTCAACTCAGGAAAAAAAATATTCCAAATATGAATTTTGTATACTTCTTCTTGTATACTAAGTTAATTAGTATCATTAAAAGTACCGAATTAATTGTTACTTGGGAAACAAAGCATACATTTCTATACAGTATTTTCTGTATTTCGTCCTTTTAATTTAAAAAAAAGTAGTATAAATAGTGCGAAAGTATGCAATACCTACAGAAAGTGTCAGAAGAAACATTTCATTTTGATGTAAAGAAAGAAAAATAAAAATATTTAAACATTTCATTCGAAATTGTGAGTATTTCTTTTTATTTTACTTTATTGAAACTATATAATATAGTTTAGCTTAATGAAGACAAGTTCTTTGCTACATTGCAGTTTCGCTGATCTTTGGCGAGAGCGAACTGATCAGCGTTGGATGCGGAAAGAAATATATGCAGTTCCACTTCACCACTGGCAAATCAACGTCTAGACAGTCTGCCATTAAGTTATCCAAAGCAGTAGAGGATGTGCCTCAGGTGCAACAATAAAAATATTACTTTACTTTTAATTCTTTGCTTCTTAACAAATGGATATAACTTATATTTGTTGTAAAGTTAGAGTTGTAAAGTTAGAGTTGATTTATTTATTTTATAATTAAATTTATCAAAATACACTTTTTTATTTTTATAGTTGAAAAGACACTTTTATTAATTTTAGAGTTGAAAAGACACTTTTACTATTTTAGTACCTCCACTTGAGGTTGGTTAAACTACAATCTTTAAATTGCAACGAAAGGTATTAACAATATTTTCGTTGCAAGCTTTTCTTAAATTCTATTCTCACTATGTTCTAGTGAGTTTTCGCTTTCACTCAATTTTGGTGTACGTGACTTTTGAAGAAGGTCCGACTTGCACTTTTTGGCTGACACCAATTGCGAATTGTTGTCAATCGCTGCTTCACTTATTTTAACATAGACCCAAAATTATGCAATGGAAAATTGTATTGCAAGCCTCTTGAAAGAGGTGTGGTCTAAGTAAAACTTTAGCGCTTTGCCAAATTATTGCTAGCTTTTGTTAACTGTGCAAGCTAACCTGAAAGAGGTGTGGTCTAAGCATAGCTTTAGCGCTTGCCAAATTATTATCATTGTTGCCAACGTGGAGCGTTGGGACAATGCTATGAACATGTTGTTGTACAACATGAGTACAACATGATATAAAAACATGATGCGCTCAACATATGTACAGAAACATCCAAAACTGAATGAATAACCATAAAGAAAAGAAAAATGTTTGCGCTAATTCACAACATTCCTCCCCCCTTATGGAAAAAAAATATTATTAATATTGGGATTAATGATAATTTTGTACAAAATGTCTTAAATATATTGTTGAATATATAGAAATGATGTTTTCTTAGAGTTAATATTAAGATTAATAATGATAATATGTTTATTTGTATGTGGTGATAATAAATATAATATGTTATTTTATCTTAAGTTATCTATAAAAATATAGCCGCGTTAGCTCAGTGGTTAGTGCGTTGGACTGCGAGCCGCAAGGTCCCTGGTTCAAGCCTGGACTGGGGCTAACAACATCTTTTCGTAGAAACATTTTTCTATACCGCGCTACCTCTCGGCAGTAAATGGCAAACCTCCGAGAGTAAAAAAAAATGCTTATGAAAAGCTCTCACCCGCCGTTCGGATTCGGCAATAAACTGTAGGTCCCACCACTTTGAGTACAAATATAACACGCACAGCTCAAAATGGTGAAGAGCTCGGGCTAAGTTCTTACAGAACAGTAGTGCCAAACTATTATTATTATTATTATATCTATAAAAATACGTTTGAATAATTAAATGGGTTTCAATAATAATAATAATAATTTTTTTTTTTTGATAGATATCTTCTTTTTTATATATATATATATATTTTTTTCTTCTTTTTTTATATATTGTTATTATTAATTGTTTTTATTTTACGACTTCTTTTGATTATTTTAAGATATTGTCTTAACGTGCTCAAGGTCCAGTCGGTACAAATTGGGTGTTTTGTACCAACAAATAAAACAACAAACAATTGGCAAAACGCATTGAGTGGCAGATCGTACAGCTGTTTCAGAGGCAGCCAAGCCCCTTCATCAGCGATCTTTCTCTGCAGATTCTACATTTCAAGTCGCCTAAGTTTTCCTTCTCCAATAAACACAATAAGAATTATGTGCATTGAAGAAAGAACCAAAGCAAAAATGTAAAAACTGCATCAACTCAAGATTGTGCCAAAGTTGTTGTTGCGTGCAGCAATTTGCTACGTATAGGCTGCAGAGTTTCCACAGAATCAAATACGTAGGCTGCACTTTGTATAACATTTTTTTTTTCTTCTCTTTAATTAAAATTTTCATACCTCCTTCTTTTTTTTCTTTTCTTAAAATTTTCTCCTTTTTTTTTAAATTTAGTTCCCTTTTTTTTCATATATATATTTTTTTATTTTTTTTTCTTTAAAAATTTAATTGTTAATATTTTTTTGTCTTCTTTGTTTCTTCTCTTTTTTTCTTTTTAATAAAAATTTGTATCCCTCTTTTTTTTAAATTTGAATTCCCCAATTTTATTTTTTCTTGTTTATTATATTTTTTTTTCATATTTGTCTTTTTTTTCATCTCTTCTTATTATATTTTTTTCTCTTTTTTTTTCTTTAAAATTTAAAAATTCTTTTAAAAAAAAAAAAATAATATTTAATACCTATATATATATTTTCTTCATTTTATTTATACTAATATGTTTCCTCTTTTTTTTCGATTTAATTATTAAAGTTTTTTTTTTTAATTTTAACTGCACTATATATTTTAATGCATAAATCGCTTTTTTTTAATTTTAAATTCTATGCTTTTATTTATTACCTGTTTTTTTTACATTTTATTTATTCTACTAATATATATTTTTTTTCGTTCCTTGTTTTTTAATTATAACTGTACTAAATATTTATATATCTCTCTTTTTTTAATTTTAATACTAACTGATATTTTTCTTCTTCTTAAAGAAATTTTAATTATTATAAGTAAGTTCTTCAAATTCATTTAAAATTTATTTGTTATATTCAAACTTATTCTAATTGAATTATGTTAATATACAAATCTACCTATAATTTCTCAGCATGTAAGTAAATATAATTGGAGTAGCGATTTATTTTCCAAACATGTTTAATATTTTATTATATTATTTTTGTGTACTTATAAATATAAGTCAGATTACATGAAACTTCCTACTGGCATGACGGTAAAATTGAATTTTATTTATTTGCATTGTTTATGGTATCAAAAAAAAAACTGCAAGAGCTGCATTTATATGTCAGCTATTAACGCTTGCTTAGTGTATGATATACATATGTTCGTGCAAATTGCATATGTGCTTCAGCATGAAACACTTGGGGGAATGACCCTTTTCAAGTTTTGATATCTTGCGCTATTAATGTAGGTCAGTAATGCAATTGTTGGTTTTGCATTATCTGTATTGAATATGACAATTTTATGACTAACATTGATTTAATTTTAAATTAATTGGTTGCATGTGCTTAATTTATTTATTTTCTCAATTGATGATTAACTAATTTTAAAATTATAAGTTTTTTTCCTAAAATAGTTATATATATATATATATATATATGTATATATATATATATATATATATATATATATATATATATATATATATATATATATATATACATACATATATATATTTATATATATATATATATATATATATATATTTGTATTTCTTATTACTAAATTATTATTTTTAATATGTCCTATCTCTTTTTTTATTACTATAAGTTTTCCTTTGTTTTTATACCCTACACCTATGAGGTACAGGGTATATTAACTTTGTGCATATATTGTAACGCCCCTTAGGAGGCGTGTCCGGTATGGAAAAGTATATATATTCTTGATCAGCATCACTACCCGAGTGCGTTTAGCCATGTCCGTCTGTCTGTCTGTCTGTCCGTCTTGCTGTCTTGCTGAATAACTTGAGAAATACTGATCAGAATGCGATGAAATTTCGTCTCAATATAGTTTAGCCAAAAGTAGGAACTGAGTTTGAAAATGAGCAAAATCGGTCAACGGACACGCCCACCTCCCATACAAGTCACTTTTATATAACTTTTTCGAAACTAATAACTCGAAAAGTATTCAAGGTATAGTTATAAAATTTAAAACGTATTGTTAGAATTCACCTAAAAATATGTGGTCCAAAAATGGGCGTGATCCGCCCACTTTTTTTTTTCATTATTTCCCGGGTTTTCATAGTGGAAATTTGATCCGTAAATTATTAAAATCAAATCTATGAAAAATTAGCCTTTCAAAATTTTAAATATAGGCGTGGTCCGCCCAATTATATTTTTCAAATTTTTTATTTTTTTTTTTATTTTAATTTTTTTTTTAATTTATGGGGATATAAGACGTAAATTTCTGATATATGTATAATATTCTGAGGGTTAATATCCCCACCAAAGGTGTAGGGTATTCCATAGTCGGGCCCGTACCGACTATAAAAATTCGCCCCATGTGACCGAACTTACCCATGTGACCTAACTTTCCCAACTCGTTTTTACTTACTGTTTTCCTAAACTATTTGTATTTATTTTGTCCTCCAAATGATTTATTTAATGATTTATCTTACCTTTATCTTATGGTTAGATTTATTTTATCCTACATAATGTTGCAATCTACGAGTTTAATTGTCAACGCATAGCTAATTTGTTTTATATTTTTACCTTCATGGGTTCTATTTTAGGGTAATATTATAATATTTTTAGTTTTAACGGCATACACTATTTGTGATATGCCATTAACATATTATTGTGAATTTTCTTATCTTTGTTTTTGATCAATATCGTCGTGGTCACTGGCCCACTTCCCACTACGACCACGAAGGGTCCCTTCCAAACTGGAGAGAACTTATTCTTCCTAGTTTGGTTTTTCATTAAAACCATGTCGTGTGGTTTGAATTGTATAGGGTTGAGGTTCTTGTCGTATTGTTTTTTCGACACCTCCTTGGCCCTTTTGCCTGACGATCTCGTGTGATCGCTTTTTACTTTAGTACCTTATTGTAGTCTTCTGCGTTATATAAAGGTGAACATTTACGCTTTAAATTCGTAGGAATGTCGAAGTCAAACCCGTACAACGTACGGAATGGTGTTTGACCCGTCGACGTATGCACCGTGTTATTATGAACATGCATTGCAGAATTTCGCAAAACTACGTAAATATTCATATGTGGACGATGACTTCGTTCCAATGACCCATTAGCCAGTGGATGGTAGGGTGTTATATGTAATTTTTTAATTCCTAACAATTTACATGTATCCGAAAATAGTTTGGAAACGAAGTTCGATCCATTGTCTGGGTATATTGTGGCGTGTAACTATTTCGTTGAAGAATGCTTTTGCTACGGTGTTGGCTTCCGCATCGGGTATAGCCACACAGCACATAAATTTAGAAAAATCGTCCTGTGTTGTATAGTTAGAGTTGTAAAATTATAGTTGATTTATTTTACATTTTTTTATTCTACAATTTAATTAATCAAAAGACACTTTTTTATTTTTAGAGTTTAAAAGACACTTTTATTAAATTTACTATTGAAAAGACACTTTTACTATTTTTAGAACCTCCACTTGAGGTTGGTTAAACTACAATCTTTTAAATTGCAACTAAAGGTATTATCAATACCTTCGTTGCAAGCTTTTCTTAAATTCTATTCTCACTATGTTCTAGTGAGTCTTCACTTCCACTCAATTTTGGTGTACGTGACTTTTGAAGAAAGTCCGACTTGCAGTTTTTGACTGACACCAATTGCGAAATATCAGAATTGTTGGCAATCGCTGCTTCACTTATTTTAACATAAACCCAAAATTATGCAATGGAAAATTGTATTGCAAGCCTCTTGAAAGAGGTGTGGTCTAAGTAAAGCTTTAGCGCTTTGCCAAATTATTGCCAGCTTCTGTTAACTGTGCAAGCTAACCTGAAAGAGGTGTGTTCTATGCAAAGCTTAGTGCCAAATTATTATCATTGTTGCCAACGTGAAGCGTTGGGACAATGCTATGAACATGTTGCTGTACAACATGATATAAAAACATGATGCGCTCAACATATGTACAGCAACATCCAAAACTGAAGGAGTAGTGAAGAACCATAAAGAAAAGAAAAATGTATGCGCTAATTCACAACATTCCTCCCCCCTTATGGAAAAAAAAATATTATTAGTATTAGGATTAATGATAATTTTTTACAAAATGTCTTAAATAAATTGTTGAAAATATAGAAATGATGTTTTCTTAGAGTTAATATTAAGATTAATAATATAATAAAATAATATGCTTATTTTAACATGGTGATAATAAATATAATATGTTTTTTTTTTTAATTATCTATAAAAATATGTTTGAATAATTAAATGGGTTTCAATAATAATAATGATAAAAATATATAGATATTTTTTTTTTAATTTTTTTTTTTTTTTGTTTTGTTATACCCTACACTAAGAGTGAAAGGGTATATTCAGTTTGGTACGCCCTTTGTAACACCCAGAAGGAAGCATCTTCGGTATGGAAAAGTATATATATTCTTGATCAGCATGACCTCCTGAGTCGATTTAGCGATGTCCGTCTGTCCGTCTGTCTGTCCGTCTGTCTGTCTGTTGAAAGCCCTACTACTTTTAAAATTGAAGAGCTAGATAAATGAAACTTATAACTTAGATTACTCATATACCTACGCTGTATGTGCGAAAAAAGGTGTATGTGCGAGATCGGTCCATTGTGACCTATGATCCGACCACTTATGTTCAAATACCTCATATAAAATGTACATATAAAGATCAGTTTTTATGTACACGTGCTTAGGTAAACTCTTTTGGTCAAATATACATTGATATCATGCTCAAATACATGATAATAATGTTTTCCGGCGAAAAGACTTGTGGTTCACAAAAAAAAAATCGAAATTCGGTACACCTACCCATTTGTAAATATGGGTATCAAATGAATGGAAATTCTTCAGCGATTGAATGTTTGTAGTTATTTTCAGGATTCGTATACCCTGATGACCTATATATCACTTTGAATGGTAACCACACATATGTGTAGGGTATTTATAGTCGGCTTAGACCGACTATAATTTATATAATCCTAACTATCATAATTACACCTACTTTAAAATTTCCCATGTGATCTAACCTTCCCAACTGGTTAGTTTAACGGCATATACTATTTGTGATATGCCATTAACATATTATTGTGAATTTTCTAATCTTTGTTTTTGATCAGTATCGTCGTGGTCACTGGCCCACTTCCCTCTACGACCACGTAGGGTCCCTTCCAAACTGGAGAGAACTTATTCTTCCTAGTTTGGTTTTTCATTAAAACCATGTCGTGTGGTTTGAATTGTACAGGGTTGAGTATTGTCGTATTGTTTTTTCGACACCTCCTTGGCCCTACATTGATTTTGCCTGACGATCTCGTGTGATTGCTGTATTTGGTATTTTAGTACCTTATTGTAGTCTTCTGCTTTATATAAAGGTGAACATTTACGCTTTAAATTCGTAGGCATGTCGAAGTCAAACCCGTACAACGTACGGAATGGTGTTTAACCCGTCGACGTATGCACCGAGTTATTATGAACATGCATTGCAGAATTTCGCAAAACTACGTAAATATTCATCTGTGGACGATGACTTCGTTCCAATGACCCATTAGCCAGTGGATGGTAGGGTGTTATATGTAATTTTTTAATTCCTAACAATTTACATGTATCCGAAAATAGTTTGGAAACGAAGTTCGATCCATTGTCTGGGTATATTGTGGCGTGTAACTATTTCGTTGAAGAATGCTTTTGCTACGGTGTTGGCTTCCGCATCGGGTATAGCCACACAGCACATACATTTTGAAAAATCGTCCTGTGTTGTATAGTTAGAGTTGTAAAATTATAGTTGATTTATTAAATTTACTATTGAAAAGACACTTTTACTATTTTTAGAACCTCCACTTGAGGTTGGATAAACTACAATCTTTTAAATTGCAACTAAAGGTATTAACAATACCTTCGCTGCAAGCTTTTCTTAAATTCTATTCTCACTATGTTCTAGTGAGTTTTGACTTCCACTCAATTTTGGTGTACGTGACTTTTCAAGAAAGTCCGACTTGCAGTTTTTGGCTGACACCAATTGCGAAATATCAGAATTGTTGGCAATCGCTGCTTCACTTATTTTAACATAGACCCAAAATTATGCAATGGAAAATTGTATTGCAAGCCTCTTGAAAAAGGTGTGTTCTATGCAAAGCTTAGCGCTTTGCCAAATTATTATCATTGTTGCCAACGTGAAGCGTTGGGACAATGCTATGAACATGTTGCTGTACAACATGATATAAAAACATGATGCGCTCAACATATGTACAGCAACATCCAAAACTGAAGGAGTAGTGAAGAACCATAAAGAAAAGAAAAATGTATGCGCTAATTCAAAACATTCCTCCCCCTTTATGGAAAAAAAATATTATTAGTATTAGGATTAATGATAATTTTTTACAAAATGTCTTAAATATATTGTTGCAAATATAGAATTGATGTTTTCTTAGAGTTAATATTAAGATTAATAATATAATAAAATAATATGCTTATTTTAACATGGTGATAATATATATAACATGTTTTTTTTTTTTTAAATTATCTAAAAATATGTTTGAATAATTAAATGGGTTTCAATAATAATAATGATAAATATATATATATATATATATATATATATATATATATATATATATATATATATATATATATATTATTTTTTAATTTTTTTTTTGTTTTGGTTTTTTTTATATATATTGTTATTGTTATTATTATTTTTTTTTTATTTTAAATATATTTTGTTTTATACTTGTGTAATATTTGTTCATACTTATAACAAGAATATAACCGATTTCATTTTTGTAATTGGATGATAATTATTATACATATATATATTTAAACTTGTTCAATTTATTTTACTTATACGTGTTTTGCATGTGTATTGAGTGTGTGTGTTTGTTGGTATTTTAAAATGAATATATTGATTTTATATTTGGGTTAGAGAGATGTAAATAATTATATGAGTGACTTTTGTATGCCCTACTGTTGGACCAGATTTCTCCTCTTGCTCTTTTGTGTGTTGGGTCGGATTTGCCTTGTTCCTCTTCAATGTTTCGTTGTATGTAGTGTGTTGGATCTGTTGAGCTTCGATGGTTCTTGTGGAATTTGATAATGGTGTTATCTCCAGTAGACGTCGTCATGTTGATACAAGAGAGTTTTGGTCCGGTTGACTTGATTGACGATTCGTTCGAGATGAGTGTTCTTCTCTGCGATCTTGTCAAACGTTTTGAAAACATCTTTGTGCTCATGTCACTTTATGTAGCTTATAGATATCTGAATTGTTGATATCAGAATATCGTTACTGCATCGATTCATCTCTCTGTGCGATGGAAGACATAATAATTTGACTTTTTATATATTTTGTTGTAGTTGTAGTTTTATGATTAAAATTAAATAACTGCAATCTATTTGTGCTTGGTATAACAACAAGTTTGCTCCTAGTGCATCCTTCTACGTCTTCAAATATGCTGCTACTCTGCTTCATTTCTTTGTTTTTCTTTACTTTATTTGAATCTGATGGACCTCTGCTTCACTTCTTCTTCTTGTTGATAACACCCAGAGCTCCTTCCACATATCTCCATTAAAGTCCCAAGACCCCAACGATTATCTATGCATCTTCTGAGTATCCAGCGCTGTTGGTCACTCTAAATAACAATTTTTTGTGCACTCGGATATTTTAAATTTACATGAAGATTTTACAAACAAGTAATTTTATTTTTAACTCTTCCAAATGTGTGGTGTGTTACTAACTTATATAAACTTAATATAATTTTCGTAAATTATATAATGGTTTATGTACATTCGTCACAAGAAAAGGATTGATCTTAAGATATTTAAATTACTTGAATTAAAGTATGGTACATTATTTGAACTATTACTATTTAGTGTGGTATTAGTTTATCGAAACTTGGTGTCATGTAATGCAATAACATTGAAATTAAATGTTGTTTGTAAGTCTTTAACTTATTTGAAACACAGTTATTTAGTGTATCACTAGCTTTACTGTAATTTTAGTTTATTATGTCCTTAGAACAATGGCTAAGATTCTCGTCTTATATGCGGAGGGACTCAATGCGGGGACTCAATCCCCCTTCAATGCGCAAAATTAAAAAAAAATTATTTCATATAATTTTTTTTTTTATTTCATATAATTTTATTTCTTTTTTTTATATAAATATATATATATATATATATATATATATATATATATATATATATATATATATATATATATATAAATAGAATATATTGTACATTAAATATATTGTATTATTTTAAATCTTCTCAAAAATTGTTGAATTAATTATATATATATATATATATATATATATATATATATATATATATATTTTTTTTTTTTAATCTGATTAAATTTAGTTTTTTAAAAATTTATTTAATTTCGAATACAAATTTGTATATCTCTTTTTTTCCAAATAAAATGTTAGATAAAAATTAAAATATATTTTTTTTATTCTAATACCCCTAATTTTGTTTCATATATATATATATATATATATATATATATTCTTTTTTTTTAAATTAATAGTATTTTTTTTTTAATACCCCTTATTTTTTTTTTAATTAATAGTTAATACCGTTATTTTTACTTTTTTCTCTTCTTTTTTTTTCTATATATATTTTTTTCTTCTCTTTTTTTCTCTTTAAAAATTGAATAGTAATATTATTTTCTTTTTTTTCTTCTCTTTAATTAAAATTTGTACCCCCCTTTTTTTTAATTTAATTCCCCTTTTTTTTCATGTTTTTTTTTTTGGTCTTCTTTTTTTTATCTCTTCTTATTATATTTTTTTCTCTTTTTTTTCTTTAAAATTCAAAAATTCTTTTAAAAAAAAAATTAATATTTAATACCTATATATATATTTTATTCATTTTATTTATTTTACTAATATGTTTCCTCTTTTATTTTTTCAATTCAATAATTAAAACTTTTTTTTTTATTTCAACTACACTAAATAATATAATGTATAAATCGCTTTTTTAAATTTTAAATTCTTTGCTTTTATTTATTACCTGTTTTTTTTTACATTTAATTTATTATACTAATATTTTTTTTTTTGTTCCTTTTTTTTAATTTTAACTGTGCTAAATATTTATATATCTCTCTTTTTTTTAATTTTAATACTAACTGATATTTTTCTTCTTCTTTAAGAAATTTAAATTATTATAAGTAAGTTCTTTAAATTCATTTAAAATTTATTTGTTATATTCAAACTTATTCAAATTGAATTATGTTAATATACAAAAGTACCTATAATTTCTCTGCATGTAAATAAATATAATTAGAGTTGCGATTTATTTTCTAAACATGTTTAATATTTTATTATATTATTTTTGTGTACTTATATCACATTTATATCAAGTCACATTATATCAAACTTCCTACTGGCATGACGGTAAAATTGAATTTTATTTATTTGCATTGTTTATGGTATCAAAAAAAAAAACTACAAGATCTGCATTTATATGTCAGCTATTAACGCTTGCTTAGTGTATGATATACATAGTTCGTACAAATTGCATATGTGCTTCAGCATGAAACATTTGGGGGAATGACACTTTTCAAGGTTTGATAGCTTGCGCTATTAATATAGGTCAGTAAAAATTGTTGGTTTTGCACTATCCGTACTGAAGTCGACAATTTTATGACTAAAATTGATTTAAATTTAAATTAATGCAATTGGCTGCATGTGCTTAATTTATTTCTTTTCTCAATTGATGATTAACTAACTTTAAAATTATAAGTTCTTTTCCTAAAATAGTTCTATAATATATATATATATATATAAATATATATATATATATATATACATATATATATATATATAAATATATATATATATATATATATATATATATATATATATATATATATATATATATATATATATATATATATTTGTATTTCTAAAGTATTATTTTTAATATGTCCTATCTCTTTATTTTTATTACTATAATTTTTCCTTTGTTTTTTACTATGTTCCTAAACCATCTATATTTATTTTTTCCTCCAAATGACGAAGTATGTAATGTTTTATTTAATGATTACTCTTTATCTTACGGTTAGATTTATTTTGTCTAGCATAATGTTGCAATCTACGAGTTTAATTGTCAACGCATAGTTAATTGGTTTTATATTTTCACTTTCATGGGTTCTATTCTATTAGGGTAATTTTATAATATTTTAAGTTTTAACGGCATACACTATTTGCGATATGCCTTTAACAAATTATTGTGAATTTTCTTATCTTTGTTTTTGATCAATATCGTCGTGGTCACTGGCCCACTTCCCCCTACGACCACGTAGGGTCGCTTCCAAATTGGAGAGAACTTATTCTTCCTAGTTTGGTTTCTCATTAAAACCATGTCGTGTGGTTTGAATTGTATAGGGTTGAGGTTCTTGTGGTATTGTTTTTTCGACACCTCCTTGGCCCTTTTGCCTGACGATCTCGTGTGATCGCTGTAATTTTTACTTTAGTACCTTATTGTAGTCTTCTGCGTTATATAAAGGTGAACATTTACGCTTTAAATTCGTAGGCATGTCGAAGACAAACCCGTACAACGTACGGAATGGTGTTTGACCCGTCGACGTATGCACCGTGTTATTATAAACATGCATTGCAGAATTTAACCATTGGTCCCAGTTATGTTAACGGCTGCAGCGGTTAATGCAGCGCTCAAGGAGTAGTGCATGGACAACAGTACGTTGAAAACTACGTACATATTCAGCTAGTGGACGATAACTAACAATTTACATGTATCCGAAAATAGTTTGGAAACGAAGTTCGATCCATTGCCTGGGTATATTGTAGCGTGTAACTATTTCGTTGAAGAATGCTTTTGCTACGGTGTTGGCTTCCGCATCGGGTATAGCCACACAGCACATAAATTTAAAAAATTCGTCCTGAAACGTTAATATGTATTTATTCCCTGAAATGGTTTCAGGCAGAATACCCACCAGGTCCATGTACACTTTGTCAAAGGGTATGACTGGCGTTTCAGTTTGAACCATTGGCATCTTCGTCAGCCTTGAACACTTGTATACCTGACATTTTGAACAATTTTTCACATAATCCTTTATTTGCTTCTGCATACCGTTCCATCGGTACTGTTGCCGAATTCTTAAAAATGTTTTTACGCCCTATTATCAGATATTTCAATACTTAAATAGCTATTATTTAACCAAGTCTCAGTTAATGCTATGAGATCATATTCAATAGTTTGAGTAGCTAAAAAAATATCTCGAGTCTTTGAGCGCAAACCCCTTACGTTTTGATAGTAAAGGGTGATTCGCTCTAGTTTTTTGAATTTTGGTGTGCAGTTGGTTTGTTGACTTTTTTTGTTTGAATTCGGAAACAAAAATATTGTCTGCCCAATGATTTGAGCGAATAACATCCGCAGCATATTCTGTAGCGATTGATACAGTGAATGATGCATAAGATGGCCTGTTACCAATTTTCTTACATGATATGTAGGTGTCAGCAGGTACTAGATTATTTGTTTTTAAAAAGCTGATTATATTGTCAGTAGTCGTGTCAGGCATTAATCTAGAAATAAAAATTCTTTTTAATTTAGGTATTGCCTTCAATCCAGAATTTTCATTATTAATATTGATAATATTATTAGTGCTAGTTTCGGGCAGGCTTACTGCTACTAGTAAAGGCGCTGCATTAGGAGGTTGAGGGGGAGGAGTGATAGAAGTTTTATGTGAAATGCGCTTTGCCCGAGGAGGGTTTAGTGAGTTATTACTATTAACTCGTTTGCGCTTTTTGACCACTTTTTTGGGTGGAGGAACAATATCAGATGAGCAGAATCGTCGATAATTGCTGTATGATTATCAATACAATCCGCCAAATACTCAGTATCACTTGCATGTACCAATGAAATAAATTCATTTAATGAATTTAAAATTTCTGTATAATTGA
This sequence comes from Dryomyza anilis, assembly GCA_951804985.1. Lineage (NCBI taxonomy): Eukaryota > Metazoa > Arthropoda > Insecta > Diptera > Dryomyzidae > Dryomyza > Dryomyza anilis. Next base: position 9,895,588 of record OX638136.1, on the reverse strand, counting down.
TGTTTAAAGTATTTAGCCTATCTCCAAAGAGTTTAATTTTAACAAAAAAAAAAAAAAACTGATGGAGAGAGAGGTCTGCAAGTAGGACAATACCATTGCAATACCTGAGTGCACTGAATTTAAAAAATCTGTACACGCCATAGAAATATTGGCACATGGAGCATGATAAAGCTGTCTGCAGGAACCGGAACAAGAAAACATAGAATTTAATATGTTTTGACTCTTCCACTTATCCCTCAAAGAACAGGCAGCAAAATTGTCTACTGATAAGAATTCCATTTATTATAACTTTTGAAAATAACAAAAGTACAAAATTAAAAAAATTTATAAATTTTAAAAATTTTTAAATTTAGTGCCGAATAAAAATAATTGGATCACTCAAGGGTTAAATGATTACAGCTGTTACTAATTAAAATACGCACTAACAACACAATAGAAAAACGACGTAAACAAATATCGCACAAAGAAGAATAGAAAATCACAGATAACAATAACAATGCATGCCGCAGTAATATTACACAGAAATAGACAAATATATTACTTAAATTGATTTAAATATAAAAGTATTATAACAAATATTTAATATTTTATAAAAACAACGACACTTAACGACAAGAAACAGAACTTTGACGAAAACTCACTATAAGTATATTTAATATTCAATACACTATTTTAATCACAGAAATCACTACATGCACTTGTAATAACAACCTGTACTGACAAAGAGACAAAGTCAACTGAAGAAAGTAGTTTGAATACTACTATTGAAGACACCTAACGTAGTTTTTTATAACTATTGTAATTTTTTTTTAATTTTTTTCTGTTCATTTTTTAAAGTTCAGTATGGATTTTATATGGAAAAAGAAAAATATATTAAAAATCATTTATGCTATATGCAGAATTTTATTAATTATCATATATCTAAAGTCACAAAAGTTTGAAATAGTACAAAATAAACTCAAAATTGTTGATATATACAGTACCATGGCCATGGTAATTTATTTGGCCTGCATTTTTTTGGTAAACTCAGGAAAAAAAAATATTCTAAATATGAATTTTGTATACTTCTTCTTGTATACTAAGTTAATTAGTATCATCAAAAGTACCGAATTAATTGATACATGGGAAACAAAGCGTACATATCTATACAAATAATGGAAGTATTTTCTGTATTTCGTCCTTTTAATTTAAAAAAAAGTAGTATAAATAGAGTGAAAGTATGCAATACCTACAGAAAGTGTCAGAAGATACATTTGATTTTGATGTAAAGGAAGAAAAATAAAAAAAAATGTTAATATTTCTTTCGAAATTGTGAGTATTTCTTTTTATTTTACTTTATTGAAACTATATAATATAGTTTAGCTTAATGAAGACAAGTTCTTTGCTACATTGCAGTTTGGCTGATCTTTGGCGAGAGCGAACTGATCAGGGTTGGATGCGGAAAGAAATATATGCAGTTCCACTTCACCACTGGCAAATCAACGTCTAGACAGTCTGCCATTAAGTTATCCAATGCAGTAGAGGATGTGCCTCAGGTGCAACAATAAAAATATTACTTTACTTTTAATTCTTTGCTTCTTAACAAATGGATATAACTTATATTTGTTGTAAAGTTAGAGTTGTAAAGTTAGAGTTGATTTATTTATTTTATAATTAAATAATCAAAAGACACTTTTTTATTTTTATAGTTGAAAAGACACTTTTATTAATTTTAGAGTTGAAAAGACACTTTTACTATTTTAGTACCTCCACTTGAGGTTGGTTAAACTGCAATCTTTAAATTGCAACGAAGTCCGACTTGCAGTTTTTGGCTGACACCAATTGCGAAATATCAGAATTGTTGGCAATCGCTGCTTTGCTTATTTTAACATAGACCCAAAATTATGCAATGGAAAATTGTATTGCAAGCCTCTTGAAAGAGGTGTGGTCTAAGTAAAACTTTAGCGCTTTGCCAAATTATTGCCAGCTTTTGTTAACTGTGCAAGCTAACCTGAAAGAGGTGTGGTCTAAGCATAGCTTTAGCGCTTGCCAAATTATTATCATTGTTGCCAACGTGAAGCGTTGGGACAATGCTATGAACATGTTGCTGTACAACATGATATAAAAACATGATGCGCTCAACATATGTACAGAAACATCCAAAACTGAATGAATAACCATAAAGAAAAGAAAAATGTATGCGCTAATTCACAACATTCCTCCCCCCTTATGGAAAAAAAATTATTATTAATATTAGGATGTCTTAAATATATTGTTGAATATATAGATATTATGTTTTCTTAGAGTTAATATTAAGATTAATAATGATAATATGTTTATTTTGATATGGTGATAATAAATATAATATGTTATTTTATCTTAAGTTTTCTATAAAAATATAGCCGCGGTAGCTCAGTGGTTAGTGCTTTGGACTGCGAGCCAAAAGGTCCCCGGTTCAAGCCTGGACTGGGGCTAACAACATCTTTTCATAAGGCTCGAATACACGATAGAGAAATTAGCTAGAGATAGAGAGAAAAATCTACCGTAGAGCTCCCTTCAGTGGAGCTCTATGTAGTCTTTACACAACTCTATGAGATTTTTTGCTCTATTTTGTTCTATCTCTAGCTATTTTCTCTATCGTGTAAACTCGCCCATAGACACATTTTTCTATACCGCGCTACCTCTCGGCAGTAAATGGCAAACCTCCGTGAGTAAAAACATTGCCTATGAAAAGCTCTCACCCGCCGTTCGGATTCGGCAATAAACTGTAGGTCCCACCACTTTGAGTACAAATATAACACGCACAGCTCAAAATGGTGAAGAGCTCGGCCTAAGTTCTTACAGAACAGTAATGCAAAACTATTATTATTATTATATCTATAAAAATACGTTTGAATAATTAAATGGGTTTCAATAATAATAATTTTTTTTTTAGATATATATCTTCTTTTTTATATATGTATATATATATATTTTTTTCTTCTTTTTTTATATATTGTTATTATTTTCTTTTTTATAAATATTTTATTTATGTGTTTTGTATAAATTTTTTTAATATCTTTCTTTTTATACTTGTGTAATATTTATTTATTGAGTGTGTGTGTGTGTTTGTTGGTATCTTAAAATGAATATATTGATTTTATATTTGGGTTAGAGAGGTGTAAATAATCACATGAGTGACTTTTGTATGCCTATACTGTTGGACCAGATTTCTCCTCTTGCTGTTTTGTGTCTTGGGTCGGATTTGTCCTTGTTCATCTTCAATGTTTCGTTGTATGTAGTGTGATGGATCTGTTGGGCTTTGATGGTTCTTGTGGAATTTGCTAATGGTGTTATCTCCAGAAGACATCGTCATGTTGATACGCTGGACTCTTACTCTTTCAAGAAAGCTTTGATCCCGTTGACTTGGTTGACGATTCGTTCGAGATGAGTGTTCTTTTCTGCGATCTTGTCAAACATTTTGAAAACATCTTGGTGCTCATGTCACTTTATGTAGCTTATAGATATCTGAATTGTTGATATCAGAATATCGTTACTGCATCGATTCATCTCTCTGTGCGATGGAAGACATAATAATTTGACTTTTTATATATTTTGTTGTAGTTGTAGTTTTATGATTAAAATTCAATAACTGCAATCTATTTGTGCTTGGTATAGCAACAAGTTTGCTCCTAGTGCATCCTTCTACGTCTTCAAATATGCTGCCACTCTGCTTCATTTCTTTGTTTTTCTTTACTTTATTTGAATCTGCTGGACATCTGCTTCACTTCTTCTTCTTGTTGATAACACCCAGAGCTCCTTCCACATGTCCCCATTAAAGTCCCAAGACCCCAACGATTATCTATGCGTCTTCTGAGTATCCAGCGCTATTGGCCACTCAAAATAACAATTTTTGTGCACTAGGATATTTTAAATTTACATGAATATTTTACAAACAATAATTTTAATTTTGTTTTCAAACTATTCAAAATATGTGGTGGCACACTACTGGTGTGGTACTAATTTATGTAATCTTAGAATAATTTTCGTATAATATATAATTGTTCATGTAACATGGCCTGTGCTAAATGATTGATTTTAAAATACTTTAATTACTTGAAATATAGTGTGCACATTATTTGAAGTATTACTATTTTGTGTAGTACTAGCTTTTATTAACATAGTGTGATTTTAGTGTAATTATGTATTTAGCCCAATGGCTAAGATCGTCGTCTTATATGCGGAGGGACTCAATGCGGCGGATTCAATCCCACTTCAATGCGCAAAAATGAAAAAAAAAAAAATTTCAAAATTTTTTTTTTTTAAATATATATGTACATAGAATATATTGCACATTGCATATACATATATAAAATAAAATTTTCTCAAGAATTGATGAATTTATTACATATACATTTTTTTGCTTTAACTGTGTTAATTTAGTTTAAAAATTTATTTAATTTCCAATACAAATTTAAATTTCCAAAACAAAATAATATGTTAGATAAAAATTAAAATAAATTAATTAAATATATTTTTTTTTTTAATTCTTTTATTTTTTGTTAATAATTTTTTTTCCTTGTTTTTTTTTTCTTAAAAAAAAATTAATAGTTAATATCTGTTATTTATATATATATTTTTTTCTCTTATTTTTTTCTCTATATTTTTTTTTCTTTTCTTCTTATTTTCTTCTTCTTTTTTTTCTTTTTTTATTTTCTTCTTTAATTAAAATTTTCATACCTCCTTCTTTTTTTTTCTTTTTATTTTCTTAAAATTTTCTCCTTTTTTAACTTTAGTTCCCTTTTTTTCATATTTATATATTTTTTTATTTCTTTTTTTTATTCTTTAAAAATTTAATTGTTAATATTTTTTTTTGTCTACCTTGTTTCTTCTCCTTTTTTCTTTTTTAATTTAATTCCCCAATTTTTTTGTCTTGTTTATTATTTTTTTTTTTTCATATTTTTCTTTTTTTTCATCTCTTCTTATTATATTTTTTTTCTCTTTTTTTTCTTTAAAATTTAAAAATTGTTTTTAAAAAAAAAAATTAATCTTTAATACCTATATATATATATATATTTTATTCATTTTATTTATTTTACTAATATGTTTCCTCTTTTATTTTTTCAATTCAATAATTAAAACTTTTTTTTTTATTTCAACTACACTAAATAATATAATGTATAAATCGCTTTTTTAAATTTTAAATTCTTTGCTTTTATTTATTACCTGTTTTTTTTTACATTAAATTTATTCTACTAATATATTTTTTTTTTGTTCCTTTTTTTTAATTTTAACTGTACTAAATATTTATATATCTCTCTTTTTTAATTTTAATACTAAATGATATTTTTCTTCTTCTTTAAGAAATTTAAATTATTATAAGTAAGTTCTTCAAATTCATTTAAAATTTATTTGTTATATTCAAACTTATTCAAATTGAATTATGTTAATATACAAAAGTACCTATAATTTCTCTGCATGTAAATAAATATAATTAGAGTTGCGATTTATTTTCTAAACATGTTTAATATTTTATTATATTATTTTTGTGTACTTATATAAGTCACATTATATCAAACTTCCTACTGGCATGACGGTAAAATTGAATTTTATTTATTTGCATTGTTTATGGTATCAAAATAAAAAACTACAAGATCTGCATTTATATGTCAGCTATTAACGCTTGCTTAGTGTATGATATACATACGTTCGTACAAATTGCATATGTGCTTCAGCATGAAACACTTGGGGGAACACCCTTTTCAAGGTTTGATATCTTGCGCTATTAATATAGGTCAGTAAAAATTGTTGGTTTTGCACTATCCGTATTGAATTCGACAATTTTATGACTAACATTGATTTAAATTTAAATTAATGCAATTGGCTGCATGTGCTTAATTTATTTCTTTTCTCAATTGATGATTAACTAACTTTAAAATAATAAGTTCTTTTCCTAAAATAGTTATATAATATATATATATATATATATATATATATATATATATATATATATATATATATATGAATATATATTTGTATTTCTTATTACTAAATTATTATTTTTAATATGTCCTATCTCTTTATTTTTATTACTATAATTTTTCCTTTGTTTTTTACTATTTTCATAAACCATCTATATTTATTTGACGAAGTATGTAATGTTTTATTTAATGATTACTCTTTATCTTACGGTTAGATTTATTTTGTCTAGAATAATGTTGCAATCTACGAGTTTAATTGTCAACGCATAGTTAATTGGTTTTATATTTTCACTTTCATGGGTTCTATTCTATTAGGGTAATTTTATAATATTTTAAGTTTTAACGGCATACACTATTTGTGATATGCCTTTAACAAATTATTGTGAATTTTCTTATCTTTGTTTTTGATCAATATCGTCGTGGTCACTGGCCCACTTCCCCCTACGACCACGTAGGGTCCCTTCCAAATTGTAGAGAACTTATTCTTCCTAGTTTGGTTTCTCATTAAAACCATGTCGTGTGGTTTGAATTGTATAGGGTTGAGGTTCTTGTCGTATTGTTTTTTCGACACCTCCTTGGCCCTTTTGCCTGACGATCTCGTGTGATCGCTGTAATTTTTACTTTAGTACCTTATTGTAGTCTTCTGCGTTATATAAAGGTGAACATTTACGCTTTAAATTCGTAGGCATGTCGAAGACAAACCCGTACAACGTACGGAATGGTGTTTGACCCGTCGACGTATGCACCGTGTTATTATAAACATGCATTGCAGAATTTAACCATTGGTCCCAGTTATGTTAACGGCTGCAGCGGTTAATGCAGCGCTCAAGGAGGAGTGCATGGACAACAGTACGTTGAAAACTACGCACATATTCAGCTAGTGGACGATAACTAACAATTTACATGTATCCGAAAATAGTTTGGAAACGAAGTTCGATCCATTGCCTGGGTATATTGTAGCGTGTAACTATTTCGTTGAAGAATGCTTTTGCTACGGTGTTGGCTTCCGCATCGGGTATAGCCACACAGCACATAAATTTAAAAAATTCGTCCTGAAACGTTAATATGTATTTATTCCCTGAAATGGTTTCAGGCAGAATACCCACCAGGTCCATGTACACTTTGTCAAAGGGTATGACTGGCGTTTCAGTTTGAACCATTGGCATCTTCGTCAGCCTTGAACACTTGTATACCTGACATTTTGAACAATTTTTCACATAATCCTTTATTTGCTTCTGCATACCGTTCCATCGTCCATTGCCGAATTCTTAAAAATGTTTTTACGCCCTATTATCAGATATTTCAATACTTAAATAGCTATTATTTAACCAAGTCTCAGTTAATGCTATGAGATCATATTCAATAGTTTGAGTAGCTAAAAAAATATCTCGAGTCTTTGAGCGCAAACCCCTTACGTTTTGATAGTAAAGGGTGATTCGCTCTAGTTTTTTGAATTTTGGTGTGCAGTTGGTTTGTTGACTTTTTTTGTTTGAATTCGGAAACAAAAATATTGTCTGTCCAAAGATTTGAGCGAATAACATCCGCAGCATATTCTGTAGCGATTGATACAGTGAATGATGCATAAGATGGCCTGTTACCAATTTTCTTACATGATATGTAGGTGTCAGCAGGTACTAGATTATTTGTTTTTAAAAAGCTGATTATATTGTCAGTAGTCGTGTCAGGCATTAATCTAGAAATAAAAATTCTTTTTAATTTAGGTATTGCCTTCAATCCAGAATTTTCATTATTAATATTGATAATATTATTAGTGCTAGTTTCGGGCAGGCTTACTGCTACTAGTAAAGGCGCTGCATTAGGAGGTTGAGGGGGAGGAGTGATAGAAGTTTTATGTGAAATGCGCTTTGCCCGAGGAGGGTTTAGTGAGTTATTACTATTAACTCGTTTGCGCTTTTTGACCACTTTTTTGGGTGGAGGAACAATATCAGATGAGCAGAATCGTCGATAATTGCTGTATGATTATCAATACAATCCGCCAAATACTCAGTATCACTTGCATGTACCAATGAATTTAAAATTTCTGTATAATTGATGTTTAAAGTATTTAGCCTATCTCCAAAGAGTTTAATTTTAACAAAAAAAAAAAAAAACTGATGGAGAGAGAGGTCTGCAAGTAGGACAATACCATTGCAATACCTGAGTGCACTGAACTTAAAAAATCTGTACACGCCATAGAAATATTGGCACATGGAGCATGATAAAGCTGTCTGCAGGAACCGGAACAAGAAAACATAGAATTTAATATGTTTTGACTCTTCCACTTATCCCTCAAAGAACAGGAAGCAAAATTGTCTACTGATAAGAATTCCATTTATTATAACTTTTGAAAATAACAAAAGTACAAAATTAAAAAAATTTATAAATTTTAAAAATTTTAAAATTTAGTGCCGAATAAAAAAAATTGGATCACTCAAGGGTTAAATGATTACAGCTGTTACTAATTAAAATACGCACTAACAACACAATAGAAAAACGACGTAAACAAATATCGCACAAAGAAGAATAGAAAATCACAGATAACAATAACAATGCATGCCGCAGTAATATTACACAGAAATAGACAAATATATTACTTAAATTGATTTAAATATAAAAGTATTATAACCAATATTTAATATTTTATAAAAACAACGACACTTAACGACAAGAAACAGAACTTTGACGAAAACTCACTATAAGTATATTTAATATTCAATACACTATTTAAATCACAGAAATCACTACATGCACTTGTAATAACAACCTGTACTGACAAAGAGACAAAGTCAACTGAAGAAAGTAGTTTGTATACTACTATTGAAGACACCTAACGTAGTTTTTTATAACTATTGTAATTTTTGTGTTAATTTTTTTCTGTTCATTTTTTAAAGTTCAGTATGGATTTTAAATGGAAAAAGAAAAATATATTAAAAATCATTTATGCTATATGCAGAATTTTATTAATTATCATATATCTAAAGTCAAAAAAGTTTGAATCAGTACAAAATAAACTCAAAATGTGTTGATATATACAGTACCATGGCCATGGTAATTTATTTGGCCTGCAATTTTTTGGTAAACTCAGGAAAAAAAATATTCTAAATATGAATTTTGTATACTTCTTCTTGTATACTAAGTTAATTAGTATCATTAAAAGTACCGGATTAATTGTTACATGGGAAACAAAGCGTACATATCTATACAAATAATGGAAGTATTTTCTGTATTTCGTCCTTTTAATGCGGAAAGAAATATATGCAGTTCCACTTCACCACTGGCAAATCAACGTCTAGACAGTCTGCCATTAAGTTATCCAATGCAGCAGAGGATGTGCCTCAGGTGCAACAATAAAAATATTACTTTACTTTTAATTCTTTGCTTCTTAACAAATGGATATAACTTATATTTGTTGTAAAGTTAGAGTTGTAAAGTTAGAGTTGATTTATTTATTTTATAATTAAATAATCAAAAGACACTTTTTTATTTTTATAGTTGAAAAGACACTTTTACTATTTTAGTACCTCCACTTGAAGTTGGTTAAACTGCAATCTTTAAATTGCAACGAAGTCCGACTTGCAGTTTTTGGCTGACACCAATTGCGAAATATCAGAATTGTTGGCAATCGCTGCTTTGCTTATTTTAACATAGACCCAAAATTATGCAATGGAAAATTGTATTGCAAGCCTCTTGAAAGAGGTGTGGTCTAAGTAAAACTTTAGCGCTTTGCCAAATTATTGCCAGCTTCTGTTAACTGTGCAAGCTAACCTGAAAGAGGTGTGGTCTAAGCATAGCTTTAGCGCTTTCCAAATTATTATCATTGTTGCCAACGTGAAGCGTTGGGACAATGCTATGAACATGTTGCTGTACAATATGATATAAAAACATGATGCGCTCAACATATGTACAGAAACATCCAAAACTGAATGAATAACCATAAAGAAAAGAAAAATGTATGCGCTAATTCACAATATTCCTCCCCCCTTATGGAAAAAATATTATTATTAATATTAGGATGTCTTAAATATATTGTTGAATATATATAGAAATTATGTTTTCTTAGAGTTAATATTAAGATTAATAATGATAATATGTTTATTTTAATATGGTGATAATAAATATAATATGTTATTTTATCTTAAGTTTTCTATAAAAATATAGCCGCGGTAGCTCAGTGGTTAGTGCGTTGGACTGCGAGCCAAAAGGTCCCCGGTTCCAGCCTGGACTGGGGCTAACAACATCTTTTCATAAGGCTCGAATACACGATAGAGAAATTAGCTAGAGATATAGAGAAAAATCTACCGTAGAGCTCCCTACAGTGGAGCTCTATGTAGTCTTTACACAACTCTATGAGATTTTTTGCTCTATTTTGTTCTATCTCTAGCTATTTTCTCTATCGTGTAAACTCGCCCATAGACACATTTTTCTATACCGCGCTACCTCTCGGCAGTAAATGGCAAACCTCCGAGAGTAAAAACATTGCCTATGAAAAGCTCTCACCCGCCGTTCGGATTCCGCAATAAACTGTAGGTCCCACCACTTTGAGTACAAATATAACACGCACAGCTCAAAATGGTGAAGAGCTCGGCCTAAGTTCTTACAGAACAGTAGTGCCAAACTATTATTATTATTATATCTATAAAAATACGTTTGAATAATTAAATGGGTTTCAATAATAATAATTTTTTTTTTAGATATATATCTTCTTTTTTATATATATATATATTTTTTTCTTATTTTTTTATATATTGTTATTATTTTCTTTTTTTATAAATATTTTATTTATGTGTTTTGTATAAATTTTTTTAATATCTTTCTTTTTATACTTGTGTAATATTTATTCATACTTATAATGTATATGTATATGTATATGTATATGTATATGTATATATATATATATATATATATATATATGTATATATATATATATATATATATATATATATATATATATATATATATATAGATAAATTTGTTCAAATTATTTTACTTTTACGTGTTTTTCGTGTATATTGAGTGTGTGTGTGTGTTTGTTGGTATCTTAGAATGAATATATTGATTTTATATTTGGGTTAGAGAGGTGTAGATAATTACATGAGAGTAAATGTTCACCTTTATATAACGCAGAAGACTACAATAAGGTACTAAAGTACCAAATACAGCGATCACACGAGATCGTCAGGCAAAATCAATGTAGGGCCAAGGAGGTGGCCAAAAAACAATACGACAAGAACCTCAACCCTATACAATTCAAACCACACGACATGTTTTTAATGAGAAACCAAACTAGGAAGAATAAGTTCTCTCCAATTTGGAAGGGACCCTACGTGTTCGTAGAGGGAAGTGGGCCAGTGACCACGACGATATTGATCAAAAACAAAGATTAGAAAATTCACAATAATATGTTAATGGCATATCACAAATAGTGTATGCCATTAAAACTAAAAATATTATAATATTACCCTAAAATAGAATCCATGAAGGTAAAAATATAAAACCAATTAGCTATGCGTTGACAATAAAACTCGTAGATTGCAACATTATGTTGGATAAAATAAATCTAACCATAAGATAAAGGTAAGATAAATCATTAAATAAAACATTACATACTTCGTCATTTGGAGGAAAAAATAAATATGAATAGTTTAGGAAAACAGTAAGTAAAAAACGAATAAAAAGTTATAGTAATGAAAAAAAAAGGAGATAGGACATATTAAAAATAATAATTTAGTAATAAGAGTCAATTGAGAAAATAAATAAATTAAGCACATGAAACCAATTAATTTAAAATTAAATCAATGTTAGTCATAAAATTGTCAAATTCAATATAGATAATGCAAAACCAACAATTGCATTACTGACCTATATTAATAGCGCAAGCTATCAAACCTTGAAAAGGGTCATTCCCTCAAGTGTTTCATGCTGAAGCACATATGCAATTTGTACGAACGTATGTATATCATACACTAAGCAAGCGTTAATAGCTGACATATAAATGCAGATCTTGTAGTTTTTTTTTTTGATACCATAAACAATGCAAATAAATATAATTCAATTTTACCGTCATGCCAGTAGGAAGTTTCATGTAATCTGACTTATATTTATAAGTACACAAAAATAATATAATAAAATATTAAACATGTTTAGAAAATAAATCGCAATTCTAAGTACATTTTTTTTACATGCAGAGAAATCATAGGTACTTTTGTATATTAATATAATTCAATTTGAATAAGTTTGAATATAACAAATAAATTTTAAATGAATTTGAATAACTTACTTATAATACTATAAATTTCTTAAAGAAGAAGAAAAATATCAGTTAGTATTAAAATTAAAAAAGGAGAGATATATAAATATTTAGTACAGTTATAATTAAAAAACAAGGAACAAAAAAAAATATATTAGTAGAATAAATAAAATGTAAAAAAACCAGGTAATAAATAAAAGCAAAGAATTTAAAATTTAAAAAAAGCGATTTATGCATTAAAATATTTAGTGCAGTTAAAATTAAAAAAAAAGTTTTAATAATTGAATCGAAAAAAAAAGAGGAAATATATTAGTATAAATAAAATGAAGAAAATATATATAGGTATTAAATATTAATTTTTTTTTTTAAAAGATTTTTTAAATTTTAAAGAAAAAAAAAAGAAAAAAAATATAATAAAAAGATATGAAAAAAAAAAAATAAAAATATGAAAAAAAAATAATAAACAAGACAAAAAAAATTGGGGAATTAAATTAAAAAAGAAAAAAGGAGAAGAAACAAGGTAGACAAAAAAAATATTAACAATTAAATTTTTAAAGAATAAAAAAAAGAAATAAAAAAATATATATATGAAAAAACTAAAGTTAAAAAAAGGAGAAAATTTTAATAAAATAAAAAGAAAAAAAAAGAAGGGGGTATGAAAATTTTAATTAAAGAGAAGAAAAAAAAATGAAGAAAATAAAAAAAGAAAAAAAAGAAGAAGAAAATAAGATGAGAAGAAAAAAAATATAGAGAAAAAAAATAAGAGAAAAAATATATATAAATAACAGATATTAACTATTAATTTTTTTTTTAAGAAAAAAAAACAAGGAAATAAATTTATTAACAAAAAATAAAAGAATTTAAAAAAAAATATATTTAATTAATTTATTTTAATTTTTATATATATATATATATATATATATATATATATATAGATAAATTTGTTCAAATTATTTTACTTATACGTGTTTTTCGTGTATATTGAGTGTGTGTGTGTGTTTGTTGGTATCTTAGAATGAATATATTGATTTTATATTTGGGTTAGAGAGGTGTAAATAATTACATGAGTGACTTTTGTATGCCTGTCTTTTGTATGCCTATACTGTTGGACCAGATTTCTCCTCTTGCTGTTTTGTGTCTTGATCGGATTTGCCTTGTTCATCTTCAATGTTTCGTTGTATGTAGTGTGATGGATCTGTTGGTCTTCGATGGTTCTTGTGGAATTTGCTAATGGTGTTATCTCCAGAAGACATCGTCATGTTGATACGCTGGACTCTTACTCGTTCAAGAAAGCTTTGATCCCGTTGACTTGGTTGAAGATTCGTTCGAGATGAGTGTTCTTTTCTGAATTGTTGATATCAGAGAACCGCTGGGCATCTGCTTCACTACTTTTTTGTGGAACATCTTGGTTCTCGTGTCACTTTATGTAGCTTATAGATTTTTGAATTGTTGGTATAACGACAAGTTTGCTCCTAGTGCATCCTTCTACGTCTTCAAATATGCTGCCACTCTGCTTCATTTCTTCGTTTTTCTTTTCTTTATTTGAATCTGCTGGACATCTGCTTCACTTCTTCTTCTTGTTGATAACACCCAGAGCTCCTTCCACATGTCCCCATTAAAGTCCCAAGACCCCAACGATTATCTATGCGTCTTCTGAGTATCCTGCGCTATTGGCCACTCTAAATAACAATTTTTGTGCACTAGGATATTTTAAATTTACATGAATATTTTACAAACAATAATTTTAATTTTGTTTTCAAACTATTCAAAATATGTGGTGGCACACTACTGGTGTGGTACTAATTTATGTAATCTTAGTATAATTTTCGTATAATATATAATTGTTCATGTAACATGGCCTGTGCTAAATGATTGATTTTAAAATACTTAAATTACTTGAAATATAGTGTGCACATTATTTGAAGTATTACTATTTTAAGTAGTACTAGCTTTTATTAACATAGTGTGATTTTAGTGTAATTATGTATTTAGCCCAATGGCTAAGATCGTCGTCTTATATGCGGAGGGACTCAATGCGGCGGATTCAATCCCACTTCAATGCGCAAAAATGAAAAAAAAAATTTCAAATATTTTTTTTTTTAAATATATATGTACATAGAATATATTGCACATTGCTTATACATATATAAAATAACATTTTCTCAAGAATTGATGAATTTATTACATATACATTTTTTTGCTTTAACAATACAACTTTAAATTTCCAAAACAAAATAATATGTTAGATAAAAATTAAAATAAATTAATTAAATATATTTTTTTTTAAATTCTTTTATTTTTTGTTAATAAATTTATTTCCTTGTTTTTTTTTCTTAAAAAAAAAATTAATAGTTAATATCTGTTATTTATATATATTTTTTCTCTTATTTTTTTCTCTATATTTTTTTTTCTTCTCATCTTATTTTCTTCTTCTTTTTTTTCTTTTTTTTATTTTCTTCATTTTTTTTTTCTTCTCTTTAATTAAAATTTTCATACCTCCTTCTTTTTTTTTCTTTTTATTTTATTAAAATTTTCTCCTTTTTTTAACTTTAGTTTTTTCATATATATATTTTTTTATTTCTTTTTTTTATTCTTTAAAAATTTAATTGTTAATATTTTTTTTGTTTACCTTGTTTCTTCTCCTTTTTTCTTTTTTAATTTAATTCCCCAATTTTTTTTGTCTTGTTTATTATTTTTTTTTCATATTTTTATTTTTTTTTTCATATCTTCTTATTATATTTTTTTTCTTTTTTTTTCTTTAAAATTTAAAAATTCTTTTAAAAAAAAAAAATAATATTTAATACCTATATATATATTTTCTTCATTTTATTTATACTAATATATTTCCTCTTTTTTTTCGATTCAATTATTAAAACTTTTTTTTTAATTTTAACTGCACTAAATATTTTAATGCATAAATCGCTTTTTTTAAATTTTAAATTCTTTGCTTTTATTTATTACCTGGTTTTTTTACATTTTATTTATTCTACTAATATATTTTTTTTTGTTCCTTGTTTTTTAATTATAACTGTACTAAATATTTATATATCTCTCCTTTTTTAATTTTAATACTAACTGATATTTTTCTTCTTCTTTAAGAAATTTATATTATTGTAAGTAAGTTATTCAAATTCATTTAAAATTTATTTGTTATATTCAAACTTATTCAAATTGAATTATATTAATATACAAAAGTACCTATGATTTCTCTGCATGTAAAAAAAATGTACTTAGAATTGCGATTTATTTTCTAAACATGTTTAATATTTTATTATATTATTTTTGTGTACTTATAAATATAAGTCAGATTACATGAAACTTCCTACTGGCATGACGGTAAAATTGAATTATATTTATTTGCATTGTTTATGGTATCAACAAAAAAAACTACAAGATCTGCATTTATATGTCAGCTATTAACGCTTGCTTAGTGTATGATATACATACGTTCGTACAAATTGCATATGTGCTTCAGCATGAAACACTTGAGGGAATGACCCTTTTCAAGGTTTGATAGCTTGCGCTATTAATATAGGTCAGTAATGCAATTGTTGGTTTTGCATTATCTGTATTGAATTTGACAATTTTATGACTAACATTGATTTAATTTTAAATTAATTGGTTTCATGTGCTTAATTTATTTATTTTCTCAATTGACTCTTATTACTAAATTATTATTTTTAATATGTCCTATCTCCTTTTTTTTCATTACTATAACTTTTTATTCGTTTCTTACTTACTGTTTTCCTAAACTATTCATATTTATTTTTTCCTCCAAATGACGAAGTATGTAATGTTTTATTTAATGATTTATCTTACCTTTATCTTATGGTTAGATTTATTTTATCCAACATAATGTTGCAATCTACGAGTTTTATTGTCAACGCATAGCTAATTGGTTTTATATTTTTACCTTCATGGATTCTATTTTAGGGTAATATTATAATATTTTTAGTTTTAATGGCATACACTATTTGTGATATGCCATTAACATATTATTGTGAATTTTCTAATCTTTGTTTTTGATCAATATCGTCGTGGTCACTGGCCCACTTCCCTCTACGAACACGTAGGGTCCCTTCCAAATTGGAGAGAACTTATTCTTCCTAGTTTGGTTTCTCATTAAAAACATGTCGTGTGGTTTGAATTGTATAGGGTTGAGGTTCTTGTCGTATTGTTTTTTGGCCACCTCCTTGGCCCTACATTGAGTTTGCCTGACGATCTCGTGTGACCGCTGTATTTGGTACTTTAGTACCTTATTGTAGTCTTCTGCGTTATATAAAGGTGAACATTTACTCTTTAAATTCGTAGGCATGTCGAAGTCAAACCCGTACAACGTATGGAATGGTGTTTGACCCGTCGACGTATGCACCGTGTTATTATAAACATGCATTGCAGAATTTAACCATTGGTCCCAGTTTGACCCAGAGCAAAACTACGTAAATATTCAGCTAGTGGACGATGACTTCGTTCCAATGACCCATTAGCCAGTGGATGGTAGGGTGTTATATGTAATTTTTTAATTCCTAACAATTTACATGTATTCGAAAATAGTTTGGAAACGAAGTTCGATCCATTGTCTGGGTATATTGTGGCGTGTAACTATTTCGTTGAAGAATGCTTTTGCTACGGTGTTGGCTTCCGCATCGGGTATAGTCACACAGCACATAAATTTAGAAAAATCTTCCTGTGTTGTATAGTTAGAGTTGTAAAATTAGAGTTTATTTATTTTACATTTATTATTCTACAATTTAATTAATCAAAAGACACTTTTTTATTTTTAGAGTTTAAAAGACACTTTTATTAAATTTACTATTGAAAAGACACTTTTACTATTTTTAGAACCTCCACTTGAGGTTGGTTAAACTACAATATTTTAAATTGCAACTAAAGGTATTAACAATACCTTCGTTGCAAGCTTTTCTTAAATTCTATTCTCACTATGTTCTAGTGAGAATAGATCAACATATGTACAGCAACATCCAAAACTGAAGGAGTATTGAAGAACCATAAAGAAAAGAAAAACAGCACATAAATTTAGAAAAATTTTCCTGTGTTGTATAGTTAGAGTTGTAAAATTAGAGTTTATTTATTTTACATTTATTATTCTACAATTTAATTAATCAAAAGACACTTTTTTATTTTTAGAATTTAAAAGACACTTTTATTAAATTTACTATTGAAAAGACACTTTTACTATTTTTAGAACCTCCACTTGAGGTTGGTTAAACTACAATATTTTAATTTGCAACTAAAGGTATTAACAATACCTTCGTTGCAAGCTTTTCTTAAATTCTATTCTCACTATGTTCTAGTGAGTTTTCACTTCCACTCAATTTTGGTGTACGTGACTTTTGAAGAAAGTCCGACTTGCAGTTTTTGGCTGACACCAATTGCGAAATATCAGAATTGTTGGCAATCGCTGCTTCACTTATTTTAACATAGACCCAAAATTATGCAATGGAAAATTGTATTGCAAGCCTCTTGAAAGAGGTGTGGTCTAAGTAAAGCTTTAGCGCTTTGCCAAATTATTGCCAGCTTCTGTTAACTGTGCAAGCTAACCTGAAAGAGGTGTGTTCTATGCAAAGCTTATCGCTTTGCCAAATTATTATCATTGTTGCCAACGTGAAGCGTTGGGACAATGCTATGAACATGTTGCTGTACAACATGTGTACAACATGATATAAAAACATGATGCGCTCAACATATGTACAGCAACATCCAAAACTGAAGGAGTAGTGAAGAACCATAAAGAAAAGAAAAACAGCACATAAATTTAGAAAAATCTTCCTGTGTTGTATAGTTAGAGTTGTAAAATTAGAGTTTATTTATTTTACATTTATTATTCTACAATTTAATTAATCAAAAGACACTTTTTTATTTTTAGAGTTTAAAAGACACTTTTATTAAATTTACTATTGAAAAGACACTTTTACTATTTTTAGAACCTCCACTTGAGGTTGGTTAAACTACAATATTTTAAATTGCAACTAAAGGTATTAACAATACCTTCGTTGCAAGCTTTTCTTAAATTCTATTCTCACTATGTTCTAGTGAGTTTTCACTTCCACTCAATTTTGGTGTACGTGACTTTTGAAGAAAGTCCGACTTGCAGTTTTTGGCTGACACCAATTGCGAAATATCAGAATTGTTGGCAATCGCTGCTTCACTTATTTTAACATAGACCCAAAATTATGCAATGGAAAATTGTATTGCAAGCCTCTTGAAAGAGGTGTGGTCTAAGTAAAGCTTTAGCGCTTTGCCAAATTATTGCCAGCTTCTGTTAACTGTGCAAGCTAACCTGAAAGAGGTGTGTTCTATGCAAAGCTTAGCGCTTTGCCAAATTATTATCATTGTTGCCAACGTGAAGCGTTGGGACAATGCTATGAACATGTTGCTGTACAACATGAGTACAACATGATATAAAAACATGATGCGCTCAACATATGTACAGCAACATCCAAAACTGAAGGAGTAGTGAAGAACCATAAAGAAAAGAAAAATGTATGCGCTAATTCACAACATTCCTCCCCCCTTATGGAAAAAATTATTATTAATATTAGGATTAATGATAATTTTTTACAAAATGTCTTAAATATATTGTTGAAAATATAGAAATTATGTTTTCTTAGAGTTAATATTAAGATTAATAATATAATAAAATAATATGCTTATTTTAACATGGTGATAATAAATATAATAAGTTATTTTGTTTTAAATTATCTATAAAAATATGTTTCAATAATTAAATGGGTTTCAATAATAATAATGATAAAAATATATATGTATATATATATATATATATATATATATATATTTTTTAGATTTCTTCTTTTTTATATATATTTTTTCTTCATTTTTTATATATATTGTTATTGTTATTATTTTTTTTTAATTATATTTTGTTTTATACTTGTGTAATATTTGTTCATACTTATAATGAAAATATAACCGATTTCATATTTGTAATTGGATGATAATTATTATACATATATGTAGGATTGCAGCCAGACAGACGGACTAAGAACGGAATGACAACTAGAAGCAGACAGAAATAGTAGTAGAAAATGCAACCATGCACAATGATATCGAAACAGACAGGACAAAAGAATGACAGACGAGCTAAGACAAATCGAAACAAACGAACTCTGAAAGAGTTGAATGCGAGCCATAGACAAGACAATTTGTGCCAAAAAGATGGAAATAAAATATGTACAAACTATTTAAAACTAGATCTAAAATGAAACACTTAATATTCTAACTTAATTAATAAAACTTATTATTCTACTTAAACTAAACAAAGGAGAGTGTTTTAATAAAGTGGAAGTAGATAGATGAATTGAATATTAGTGAAGATTCTGAGAGGTATAGAGAAAAATACCTACAATTGGGGGCTCAACCGGGATTGATTTCGGTGCAGTTGGTGCAAAAGCACAGTGAAGAAACAATTTTCTTAGTGGAAAAAGTTTATTATTTTGCAAGTTGTAACAAATTGTAACAAGACATGTTTTAACAAATGATTTTAAAATTATTAACAGTGAATTTAATAATTGATAAATTGCAACAATAAACAGTGAGATTTTGATTCAAAAGTTCTTTAAAAATTAACAAATTGTAACGAAAAAATTAAAACAATTGACTAGAAGTTATAAAAAGAAATTGTAACAACAAAGGCAATAACAGTGATCGTAAAAAAAAAACTAAGAATTACAACGAACTGAACTTCTAGAAATTTGCAAGCAACAACTTGAAATTTCGAAAATTCTCGAAGTTTCATAGAAGCGACGCCACTAGCAAAGGGTTGTTGCTAACGCGAGGACGCGGCAGAAGCAGCATCATCTACGACGCCGACGTACACGTTGTGATGTCAGCATAGGAACATACATCTGAGAGACGCCTTCGAAAGTGAAGGTTCCAGAGAAGCAACAAGAGTGACGGCTGCTAAGGAAAAGCAGCAGAAGTGAGAAACGTTTGGCAATAAGAAGCAGTAGCAGAGGGTTGTTGCTAACGCATCAGCGAGGACGCGGCAGAAGCAGCATCATCTACGACGCCGACGTCATAGCAACGGACAACTGAGAGACGCCTTCGAAAGTGATGGTTGCAGAGAAGCAACGAGAGTGACGGCTGCTAGGGAAAAGCAGCAGAAGTGAGAAAAGTTTGGGCAGTAAGAAGCGCAGACGCAGATGAGTTTAAGGGTAAAACGTAATGAGTAAATTGCGAAGCAGAGGTTGTCGCAAATAAATGAAGCAACAGTAGCGGACGGCTACTACAAAAAGGAAATATTGTGTGAGCGGAGGCGAGCACATATTTTCTGCAGAATACAGCGTGCGCAGAGGCAATCGCGTATTGATGAGAAGAGTAGCGGACGGCTACTAGTTGCAACAGAATACAGCGTGCGCAGGGCAATCGCGTATTAGTGAAGAGCAGCGGACGGCTGCTAGTTGTAGAATATTGCGTAAGCGGGGGCGAGTTCACATATTGATAGTGTTGTAGTATAAAGTACCCGAGTACCGAATACTTGATATAATATTTTGGGTAACGATATTTAAAGACGTATACAATATTTTAAGCTGTTTTCAATTAAAAATAAATAATTTTGAGATTATTTCAATAGATAAAATAATATTTTGTAGTTGATATTTATATTGATAATTAAATATTTTTATAAACATTGTTAATATTTGGCTCTGACAAAATGGACGCTACATCAATTTTAGCAATGACTGCCGACAGGTTGAGAAGGGAATTGGGGGATTTGGGGTTAGCTTCGACCGGACTAAAAAGAGTTTTACAGGACAGGCTGCTCCAGCATTTTGATTTGAATGGAGCTGATGATGATGATCCATCTGAATATGGTGATGTGGCATACAACCATAACATACCGAGACCAGTGGAGCGATCGACATTCACTCTTCGCGATATCGAAGATTCGTTGTCGCAATTTTGAAGATTGCGCTGTGACAGTGCAATGGAATGAATTGCAAAAATTCATTTATGCGAAGCAGTTGCTCAGAGGCGGAGCAAAGATTTTTGTGCGAAGTCAGCACATAAATAGCTGGAACTCTCTTAAGGCTTCACTGATTAAGGAGTTTGGTGAGAAATTGTCGTCAGTGGAAGTTCATCGCTGTTTGAGAAATAGACGCAAAAAACCAACTGAGAGTTTTCGGGAGTATCTCTACAACCTTATGGAAATTGGCCGCCAAATAAATTTAGACGAGGCGAGTTTGATAGAGTACTTCATCGATGGCATTCCAGATTCGAAGTTCAACAAAGGCATGTTTTATCAAGCAAAATCTGTGCCGCAGTTGAAGGAGCAGGTGAAAGTTTACGAAAAAATTATAGGTGGTCCTCAACAGTCGTCAAACTCGAGGAACCAACCGACAACGATTTCAAAGAACGATTTTCAGCAGACAGATCGAAATGAGCTGGACAGAAAATGTTTTAAGTGCGGAAACATAGGTCACATGGCGAAAGATTGCAGCATGACTCTGTATACTTGCTTCAAATGTCACAAGCAGGGCATAGGTCATTTGAGTGCAAAGAAATCGCCAAAAAAGATAACATGAAGCATGAAGAGGAAAACATGCATACACTGACAAAATATTCTGGGAGTTTTAAACTGAATAACAGAATTTTGAAGAACATAAAAATAGGAGGATTTATATTTTCTGCGTTGGTGGATACCGGCAGTGACATTTGTGCCATCAGGCACGATAAATTCACTATGCTAGATGATACAGAGTTAATACCGACAAAAAAGAGTTTTTTCGGAATCGGCAAAAAAGAGGTCACAAGTATGGGATACTTCAACGTTCCTGTAATAATTGATGGAATTACCATACACATCGAATTTCATGTACTGAGAGAACGAGATCTGATTCACTCAGTGGTGAAAGCAGTTGACGTTATTATTAGTGCTGAAGGGCGCTACTTTTAAAGAAAAGAGAACGACCGTGCATATTGAATCGAGCGTAAAAGAACTAAGAGTAAGCAGGAGCGAACGTGATGTTAAAGCGGATAACTACACAAATATTGATTTACTGTCGCGTGAATATGACCAGATCTACTCGTCTACATCAATGGATGAAACGGTCTGTGATTTATCTCACCTTCAACCAAGAGATGCGAATTCAGATGCAAATTTAATCGATAATAACAAGCAGATTCACGAGATGTCGTCACCAGTAGAAATGAAAATGACAATTACTGACGAAGTTCAAGTTTTACAGAAAACGATTCGATCGTCAAACATGAATCAACATGTAGTCGAACAACGCGTAAACCATGAAACTTCGCAGATGGTTGTAGAAGAGGACCAAAGTAAGCGACGCTTTGTGCAAAAGTTTGCCTCGGCGGAAAAAACGCTTACAAATATGCTAACGAAGAACGCTAAGTTCAAATTTGAAAATGATGAGATGTCGTCATTACAGTACGAAACTAACAATTTAGTGAAGATTCAACGTACGCACAATGGAACGAGTGTAAAGCTTAAACCTAAGTTTCTCGGACAAAACAGATTGGTTGAGAAGTTTTCACATGGACGCTATTCTGTGGAGAAAATGGGGGATTTCGAAGTACCACGTAAAACATCGAAAGAGGCTAAGTTCACGAAAAGGCAGCACATAACATTCGAGGCGAATGCGTTATCAGAATGGCCGAATGTGGGATTGCAGCCAGACAGACGGACTAAGAACGGAATGACAACTAGAAGCAGACAGAAATAGTAGTAGAAAATGCAACCATGGACAATGATATAGAAACAGACAGGACAAAAGAATGACAGACGAGCTAAGACAAAACGAAACAAACGAACTCTGAAAGAGTTGAGTGCGAGCCATAGACAAGTTGTGCCAAAAAGATGTAAATAAAATATGTACAAACTATTTAAAACTAGATCTAAAATGAAACACTTAATATTCTAACTTAATTAATAAAACTTATTATTCTACTTAAACTAAACAAAGGAGAGTGTTTTAATAAAGTGGAAGTAGATAGATGAATTGAATATTAGTGAAGATTCTGAGAGGTATAGAGAAAAATACATATATATATATGTATATAGATAAACTTCTTCAATTTATTTTACTTCTACGTGTTTTGCATGTGTATTGAGTGTGTGTGTTTGTTGGTATTTTAAAATGAATATATTGATTTTATATTTGGGTTAGAGAGATGTAAATAATTACATGAGTGACTTTTGTATGCCCTTCTGTTGGACCAGATTTCTCCTCTTGCTCTTTTGTCTGTTGGGTCGGATTTGCCTTGTTCCTCTTCAATGTTTCGTTGTATGTAATGTGTTGGATCTGTTGGGCTTCGATGGTTCTTGTGGAATTTGCTAATGGTGTTATCTCCAGTAGACGTCGTCATGTTGATATAAGAGAGTTTTGGTCCCGTTGACTTGGTTGACGATTCGTTCGAGATGAGTGTTCTTTTCTGCGATCTTGTCAAACGTTTTGAAAACATCTTGGTGCTCGTGTCACTTTATGTAGCTTATAGATTTTTGAATTGTTGATATCAGAAAATCGTTACTGCATCGCTTCATCTCTAAGTGCGATGGAAGACATAATAATTTGACTTTTTATATACATTTTCAAGATCAATGTTGAATTTTGTTTTCTGCATCTTGTTTCTGGCAGTTGTAGTTTTATGATTAAAATTCAATAAGTGCAATCTAATTGTGCTTGGTATAACAACAAGTTTGCTCCTAGTGCATCCTTCTACCCCTTCAAATATGCTGCCACTCTGCATCATTTCTTCGTTTTTCTTTACTTTATTTGAATGTGCTGGACCTCTGCTTCACTTCTTCTTCTTGCTGATAACACCCAGAGCTCCTTCCACATGTCCCCATCAAAGTTCCAAGACCCCAACGATTATCTATGCGTCTTCTGAGTATCCAGCGCTGTTGGTCACTCTAAATAACAATTATTTGTGCACTCGGATATTTTAAATTTACATGAAGATTTTAAAAACAAGTAATTATATTTTTAACTCTTCCAAATGTGTGGTGTGGTACTAACTTATATAAACTTAATATAATTTTCGTAAATTATATAATGGTTTATGTACATTCGTCACAAGAAAAGGATTGATCTTAAGATATTTAAATTACTTGAATTAAAGTATGGTACATTATTTGAACTATTACTATTTAGTATGGTATTAGTTTCTCTAAACTTAGTGTCATGTAATGTATAGTTGTTTATGTATGCAATAACATTGAAATTAAATGTTGTTTGTAAGTGTTTAACTTATTTGAAACACAGTAATTTAGTGTATCACTAGCTTTAGTGTAATTTTAGTGTATTATGTCCTTAGAACAATGGCCAAGATCATCGTCTTATATGCGGAGGGACACAATGCGGGGACTCAATCCACCTTCAATGCGCAAAATTAAAAAACAAAATTTCATATATTTTTTTTTTCTTTTTTTTTTATATAAATATATATGTATATAGAATATATTGTATATACATATATTTATTATTTTAAATATTCTTAAAAAATGTTGAATTAATTATATATGTATATATATATATTTTTTTAATCTGATTAAATTTAGTTTTTTAAAAATGTATTTAATTTCGAATACAAATTTGTAAATCTCTTTTTTGAAAAATAAAATGTTAGATAAAAATTAAAATATTTTTTTTTATTCTAATACCCCTTATTTTTTTCAAATATATATATATATATTTTCCGTTTCTTTTTTTTTTAATTAATAGTATTATTTTTTTTAATTCCCCTTTTTTTAATTAATATTTAATACCGTTATTTATATTTTTTTCTCTTCTTTTTTGTTCTATATCTATTTTTTTCTTCTCTCTTTTTTTCTCTTTAAAAATTGAATAGTTAATATTATTTTCTTTTTTTTTAATTTGTATCCCCCCTTTTTTTAATTTAATTCCCCATTTTTTTTTCATATTTATTTTTTTTTTGTTTTCTTTTTTTTATTCTTATTATAATTTTTTCTTTTTTTTTCTTTAAAATTTAAAAATTCTTTTTTAAAAAAAATAATATTTAGTACCTATATATATATTTTATTTATTTTACTAATATGTTTCCTCTTTTATTTTTTCAATTCAATAATTAAAACTTTTTTTTTATTTCAACTACACTAAATAATTTGATGTATAAATCGCTTTTTTAAATTTTAAATTCTTTGCTTTTATTTATTACCTGTTTTTTTAAATTTAATTTATTCTACTAATATATTTTTTTTGTTCCTTTTTTTAATTTTAACTGTACTAAATATTTATATATCTTTCTTTTTTTTAATTTTAATACTAACTGATATTTTTCTTCTTCTTTAAGAAATTTAAATTATTATAAGTAAGTTCTTCAAA
This sequence comes from Dryomyza anilis, assembly GCA_951804985.1. Classification (NCBI taxonomy): domain Eukaryota; kingdom Metazoa; phylum Arthropoda; class Insecta; order Diptera; family Dryomyzidae; genus Dryomyza; species Dryomyza anilis. Next base: position 9,870,059 of record OX638136.1, on the reverse strand, counting down.
TTCATTTAAAATTTATTTGTTATATTCAAACTTATTCAAATTGAATTATGTTAATATACAAAAGTACCTATAATTTCTCTGCATGTAAATAAATATAATTAGAGTTGCGATTTATTTTCTAAACATGTTTAATATTTTTTTATATTATTTGTGTGTACTTATATAAGTCACATTGTATTGTTACGAAAATTCAGTCTTCGGAAAACTGTTCTACGAGTTCGTATCGCAGGATTGTGTACAAAATAAAAACACTCTTATGTTTGGTTTAAATTATAACAATTAACTTTATTCATTCACTTTAATAAACAACTTTACTAATAACAAATTCTAATAACTGCTGCATGTCCCCAATTTAACTTGACTTTGATCACACGAGATGCACTCGACCACTTTCCAATCTTTACTTAAGTGAAGTACCTCAGATGCGGCTCCCTTATATACTGCATGCATCAGTTCGACACGTTTCGACAAGCTTCGACTTGTTTCGAGAACCTTCTACTCGTTTCGTGAATGACGCATGCTATTGGCATCTCATTCGCACTCATGTGTTTTAATGCGCTGATCTTCCATCTCTTTCTCGCACATTGCCCAGTACGCTGAATGAACTTCCGTCTCTTTCTAACACATTGCTTAGTGCGCTGAATTGTCTTGCGTTTCATTTATTATTGTTGAATGCTTGCACAGTGGGGAAAATTACCTCTTTTCGTAACAATATGAAACTTCTTACTGGCATGACGGTAAAATTGAATTATATTTATTTGCATTGTTTATGGTATCAAAAAAAAAAACTACAAGATCTGCATTTATATGTCAGCTATTAACGCTTGCTTAGTGTATGATATACATACGTTCGTACAAATTGCATATGTGCTTCAGCATGAAACACTTGGGGGAATTACCCTTTTCAAAGATTGATACATTGCGCTATTAACATAGGTCAATAATGAATTCGACAATTTTATGACTAACATTGATTTAAATTAATGCAATTGGTTGCATGTGCTTAATTTATTTCTTTTCTCAATTGATGATTAACTAACTTTAAACTTATAAGTTCTTTTCCTAAAATAGTTATATAATATATATATATATATATATATATCTTTATTTTTATTACTATAATTTTTCCTTTGTTTTTTACTATTTTCCTAAACTATTTATATTTATTTTTTTCCTCTAAATGACGATGTATGTAATGTTTTATTTAATGATTACTCTTTATCTTATGGTTAGATTTATTTTATCCAACATAATGTTGCAATCTACGAGTTTAATTGTCAACGCATAGCTAATTGGTTTTATATTTTTACCTTCATGGGTTCTATTTTAAGGTAATATTATAATATTTTTAGTTTTAACGGCATACACTATTTGTGATATACCATTAACATATTATTGAGAATTTTCTAATCTTTGTTTTTGATCAGTATCATCGTGGTCACGGGCCCACTTCCCTCTACGACCACATAGGGTCCCTTCCAAACTGGAGAGAACTTATTCTTCCTAGTTTGGTTTTTCATTAAAACCATGTCGTGTTGTTTGAAGTGTATAGGGTTGAGGTTCTTGTCGTATTGTTTTTTCGACACCTCCTTGGCCTACATTGATTTTGCCTGACGATCTCGTGTGATCGCTGTATTTCGTACTTTAGTACCTTATTGTAGTCTTCTGCGTTGTATAAAGGTGAACATTTACGCTTTAAATTCGTAGGCATGTCGAAGTTAAACCCGTACAACGTACGGAATGGTGTTTGACCCGTCGACGTATGCACCGTGTTATTATGAACATGCATTGCAGAATTTAACCATTGGTCCCAGTTTGACCCATCCTCTTTCGCAAAACTACGGAAATATTCAGCTAGTGGACGATGACTTCGTGCCAATGACCCATTAGCCTGTCGATGGTAGGGTGTTATATGTAATTTTTTAATTCCTAACAATTTACATGTATCCGAAAATAGTTTGGAAACGAAGTTCGATCCATTGTCTGGGTATATTGTGGCGTGTAACTATTTCGTTGAAGAATGATTTTGCTACGGTGTTGGCTTCCGCATCGGGTATAGCCACACAGCACATAAATTTGGAAAATTCGTCCTGAAACGTTAAGATGTATTTATTCCCTGAAATGGTTTCAGGCAGAATACCCACCAGGTCCATGTACACTTTGTCAAAGGGTCTGACTGGCGTATCAGTTAGAACCATTGGCATCTTCGTCAGCCTTGAACTCTTGGTTACCTGTCATGTTGAACAATTTTTTACATAATCCTTTTTTTGCTTCTACATACCCTTTCATCGGTACTGTTGCCGAATTCTTAAAAATGTTTTTACGCCCCCTTGGTGACCACCTAACGGTGAATCGTGAAAATCTTTAATTACCGTCTTTATGTCCCGATGTTCAGTTAGAATTATTATATTGTCATTTTCCTTTGTTATCAAATCGTCAGGATCGCATTCTGACTGTTTCTTATCGATTTCCTTGTCTCTTTTCATGGTTTTCGAACGCGCATCAGCGTTTAAATTACTTTTTCCCGGTTTGTAATGAATTTCGAAATCATATTCCGATAATTTGTGTCGGAAACGCGCAAGACATGATGTCTGATCTTTTCAGTTTGCTATACCCTTTAGGGGCTGATGATCTGTATAAATTTTAAATGGTCCTCCCAAAAGATATGTCCTATGCCCATACAATTGCCAAAAATTCTTTCTCTATAATAGAGTAGCGTGTTTCCGCATCGTTAAGAGACCTACTGGCAAACGCGATCGGACGGTCGCTTCCAACTTCACCTTGCGAAAGAACCGCGCCAATTTCTTCGTTACTGGCGTCTGTCGTGAGGAAAAAGGGTTCGTTAAAATCCTGATACGCTAGCATGGGTAGTGACATAATTGCCTCCTTAAGTTTTAAAAACGAATTCTGACAATTGTCATTCCATATAAACTTAGCGTCCTTTTTAAGCAAACAGTTTATTGGTAGTGACAGTTTCGCCATACCTCCTATAAATTTTCTGTAATAATTAATTAAGCCTAAAAATGCTTGAACTTCCTTCCTATTTTTCGGAACTGGAATATTTTGTACACACTCTACTTTGGCTGGGTCTGGTAGGGCACCTAACTCAGAACACTTATGTCATTTTTCTGTATTTAATTTCAAATTATGTTCTCTCAGCTTTTGCAAAACTTTGCTTATCCTATGCTCGTGTTCTGCTAAATTATTTTCATAAACCACTATGTCATCTAAATAAACGAAACAGTCAATACCCTGTAAACCTGTTAGTATGTGGTTCATTATCCTTTGAAAAGTGGCAGGTGCCCCAGTTAGACCGCATGGCATTCTGTTAAATTCGAAGTGACCAAGACCTGTACTGAAAGCAGTTTTTTCTTTGTCACTATCTTCAACTAGAACCTGATGGTAACCACTTGCTAAATCTAGTGTTGAAAAATACCGACTATGACCTAACTGGTCCAGAATTTCATCTATTCATGGTATCGGAAATACCTGTTTGATGGTGACGACATTTAATTTTCGGAAATCTATAACCAGTCTCCATTTATTATTGCCATCTTTATCGCCCTTTTTAGGTACCAATAATAATGGGGGAATTCCAATGCGACATTTTTGGTGAAATAATTCCATCGTCTAACATCTTTGATACTTGTCTATTAATCTCATTTCTATGCATATGAGGAAGTTTATACTGTTTCTGATTTATTGGTGGCTGATTCCATTGTGTGGGTATTTCATGTTTAAATATCGGAGTGAATGCTAATTCATCCCCTTCCAAATGAAAAACGTCATAATATGACAAGCAAATATTTCGCAAAGATGCAACTTCTTCTTTATTTAATGATTCATCGATCTTTACATTCCCTAATAATCTATCAATTCTATTTTTTATATTAACCGAGTTTATTGTATTTATTGTAGAACTCGCCTTTGTTGTTTCTTTATATTTGTTAGAATTTGAAAATTGTGGCTTGAAATTGCTAGCAATGGTTACCTCCTTATCGGTGGCATTTAAAATTGATGCATATACTCTATTTCTTCTAACGTTTGTTAAACTCTTTTCCAAATATATATTTTTTTTTTCGTGGGATAAAAAATAGAGCCACAGCACTCAGACAGGGTTATATCCATTGTGCTGGGACCAGTTCACTGGTTTTTAATGATTCTTCTTAGATTCATTATTGAATCTAAGAAGGCTCTTGTGTGATAGAGAGTGAAGCTAATCATCTCTCATCACGTCTGTGCCAAAGATCTGCCTTCTAATTCTAGAAAATGCTGGACAGTCACAGAGATAGTGCTCTGTGGTGCCAGTGTCTTCGTAGCAGGCAGAACATAAGGCGCTTTCGGCCAGGCTGGTTGCGTTCATGTGTTTTTCACATGCGTTGTGTCCCGTTAGAAGTCCCGTCAGTATTCTGCACTCCTTTATACTTAAGGAGGCCGATCTTTTCGTTATCGTCGGTGTCATGAGAATCTGCATTTCGTCTCATTCAGCCATCTGCTCTTGTGTGTAGAGGCGACCCAAGAGCTGATGACGAATTTTCCCGTAGATGCAGGTAGTCCAAGCACAGGTTCTGGTCCAAATGGATTATCCTCAGATCCAGCACGTGCTAGTTCGTCAGATGTTTTATTGCCCGAAACTCCTTTATGACCCGGCACCCAAATCAGTTTCAGTATTTTGTATTTACCAACACAATTGAGACGTGATCTGCATTGACGTTCAATTTTGGATGTAATGACCTGGTTGTTTAAAGCCATAAGAGCAGCCTGACTATCGCTGCAAACTGATATAGCCCTCTTCTGCCATCTATTATCCGCAATGTAGTCCATAGCCATAAGTATAGCATAGACTTCGGCTTGAAATACCGAGGCACTGTCGCCTAAGGCGAAGTGAAGACTGCGGTCATCCGGTTCCACAAACACTCCAGCACCAGATCCCTGATCGGTTCTGGAGCCGTCTGTGAAAATGCGGTGTGACCCTCTACCTGGCTCACAGTCAGGCGTTAGCCAGTCTTGAATGTCAGGTTGGCAGACCTCAAACTTTCGTCTTGGTAATATTTCTGTTATCATTGCATCAAAGGGCATCTCCAGTAGACAGGTGTCTAATGGAGTGTCAAGTGCAATGTCAGAGATATTCCAGGGAACATTAAACCAGAAACCACCTCGTTTTAGTCTCCAGCAGCCTTTCATGGTTTCGCCTCTGATGAAGATGTCAAGTGGTGGTAGGTTTAAGATTGCATTCAGTGCTGGACCAGGTGTAGTGGGAAAGGCACCCGTAACACCCAGACACACGGATCTCTGAATCTTCGCAAGACTAGTTGTCGCGCATTTTCGCGACAGCTTGTTCCACCAGACTACCGATGCATATGATATCATCGGTCTTATCATTGCCGTGTAAATCCATAAGGTTTTGCTCGGCGATAATCCCCATGTCTTCCCAAAAATTCCTCTGCATTGCCAGAAGGCATTCAATGCTCGCGAAATTTTATTTTCAACATGTTTTGTCCAAAGTAGTTTACTATCTAGAGTTAAGCCCAGATATTTTACTTCGATAGACAGAGGAATAGTGACACCCTTAAGTACTGGTAGAGATAATCCTGTCATTATTCTTTCCCTAGTGAAGAGAACCATCCCTGTTTTGTGAGGGTTGACGGAGAGTCCGTTTGCAGTACACCAGCTGTCAATTCGAATCAATGAGTTTTGTGCTTTAACACAGACCTCACTGAGAGAAAAGCCTGTGGCAAGAATGGCAACATCATCTGCATAGGCCTGGGAATAGACACCTGGTCCATCGTGATCGTTGACTAGAGAGTCAACCAGCATACACCAGAGCAGGGGGGAGAGAACGCCTCCTTGAGGACAACCTCTATTCACCCCTGCCATAATATACTGACCGCACTCCGCCTCAGAAGTGATGGTCCTAAACATTAGCATTGACCTTAGCCATTTGACCAATGTTTCATCTATTCCATGCCTTCTAGCTGCGTCGCACATTCCATCAAAAGTCGCATTATCAAAAGCACCCTCGATGTCAACAAATATGCCCATCACGTACCTCTTCCTTTGAAAAGCTGCTCGATCCGGCCAACCAGATGTTGCAATGCTGTTTCACAGGATTTTCCACGTTAATAGGCATGTTGTCTTGATGATAGTGGGTACCTTGACAGCGATGTTTTTCTGATGTGCAGCTCAACTAGTCTTTCTAGACACTTTAGTATGAAGGACATCATACTAATGGGTCTGAAGCTCTTGGCTATGGAATAGTCTTCTCTTCCAACTTTAGGAATGAAGGCTACTTTAACTAAACGCCAGGATGTCGGAATGTATGCCCATGCGAGACTTGCTCTAAAGATCTTCTTTAGGCATGGTAGCAATTATGTTATATCTTCCTGTAGCATGACTGGGTAGATGCCATCCGGTCCAGGTGACTTGAAGCCATCAAAAGAGGCCACTGCGTATTGGATAGCTTCATCGTACACAACCAATCTGGCAACATGCCAGTCATGTTTTGTCACATTAGCGTTGTTATTGCAGTCCCCAGTGCAAGGATTACAAAGTGGCCCTATGTAGATTTGATTTCCCGGAAAGTGATTCTCTACTAGGACACTGAGTGCCTCTGTCTTAGACTCAGTATACGAGCCATCAGGTCACCGCAGTGAGTCCAGTCGAGCAGTTCGGTCTCTTTTAAGAAACTTGACCAATCTGCTACTCTCACTGCAGGATTCGATGCTACTGCAGAAGTCTTTATAGGAAACACTTTTCGATTTACGAATTCGTTTCTTATACTCTTCCTGCTTAGCTCGATAAAGAAACCAGTCTGAGTCTAAGTTGCTCCTTAGGGCCCTATTTAGAAGATTTCTAGAATCCTTGTGCAAGGTTTCAAGACAAGCGTTCCACCAAGGAACGGGAGGTCTAGATAACGTTTTTCGTACCGGACATGTTCGTACAAAACTAGAATTTATGACATCGTTCATAACTTGAACGGACGTCTCAATACTTTCTTTGGTACGAATTCTGACAGGAATATTGAGGGAATTCTCAAGTTCATGTCTGAAGCGTGCCCAGTTCGTTTTTCTAGGGTTTCTTACCGTCATAGAGGGCAGCACCTCTCGGTCAGTATGAAACTCGATATACCTGTGGTCCGATAAAGAATCTTCTTTAAGAACCTTCCAGTTAAAGATTGACTCTCTCAGTCTACAGTTAGACAAAGTAATGTCAATCACTTCCTGTCTTCTAGCAGTCACAAAAGTGGGTTTATTACCAGTGTTGTGAATGTTCAGATTGGAGATCATGATGAAGTCAAGAAGTCTGGTACCTCGTGCGTTGCATTTACAGCTGCCCCATACAGTGTGTTGAGCATTAGCGTCACAGCAAAGTAGCCGCGGTAGCTCAGTGGTTAGTGCGTTGGACTGCGAGCCGAAAGGTTCCCGGTTCAAGCCTGGACTGGGGCTAACAACATCTTTTCATAGAAACATTTTTCTATACCGCGCTACCTCTCGTTAGTAAATGGCAAACCTACGAGAGTTAAACCATTGCCTATGAAAAAGCTCTCACCCGCCGTTCGGATTCGGCAATAAACTGTAGGTCCCACCACTTTGAGTACAAATATAACACGCACAGCTCAAAATGGTGAGAGAGCTCGGCCGAAGTTCTATACAGGACTGTAGCGCCAAACTATTATTATTATTATTAAAGTAGCCGCGGTAGCTCAGTGGTTATGCGTTGGACTGCGAGCCGAAAGGTACCCGGTTCAAGCCTGGACTGGGGCTAACAACATCTTTTCATAGAAACATGTTCTATACCGCGCTACCTCTCGTCAGTAAATGGCAAACCTACGAGAGTAAAACCATTGCCTATGAAAAAGCTTTCATAGCTCACTTTGGCTGCCACCAGGTCTTGCCCACAGAATTGGGTTAACTTGGTGACAGTAAAGTGTTTCGATACTATAAGACAGCTTCTAGGCCTTGCTCATCGTATTGTATGGTTTCACCACGTAGTTCACTAAGACCACAGATGCGTTTGTTATACACCCATGGTTCTTGAATAGCTGTGATGTGAGGTAATGTATGCAACATGGAGTAGCAGCTTTAGAATGTTGCAGATTGATCTGAGTAAATATCATGACAGGATAATTAACTCGTTTCTCATCATATGCCTATTCATTTGGAATTGATTCGGAATTTAATCCGTCCAAAGAATAAGTTTAGATGGTTGTCATACTTAAATAGCATGACATCTAACGACTTCTGGTCTAAGCCAACAACCAGGGTTGAGCCCTCCTTGTCCTCCGGACCTCGCTCTGGTTTATGGCTATAGATTTTCCATCTGTTCGTTTCGATGCCCTGAGCACGTAGGCAGGCAAACACTTCCGGTGTTTTCCTGATAGGACCAGGTATACAGCATATTGCTCGCCTGCGTTTTGGTTCGTCTCCGCTGAAAACAGCGAAGCGCGATTTGCCCAAGGGGGGATTTTAGCAACGGCTGTGGCTAAAATCACCCGGAAATTGGCTTGAGAAGAGCATAGCACCTTCATGATGCCATCACTCGTCTCATAGCCTTTTGCGTTTGCACTGACACCGCCGGTGCTGACTAGCCGCCAAAGATGATCGGTGCAGTGTTTTACTTCTGCATCATTCATCTTTTGCTCCTTCCCCAATTTGCCAATAATCGCAACCGGAAGAGCTTTTCGAGCAGCATCACGATGTGATACTGCTAGCCTGCCTCTGCCAGTGGATGTTGAAGGCAGTTCATCCGCAACCGATCCGGAATATGAAGCACCAGTGCTCTTGCTTGTGGAAGCAATATCACTAGAAACTGTCGAGTTCTGGGAGTTAGGGGGTTTCGCAGTAGCAGTGAAGGTTTTAAACTTCTTGCCATTGCGCTTTTTAGGTGCATTGGCAGCCACAACAGCAGCTGCGCATGGTCCGGCTTCAGTCGGAGTAACCGATCTATCGCGTTTTGCTGTGGTAGCTGGGGAAGAGAAAGCTCCAGCGTCGCCTTTAGCCTTTTCAACCTCTTTGCGATCTTTCGCTTTATTCTTCCTTCTCCGACTCACCTGGGCATCGGACAACCTGACCTCTGTATTCAGAAATCCGGGTCCGGTCTCCAATGGAAGTTTAGCTTCCAGTTGGGCGTCGGTCTCTCTAGGATTAGATGCTGGTAAGACACCACTTTCCATCGATCGACCCATGTTTCCAAATACGTGACAGAAAGGAGCCCTGAGAGGAAACAACACTGTCGAGCAGCCATACAGTGGAGGATTAGTCGTAGGCATAGCCGAACCGTTGGGAACCGCTTCGTTGTCGTTATCCTCCTCTAGCTGTCTCATAAATTTGGGAGATGAAGCGGCACGATGAACCCCCTGCTACAGGAGCAGAGAGGTTCATCGTACCAGGGTTGGTTGCGTAGATTGAGGCCTCCAGAATTATTGCCTCAGCCGCCGAAGCGGGTGGATTTCCACTTTTGTGGGTACCACCTGGAGTAGTTAAATCTTTATGTGTACCCATCGCAGTGGTGCAGGGGTTTCTTTGGAGTCTGCCACCCCACCAATAAAAAAGACTATTGTAGTATTTAGTTCATTACTCATCACAAGCCTGCCTGACAAGGGTTACCCTACCAGAAACTTAAAAAAAAAGTTTCCGTCAGCTTAACCTTATTGAGTCATTGTAACTTAAGCCCCACACCACGTCAAGGTAACAACCACGTGGGGGATATACTCCTGGCTGAATTTCCTGTTTGTGCAACAAAACTATAGGAATTCTTGTTCTTAACGGCAGTGATACAACCATGGCTGTACCCTGATTTGTTGGTTAAAATTAATATTTTCTATGACTTGCAATGATTTTAATGAAAATTTAACAAGGGGATTTTTGTCTTAATTAATTTTTTAATTTAACGCATTTATTATAGATCTGTTCCAGAGATTGTCACGCCTGACTATTCCATCTGCTGGTACCCCTGGTTCAAGTGAAACAACGTGTACTCAGGTTTTCTATGTTTGTGTGCTGAATCTTAGTGGAGCCTAAGGTTCTAACGCATCCACCAACAGCACCACTCAGATCCTTCTGAATATTTTTATTAAAATTCGGCAAATGTGCCATCCTATTTTCTTTAATCAGGCTGGCCTCAGCTCCAGAATCCACTAGCAAAGTAAGTTTTCTATTTTTTGCTGCATCGCAAGGTACTTCAATGAACACATCACTCGTATCGGATATTTTGAAACACTCTCCATGCCGGTTAAATATTTTACGATGCATGCCTAATTGTGAAGCTAATTTCATTTTCCTCGACATAAATTTACTCTTAAAATTATTAATAATTGGAGACAATTTAATTTTACAAATCGTGCATTTATTATACACTTCTGACGATAAAACGCACATAGCGCTAATAATAAAAAGAAATATTGAAATTAAATATTTTTAACTTAGGATTTTATTGGTTTTACTTTCTTTACTTCATTTGCTTTCTTTATAATTTGTTTATTTTTAATTTCCTTAATTCCTATATTTTGTTCATTTTTCGCGTCAAGTTGTGTTTTATTATTTAGTTCCTTATATGTTTTTGTTGGAAGATTTATATCTTTATTAATATGTATTTTCACTTTTTGTTCTTCATTTTCTTGATTACTTATACTCTATATTTCGCTTTTTTGTAGTGTTATACTACAAACTTCTACAACTTCCGGCCTAACTATATTACCTGTGGCTGATTCTATATTTTCTTCCGCATAACAATTAGTTATTGTATGCCCTTTTCTTTTATACCATGAGCATTTCATATTACTTGTATTATCTTTCATTTGATTATTATCACCTTGTTGTGTATAATTTGCAGGTGTATACATATTTTTCATTTTATTATTTCCACATTTCCAATTAGATTCGTGTCCTTAAGTTTGACACTCTTTGCAGAAAGGCATATTTTTCCCATTCTAGCAATCTTCGCTATGTCCTGATTTTTTACAAAAGGAACATTGATGAAATGTTCTCCCTATTTCGGAATTTATATCATCATTATTAATTATTTGTCCAAATTCATCTGATAACGTTTTGCTTTGCTCATTGCTTTTTGAAAAAGTTTCTTCCTTAAAATTATAATTGTCCTGTTTCGACCATGGTTCTCGCTGCATAAGAGCTTCCACATTTAGAGCTTCATCTAACAATGCATCTAATGTGTTTGACTTGCTACCAAACATTATAATTTTTATTGTTGGATCCCGAACTCCAACTTTGAAAGAAGTCAGAACTGAATCCAACAACTCTAATCTGAACACGTCATCAATACCTATGTTTTTTCTGTACTTTTTACTGGCGATCTTCAATGCCATGATTTGTAATCCATATAACCGTCTGGCAAATGCCCTCAACTTTTCTCCACTATTTTGATATGTTTGTCTAATCTTTTGTAGTACTTAATCTAAGGAAACTACTTCTAAGTATGTATTTTTTAGCCAATCGTATAAATCTTCTATTTTTTCGAAATTTCTTGACCTTACCAAGTCATAAGTATCCCCATTCAATCGTAACCTAACGCATTTAATAAATACATTATTCTCTGAATCTTGAATTCCAAGCTTCGCAGCTTTACAACCTTCAATAAATCTATAAATTTCTGTTTTTAATAATGGTGAATCCGTTCAAGAAAAGCAGGGAACCAAATAACGAACGAGTTTCAAAATATTTTCCGTACCCATTTTGATTGTTGACAGTGTAACATACTATTTCATAATTTGTTTCGTGGTATATTTGTCCTTTGTTTACCTTTACTTATGACATTTTTTTTATAAATATTGTTATAATTTAAATTTTTACATTTTGAAAAATAATTAATATTTCATATTTTTATTTTAATATTTTATATTGTATTTTTGATTTAATAATTTATAAATTATTTTGTAAATTATAATTTCATAAATTATTATATACTGATTTTTAGATCGCATTTTAATTTCCATTTAATTTGATATACAAATTTATTATTTTTATCACCAGCTTTCAGTGCTGCGAAAAACTGAAACGTTTTGAATATAAATATTTGTTTGATTTTATAGTGTTATCGTTTCATATTATATGAAAATTATAATTTGCATTATAATAGCATGAATTACTTTATTATACACTGGAGGGTCCGGAGTTCGGATTCGCAGTGTGTATTTTCTTCTACGTCTTCCTTCTCCGTTCCTTGAGAAGTTGGTACCGACGTACCGGCTGCGCCAAATGTTGTATTGTTAACGTTATAAAATTAGAGTTGATTTATTTTACATTTATTTATTCTACAATTTAATTAATCAAAAGACACTTTTTTATTTTTAGAGTTTAAAAGACACTTTTATTAAATTTACTATTGTAGCCGCGGTAGCTCAGTGGTTAGTGCGTTGGACTGCGAGCCGAAGGTCCCCGGTTCAAGCCTGGACTGGGGCTAACAACATCTTTTCATAGAAACATTTTTCTATACCGCGCTACCTCTCGGCAGTAAATGGCAAACCTACGAGAGTAAAACCATTGCTTATGAAAAGCTCTCACCCGCCGTTCGGATTCGGCAATAAACTGTAGGTCCCACCACTTTGAGTACAAATATAACACGCACAGCTCAAAGTGGTGAGAGAGCTCGGCCGAAGTTCTATACAGGACTGTAGCGCCAAACTATTATTATTATTATTATTGAAAAGACACTTTTACTATTTTTAGAACCTCCACTTGAGATTGGTTAAACTACAATCTTTTAAATTGCAACTAAAGGTATTAACAATACCTTCGTTGGAAGCTTTTCTTAAATTCTATTCTCACTATGTTCTAGTGAGTTTTCACTTCCACTCAATTTTGGTGTACGTGACTTTTGAAGAAAGTCCGACTTGCAGTTTATGGCTGACACCAATTGCAAAATATCAGAAAAAATCTTTAATTGTTGGCAATCGCTGCTTCACTTATTTTAACATAGACCCAAAATTATGCAATGGAAATTGTATTGCAAGCCTCTTGAAAGAGGTGTGGTCTAAGTAAAGCTTTAGCGCTTTGCCAAATTATTGCCAGCTTCTGTTAACTGTGCAAGCTAACCTGAAAGAGGTGTGTTCTCTGCAAGGCTTAGCGCTTTGCCAAATTATTATCATTGTTGCCAACGTGAAGCGTTGGGACAATGCTATAAACATGTTGCTGTACAACATGTGTACAACATGATGTAAAAACATGATTCGCTCAACATATGTACAGCAACATCCAAAACTGAATGAATAGTGAAGAACCATAAAGAAAAGAAAAATGTATGCGGTAATTCACAACACCTGAAACGTTAAGATGTATTTATTCCCTGAATTGGTTTCAGGCAGAATACCCACCATGTCCATTTAAACTTTGTCAAAGGGTCTGACTGGCGTATCAGTTAGAACCATTGGCATCTTCGTCAGCCTTGAACTCTTGTTTACCTGACATTTTGAACATTTTTTTACATAATCCTTTATTTGCTTCTACATACCCTTTCATCGGTACTGTTGCCGAATTCTTAAAAATGTTTTTACGCCCCCTTGGTGACCACCTAACGGTGAATCGTGAAAATCTTTAATTACCGTCTCTATGTCCCGATGTTCGGTTAGAATTATTATATTGTCATTTTCCTTTGTTATCAAATCGTCAGGATCGCATTCTGACTGTTTCTTATCGTCTTCCTTGTCTCTTGTCATGGAACGTGTTTGTACTACAACTACTTTTTTAGCCCCCACGTGGTGGTTACCTTGACGTGGTGTGGGGGTTTCTTTGGAGTCTGCCACCCCACCAATAAAAAAGACTATTGTAGTATTTAGTTCATTACTCATCACAAGCCTGCCTGACAAGGGTGACCCTACCAGAAACTTAAAAAAAAAGTTTCCGTCAGCTTAACCTTATTGAGTCATTGTAACTTAAGCCCCACACCACGTCAAGGTAACAACCACGTGGGGGATATACTCCTGGCTGAATTTCCTGTTTGTGCAACAAAACTATAGGAATTCTTGTTCTTAACGGCAGTGATACAACCATGGCTGTACCCTGATTTGTTGGTTAAAATTAATATTTTCTATGACTTGCAATGATTTTAATGGAAATTTAACAAGGGGATTTTTGTCTTAATTAATTTTTTAATTTAACGCATTTATTATAGATCTGTTCCAGAGATTGTCACGCCTGACTATTCCATCTGCTGGTACCCCTGGTTCAAGTGAAACAACGTGTACTCAGGTTTTCTATGTTTGTGTGCTGAATCTTAGTGGAGCCTAAGGTTCTAACGCATCCACCAACAGCACCACTCAGATCCTTCTGAATATTTTTATTAAAATTCGGCAAATGTGCCATCCTATTTTCTTTAATCAGGCTGGCCTCAGCTCCAGAATCCACTAGCAAAGTAAGTTTTCCATTTTTTGCTGCATCGCAAGGTACTTCAATGAACACATCACTCGTATCGGATATTTTGAAACACTCTCCATGCCGGTTAAATATTTTACGATGCATGCCTAATTGTGAAGCTAATTTCATTTTCCTCGACATAAATTTACTCTTAAAATTATTAATAATTGGAGACAATTTAATTTTACAAATCGTGCATTTATTATACACTTCTGACGATAAAACGCACATAGCGCTAATAATAAAAAGAAATATTGAAATTAAATATTTTTAACTTAGGATTTTATTGGTTTTACTTTCTTTACTTCATTTGCTTTCTTTATAATTTGTTTATTTTTAATTTCCTTAATTCCTATATTTTGTTCATTTTTCGCGTCAAGTTGTGTTTTATTATTTAGTTCCTTATATGTTTTTGTTGGAAGATTTATATCTTTATTAATATGTATTTTCACTTTTTGTTCTTCATTTTCTTGATTACTTATACTCTATATTTCGCTTTTTTGTAGTGTTATACTACAAACTTCTACAACTTCCGGCCTAACTATATTACCTGTGGCTGATTCTATATTTTCTTCCGCATAACAATTAGTTATTGTATGCCCTTTTCTTTTATACCATGAGCATTTCATATTACTTGTATTATCTTTCATTTGATTATTATCACCTTGTTGTGTATAATTTGCAGGTGTATACATATTTTTCATTTTATTATTTTCACATTTCCAATTAGATTCGTGTCCTTAAGTTTGACACTCTTTGCAGAAAGGCATATTTTTCCCATTCTAGCAATCTTCGCTATGTCCTGATTTTTTACATAAGGAACATTGATGAAATGTTCTCCCTATTTCGGAATTTATATCATCATTATTAATTATTTGTCCAAATTCATCTGATAACGTTTTGCTTTGCTCATTGCTTTTTGAAAAAGTTTCTTCCTTAAAATTATAATTGTCCTGTTTCGACCATGGTTCTCGCTGCATAAGAGCTTCCACATTTAGAGCTTCATCTAACAATGCATCTAATGTGTTTGACTTGCTACCAAACATTATAATTTTTATTGTTGGATCCCGAACTCCAACTTTGAAAGAAGTCAGAACTGAATCCAACAACTCTAATCTGAACACGTCATCAATACCTATGTTTTTTCTGTACTTTTTACTGGCGATCTCCAATGCCATGATTTGTAATCCATATAACCGTCTGGCAAATGCCCTCAACTTTTCTCCACTATTTTGATATGTTTGTCTAATCTTTTGTAGTACTGAATCTAAGGAAACTACTTCTAAGTATGTATTTTTTAGCCAATCGTATAAATCTTCTATTTTTTCGAAATTTCTTGACCTTACCAAGTCATAAGTATCCCCATTCAATCGTAACCTAACGCATTTAATAAATACATTATTCTCTGAATCTTGAATTCCAAGCTTCGCAGCTTTACAACCTTCAATAAATCTATAAATTTCTGTTTTTAATAATGGTGAATCCGTTCAAGAAAAGCAGGGAACCAAATAACGAACGAGTTTCAAAATATTTTCCGTACCCATTTTGATTGTTGACAGTGTAACATACTATTTCATAATTTGTTTCGTGGTATATTTGTCCTTTGTTTACCTTTACTTATGACATTTTTTTTATAAATATTGTTATAATTTAAATTTTTACATTTTGAAAAATAATTAATATTTCATATTTTTATTTTAATATTTTATATTGTATTTTTGATTTAATAATTTATAAATTATTTTGTAAATTATAATTTCATAAATTATTATATACTGATTTTTAGATCGCATTTTAATTTCCATTTAATTTGATAGACAAATTTATTATTTTTATCACCAGCTTTCAGTGCTGCGAAAAACTGAAACGTTTTGAATATAAATATTTGTTTGATTTTATAGTGTTATCGTTTCATATTATATGAAAATTATAATTTGCATTATAATAGCATGAATTACTTTATTATACACTGGAGGGTTCGGATTCGCAGTGTGTATTTTCTTCTACGTCTTCCTTCTCCGTTCCTTGAGAAGTTGGTACCGACGTACCGGCTGCGCCAAATGTTGTATTGTTAACGTTATAAAATTAGAGTTGATTTATTTTACATTTATTTATTCTACAATTTAATTAATCAAAAGACACTTTTTTATTTTTAGAGTTTAAAAGACACTTTTATTAAATTTACTATTGAAAAGACACTTTTACTATTTTTAGAACCTCCACTTGAGATTGGTTAAACTACAATCTTTTAAATTGCAACTAAAGGTATTAACAATACCTTCGTTGGAAGCTTTTCTTAAATTCTATTCTCACTATGTTCTAGTGAGTTTTCACTTCCACTCAATTTTGGTGTACGTGACTTTTGAAGAAAGTCCGACTTGCAGTTTATGGCTGACACCAATTGCAAAATATCAGAAAAAATCTTTAATTGTTGGCAATCGCTGCTTCACTTATTTTAACATAGACCCAAAATTATGCAATGGAAAATTGTATTGCAAGCCTCTTGAAAGAGGTGTGGTCTAAGTAAAGCTTTAGCGCTTTGCCAAATTATTGCCAGCTTCTGTTAACTGTGCAAGCTAACCTGAAAGAGGTGTGTTCTATGCAAGGCTTAGCGCTTTGCCAAATTATTATCATTGTTGCCAACGTGAAGCGTTGGGACAATGCTATAAACATGTTGCTGTACAACATGTGTACAACATGATATAAAAACATGATTCGCTCAACATATGTACAGCAACATCCAAAACTGAATGAAAAGTGAAGAACCATAAAGAAAAGAAAAATGTATGCGGTAATTCACAACACCTGAAACGTTAAGATGTATTTATTCCCTGAATTGGTTTCAGGCAGAATACCCACCATGTACATATACACTTTGTCAAAGGGTCTGACTGGCGTATCAGTTAGAACCATTGGCATCTTCGTCAGCCTTGAACTCTTGTTTACCTGACATTTTGAACATTTTTTTACATAATCCTTTATTTGCTTCTACATACCCTTTCATCGGTACTGTTGCCGAATTCTTAAAAATGTTTTTACGCCCCCTTGGTGACCACCTAACGGTGAATCGTGAAAATCTTTAATTACCGTCTCTATGTCCCGATGTTCGGTTAGAATTATTATATTGTCATTTTCCTATGTTATCAAATCGTCAGGATCGCATTCTGACTGTTTCTTATCGTCTTCCTTGTCTCTTGTCATGGAACGTGTTTGTACTACAACTACTTTTTTAGCCCCCACGTGGTGGTTACCTTGACGTGGTGTGGGGGCTTAAGTTACAATGACTCAATAAGGCTAAGCTGACGGAAACTTTTTTTTTTATTAAAGTTTCTGGTAGGGTCACCCTTGTCAGACAGGCTTGTGATGAGTAATGAACTAAATACTACCATAGTCTTTTTTATTGGTGGGGTGGATTGCCACAATAGTGGCAATCCACCCGCTTCGGCGGCTGAGGCAAGGATTCTGGAGGCCTCAATCCACGCAACCAACCCTGGTACGATGAACCTCTCTGCTCCTGTAGCAGGGGGTTCATCGTGCCCCTCCATCTCCCAAATTTATGAGACAGCTAGGAATCTAGAGGAGGATAACGACAACGCAGCGGTTCCCATACAAGTAGAGGAAAGTGTCGGTTCGGCTATGCCTACGACTAATCCTCCACTGTATGGCTGCTCGACAGTGATGTTTCCTCTCAGGGCTCCTTTCTGTCACGTATTTGGAAACATGGGTCGATCGAAGGAAAGTGGTGTCTTACCAGCATCTAATCCTAGAGAGACCGACGCCCAACTGGAAGCTAAACTTCCATTGGAGACCGGACCCGGATCTCTGAATACAGAGGTCAGGTTGTCCGATGCCCAGGTGAGTAGGAGAAGGAAGAATAAAGCGAAAGATCGCAAAGAGGCTGAAAAGGCTAAAGGCGACGTTGGAGCTTTCTCTTCCCCAGCTACCACAGCAAAACGCGATAGATCGGTGGAGGTTACTCCGACTGAAGCCGGACCATCCGCTGCTGCTGTTGTGGCTGCCAATGCACCTGAGAAGCGCAATGGCAAGAAGTTTAAAACCTTCACTGCTACTGCGAAACCCCGTAACTCCCAGAACTCGACAGTTTCCAGTGATATTGCTTCAACAAGCAAGAGCACTGGTGCTTCATGTTCCGGATCGGCTGCGGATGAACTGCCTTCAACATCCACTGGCAGAGGTAAGCTAGCAGTATCATATCGTGATGCTGCTCGCAAAGCTCTTCCGGTTGCGATTATTGGCAAATTGGGGAAGGAGCAAAAGATGAATGATGCAGAAGTAAAACACTGCACCGAACATCTTTTGCGGCTAGTCAGCGCCGGCGGTGTCAGTGCAAACGCAAAAGGCTATGAGACGAGTGATGGCATCATGAAGGTGCTATGCTCGTCTCAAGCAAATTTCGATTGGATTGCCACAGCCGTTGCTAAAATCCCCCCTTGGGCAAATCGCGCTTCGCTGTTTTCAGCGGAGACGAACCCAAACGCAGGCGAGCAATATGCTGGATACCTGGTCCTATCAGGAAAACAGCGGAAGTGTTTGCCTGCCTACGTGCTCAGAACCAGGGCATCGAAACGAACGGATGGAAAATCTATAGCCATAAACCTGAGCGAGGTCCGGAGGACAAGGAGGGCTCAACCCTGGTTGTTGGCTTAGACCAGCAGTCGTTAGATGTCATGCTATCTAAGTACGACAACCATCTAAACTTATTCTTTGGACGGATCAAATTCCGAATCAATTCCAAATAAATAGGCATATGATGAGAAACGAGTTAATTATCCTGTCATGATATTTACTCAGATAAATCTGCAACATTCTAAAGCTGCTACCGCTTTACTAGGTAAGCGGCTCTCCATGTTGCATACATTACCTCACATCACAGCTATTCAAGAACCATGGGTGTATAACAAACGCATCTGTGGTCTTAGTGAACTACGTGGTGAAACCATACAATACGATGAGCAAGCCGCAAGGCCTAGAAGCTGTCTTATAGTATCGAAACACTTTGCTGTCACCAAGTTAACCCAATTCTGTGGGCAAGACCTGGTGGCAGCAAAAGTGAGCTATGGAAGCAATAGTGGATGGAAACATCTGATTGTCGCCTCTGGCTACTTCCCCTATGACTCACTACTGCCTCCTCCGCCAAAGGCAATTGTTGAGCTCATAGAGTACTGTGATCTTAAGGAGACCGGCCTTATTCTTTGCTGTGACGCTAATGCTCAACACACTGTGTGGGGCAGCAGTAAATGCAACGCGCGAGGTACCAGACTCCTTGACTTCATCATGACCTCCAATCTGAACATTCACAACACTGGTAATAAACCCACTTTTGTGACTGCTAGAAGACAGGAAGTGATTGACAGGAAGTGATTGACTTTGTCTAACTGTAGACTGGGAGAGTCAATCTTTAACTGGAAGGTTCTTAAAGAAGATTCTTTATCGGACCACAGGTATATCGAGTTTCATACTGACCGAGAGGTGCTGCCCTCTATGACGGTAAGAAACCCTAGAAAAACGAACTGGGCACGCTTCAGACATGAACTTGAGAATTCCCTCAATATTCCTGTCAGAATTCGTACCAAAGAAAGTATTGAGACGTCCGTTCAAGTTATGAACGATGTCATAAATTCTAGTTTTGTACGAACATGTCCGGTACGAAAAACGTTATCTAGACCTCCCGTTCCTTGGTAGAACGGTTGTCTTGAAACCTTGCGCAAGGATTCCAGAAAGCTTCTAAATAGGGCTCTAAGGAGCAACTTAGACTCTGACTGGTTTCTTTATCGAGCTAAGCAGAAAGAGTATAAGAAACGAATTCGTAAATCGAAAAGTGTTTCCTATAAAGACTTCTGCAGTAGCATCGAATCCTGCAGTGAGACTAGCAGATTGGTCAAGTTTCTTAAAAGAGACCGAACTGCTCGACTGGACTCACTGCGGAGACCTGATGGCTCGTATACTGAGTCTAAGACAGAGGCACTCAGTGTCCTAGTTGAGACTCACTTTGTAATCCCAGCACTGGGGACTGCAATAACAACTCTAATGTGACAAAACATGACTGGCAGGTTGCCAGATTGGTTGTATACGATGACGCTATCCAATACGCAGTGGCCTCTTTTGATGGCTTCAAGTCACATGGACCGGATGGCATCTACCCAGTCATGCTACAGGAAGGTATAACCCAATTGCTACCATGCCTAAAGAAGATCTTTAGAGCAAGTCTCGCATGGGCATACATTCCGACATCCTGGCGTTTAGTTAAAGTAGCCTTCATTCCTAAAGTTGGAAGAGAAGACTATTCCATAGCCAAGAGCTTCAGACCCATTAGTATGATGTCCTTTATACTAAAGTGTCTAGAAAGACTAGTTGAGCTGCAGATCAGAAAAACATCGCAATCAACCCACTATCATCAAGACAACATGCCTACCAACGTGGAAAATCCTGTGAAACAGCATTGCAACATCTGGTTGGCCGGATCGAGCATGCTTTTCAGAGGAAGATATACGTGATGGGCATATTTGTTGACATCGAGGGTGCTTTTGATAATGCGACTTTTGATGGAATGTGTGACGCAGCTAGAAGGCATGGAATAGATGAAACATTGGTCAAATGGCTAAGGTCAATGCTGATGTTTAGGACCATCACTTCGGAGGCGGAGTGCGGTCAGTATATTATGGCAGGGGTGAATAGAGGTTGTCCTCAAGGAGGCGTTCTCTCCCCCCTGCTCTGGTGTATGCTGGTTGACTCTCTAGTCAACGATCTCGATGGACCAGGTGTCTATTCCCAGGCCTATGCAGATGATGTTGCCATTCTTGCCACAGGCTTTTCCCTCAATGAGGTCTGTGTTAAAACACAAAACTCGTTGAACCGAATTGACAGCTGGTGTACTGCAAACGGACTTTCCGTCAACCCTCACAAAACAGGGATTGTTCTCTTCACTAGGAAAAGAA
The DNA here is from genome assembly GCA_951804985.1 of Dryomyza anilis. Classification (NCBI taxonomy): domain Eukaryota; kingdom Metazoa; phylum Arthropoda; class Insecta; order Diptera; family Dryomyzidae; genus Dryomyza; species Dryomyza anilis. The sequence continues at coordinate 9,848,737 of OX638136.1, read as the reverse complement.
TAATGACAGGATTATCTCTACCAGTACTTAAGGGTGTCACTATTCCTCTGTCTAACGAAGTAAAATATCTGGGCTTAACTCTAGATAGTAAACTACTTTGGACAAAACATGTTGAAAATAAAATTTCGCGAGCATTGAATGCCTTCTTCAATGCAGAGGAATTTTTGGGAAGACATGGGGACTATCGCCGAGCAAAACCTTATGGATTTACACGGCAATGATAAGACCGATGATATCATATGCATCGGTAGTCTGGTGGAACAAGCTGTCGCGAAAATGCGTGACAACTAGTCTTGCCAAGATTCAGAGAACCGTGTGTCTGGGTGTTACGGGTGCCTTTCCCACTACACCTGGTCCAGCACTGAATGCAATCTTAAACCTACCACCACTTGACATCTTCATCAGAGGCGAAGCCATGAAAGGCTGCTGGAGACTAAAACGAGGTGGTTTCTGGTTTAATGTTCCCTGGAATATCTCTGACATTGCACTTGACACTCCATTAGACACCTGTCTACTGGAGATGCCCTCTGATGCAATGATAACAGAAATATTACCAAGACGAAATTTTGAGGTCTGCCAACCTGACATTCAAGACTGGCTAACGCCTGACTGTGAGCCAGGTAGAGGGTCACACCGCATTTTCACAGACGGCTCCAGAACCGATCAGGGATCTGGTGCTGGAGTGTTTGTGGAACCGGATGACCGCAGACTTCACTTCGCCTTAGGCGACAATGCCTCGGTATTTCAAGCCGAAGTCTATGCTATACTTATGGCTATGGACTACATTGCGGATAATAGATGGCAGAACAGGGCTATATCAGTTTGCAGCGATAGTGAGGCTGCTTTTATGGCTTTGAACAACCAGGTCATCACATCCAAAATTGTACGTCAATGCAGATCACGTCTGAATTGTGTTGGTAAATACAATACACTGAAACTGATTAGGGTGCCGGGCCATAAAGGAGTTTCGGGCAATGAAACATCTGACGAACTAGCACGTGCTGGATCTGAGGATAATCCATTTGGACCAGAACCTGTGCTTGGGCTACCTGCATCTACGGGAAAATTCGTCATCAGCTCTTGGGTCGCCTCTACACACAAGAGCAGATGGCTGAATGAGACGAAATGCAGATTCTCCAAGCTCATGATACCGACGATAACCAAAAGATCGGCCTCGTTTCTACTTTCCTTAAGTAGAAAGGAGTGCAGAAAACTGACGGGACTTCTAAAGGGACACAACGCATGTGAAAACACATGAACGGCCTGGCCGAAAGCGCCTTATGTTCTGCCTGCTACGAAGAAACTGGCACCACAGAGCACTATCTCTGTGACTGTCCAGCATTTTCTACAATTAGAAGCAGATCTTTGGCACAGACGTGATGAGAGAGGATCAGCTTCACTCTCTATCACACAATAGCCTTCTTAGATTCAATAATGAATCTAAGAAGTATCATTAAAAACCAGGGAATTGGGTCACAGCACAATGGATATAACCCTGTCTGAGTGCTGTGGCTCTATTTTTTATCCCACATTAAAAAAAAAAAAAAAAAAAACTTTTTTAGTATTATTCGGTATGCGGCTAAGCGCATCAGCGTTTAAATTACTTTTTCCCGGTTTGTAATGAATTTCGAAATCATATTCCGATAATTTGTGTCGGAAACGCGCAAGACATGATGTCTGATCTTTTAAGTTTCTATACCCTTTAGGGGCTGATGATCTGTATAAACTTTAAATGGTTTTCCCAAAAGATATGCCCTAAATTTTTTTGTTGCCCATTCAATTGCTAAAAATTCTTTCTCTATAGTAGAGTAGCGTGTTTCCGCATAGAGACCTACTGGCAAACGCGATCGGACGGTCGCTTCCAACTTCACCTTGCGAAAGAACCGCGCCAATTTCTTCGTTACTGGCGTCTGCCGTGAGCAAAAAGGGTTCGTTAAAATCCGGATACGCTAGTATGGGTGGTAACATAATTGCCTTTTTAAGTTTTAAAAATGAATTCTGACAATTGTCATTCCATATGAACTTATCGTCCTTTTTAAGCAAACAGTTTATTGGTAACACTTATCTCCTATATATATAACCTCGCGTTACAAAAACTGACATTTCTCTGTATTTAATTTCAAATTATGTTCTCTCAGCTTTTGCAAAACCTTGCATAGCCTATGCTCGTGTTCTGCTAAATTATTTCCATAAACCACTATGTCATCTAAATAAACAAAACAGTCAATACCCTGTAAACCTGTTAGTTAGTTAGTGGCTTGAAATTGCTATCAATGGTCACCTCCTTATCGGTGGCATTTAAAATTGATGCATATACTCTATTTCTTCCAACGTTTTTTAAACTATCTCCCAAATATACTCCTGGCTGAATTTCCTGTTTGTGCAACAAAACTATAGGAATTCTTGTTTTTAACGGCAGTGATACAACCATGTCTGTTCTGGGCTGGGCCTTGATTTGTTGATTAAAATTAATATTTTCTATATCTTGTAATGATTTTAATGGAAATTTAACAAGATGATTTTTGGCTTCATCAAAAAATGTAATTTTTTTATTTAACGCATTTATTATAGATCTGTTCCAGAGATTGACATGCCCGACTATTCCATCTGCTGGTACCCCTTGTTCAAGTGACACAACGTGTAGCGTTAAACTCAGGTTTTCTATGTATGTGTGCTGAATCTTAGTGGAGCCTAAAGTTCTCACGCATCCACCAAAAGCACCACTCAGATCTTTCTGAATATTTTTATTAAAATTCTGCAAATGTGCCATCCTATTTTCTTTAATCAGGCTGGCCTCAGCTCCAGAATCCACTAACAGAGTAAGTTTTCCATTTTTTGCTGCATCGCAAGGTACTTCAATGAACACATCACTCGTATCGGATATCTTGAAACACTCTGCCGGTTAAATATTTTACGATGCATGCCTAATTGTGAAGTTAATTTTGTTTTTCTCGACACAAATTTACTCTTAAAATTATTAAAAATTGAAGAAAATTTAATTTTACAAATCGTGAATTTATTATACATTTTTGACGATAAAACGCACATAGCGCTAGTATTAAAAAGAAATATTGAAATAACTTCATTACAAATTATACTCGACCCTGTACGGAATATATCGACAGTCTTGCCAGACGTTTGATCTACAATTCCCAAATTTTCAGGGCAGTTAATTACAACTTTCTTTTTATTTGATTTACTTTTGATTTTATCATTCTTGATTTTAATATTTTTAACTTCCGGTTCAATTGGTTTTAATTTCTTTACTTTATTTGCTTTCTTTATAATTTGTTTATTTTTAATTTCCTTAATTCCTATATTCTGTTCATTATTCGCGTCAAGCTGTGTATTATTATTATTTAGTTCATTATAAGTTTTTGTTGGAAGATTTTGTTGTAATGTTTAAATTAAAACAAAATATTTAATATCTTTTTTATCAAAAAAAAACAATTCTTTATTTGTTTGGAAAATTATATGAATGAATTTTTATAAATGAAAATTTTTGATTAATAACAATAAGAAATAATTATTAATTTAAAACCAGTTAAATTACAGTAGATATGAAATCTAGTGTGGTAGCCACACTACTCCCCCTCTAGTGACAATGGTAAATATTTTCAATATAAGCTGGCTTTAATCGATCTATTGAAACTGAGTCCTCTTTACTTCGAATAAGTAATTTGAAGTATTTTGAGTGTCTTTTCAGTACCTTATAAGGTCCAGAATATCTTGGAGATAGGGGTTTTTGAACTGCATCTGTCCTTATCCATACTTGACTGCAATGTTCCAAATCCTTATGAACAAAAATATTTTGAGTTGAATGGTTTTTTGAAGATTGTGGTCGGAATATATTATGAAAGTTTTGAAGTTCTTGGACCATATCAAATTGAGAAGTGTTCGTAGATTTTGTGAGAAAATCCCCAGGAAGGTTAAGTGCTTCACCATATAATATTTGTGCTGGAGAAACTCCGATATCTTCTTTTATTGCTGTTCTTATTCCCAGTAGTAAAGTCGAAAGACATTTTGACCATTGTGGAATGTTTCGGCATATGATGGCTGTTTTTAAAACTCGATGAAACCGCTCTACAATTCCATTTGTCTGCGGATGATATGCTGTCGTAAGGTTATGTTTTGCTCCGATTAATTTTACATAATCTTTAAATATATAAGAAGTGAATTGTCTACCGCGATCTGTTGTGATTGTCTTTGGAGATCCATATCTTGAGATCCAAAAATCATGAAATTTCCGGCAAATTGTTTCAGTTTTGCTATCGGTAATCGGAATTGCTTCTGGCCATCTACTATAACGGTCTATACACGTCAGTGAATATGAATATCCTTCTGATGAAGGCAATGGTCCGACAATATCCATGTGAATGTCTTCAAATCTTTGTGATGAAATACCGAATGAAACAAATTTCGATTTTGTATGCTTGTTTATTTTTGATCTTTGACAGTTTTGGCAATGCCGGCACCATTCGCGAATATCTTTCTTTATGGAAGGCCATACGAATCGTAATGTTAAAAAGTTTTTAGGTTAATCGTGCACCGGGATGACTTAATCCATGTATATTCTCGAAAATGTGTCGTCGAAATGGTTCCGGTACGAATGGCCTTGGGTTTTGTCTACTCACATCACAGTATATTTGAGTGTCAGTGTCTGGAACTTGAATTTTCCGTAGTATAAATCCAGTTGATGCGTTGTTTTGTAAAAACTTTTTAAGTTCTATATCGCTCTCTTGAAATTTAGCCATGTTTTTGTAGTCTATATGAGATATCTCTTCGAGACGTGACATATTGTCGGCAACAACGTTATCAGTGCCAGATATGTGACGGATATCTGTTGTAAATTGTGATATAAAATCTAATTGACGGCATTGTCTTGGGCTCGCCTTTTCTGGCTTTTGATGCAATGCAAAAGTAAGGGGCTTGTGATCTGTAAATAGTATGAAACATCTTCCTTCAAGCATGAAACGGAAGTGCTTGATTGCAGAGTATGCGGCCAAGAGTTCACGGTCGTATGTGGAATATTTCTGTTCTGCATTGCAAATTTTCTTTGAATAAAAACCAATGGGTTCCCAACCTTTTTTATTTTCTTGTTCTAGCACAGCGCCTATTGCAAAATCAGATGCATCGACTTTGAGAGCTAATTTTGTGTCTTTTAATGGAAAACTTAATAGGGCTGTGTTTGCTATGTCTCGTTTTGTTAAGTCTAAAGCTTTTTCTGCCTCATGTGTCCACTTAACAGTTGTTTTATCATTTTTTGTTGCTCCTTTTAAGTAATTGTTGAGAAGTATTTGATGTTCCGCTGCTTTAGGAATAAATCTTCGATAAAAATTAAGCATCGCTAGATACTTTCTGAGATCTTTTATTGTTTTTGGTTTAGGGTGGTTCAGAATAGCGTCACATTTTGATGGCATTGCAGAATATCCTTTCGATGTTATGTGAAAACCCAAAAAACTTACTTCTGAAAGTCCAAAACTGCACTTTGCTGGATTTATTAAAATTCCATATTGTTCGAGCTTCTCAAAAAGTTTTTCAAGATGTACCAAATTTTCTGACTGTGATTTTGATGCGATGAGTATATCATCAATGTATACAAACACAAAATCTAAATCGCGACAAATGTTGTCGATATGACGCTGAAAGCTTTGGGCTGAGTTTCGAAGTCCAAAAGGCATTTTAATAAACTCAAAAAGTCCAAAAGGCGTAATTACAGCCGTTTTTGGTATGTCTTCAGAGTGCATCGGTATTTGATGATATGCTCTTATTAAATCAAGTTTGGAAAAAATTGTGCATCCTGGCAACTTTCCACTAAAATCAGTTATAAACGGCACTGGATAACGGTCTGGTATCGTTATGCGATTAAGTTGACGGTAATCTCCACATGGTCTCCAGTCTCCATTAGACTTTGGTACCATGTGGAGTGGATTAGCCCAATTACTCTTTGATGGACGAATTATGCCTTGTTGTAGCATATAATTGAACTCACGTTTTGCGATGTCCAATCGTTGAGGATCAAGTCGTCTAACTTTGCTGGAAATAGGAGCACCAGTTGTTTCTATATGATGAAACACTTTGGTGGAGGTTGTGCCATTATTTGGTATTACTGAGTATAACTTTGGGTACTTTTCTAGAAGATGATGATATATACTGTCGTCTTTGCGAATCATACTGATTCCGAGAGATGGAGTGTTTAAAGTGCGAGCAGGTGTAGAGAGAAAGGTTTTACCATCGACTAAAGACATATTTTTTAGATCAGGTAATAAATGATAATATTTTAAAAAATCAGCACCGATAATTGGTCTGCTTACATCCGCAATTACAAAGATCCAGGTAAGTTGGCGACGTAGGCCAATATTGAGTTCGAGAAGCTTAGTGCCGTATGTTTTAATAGTTGATCCATTTGCAGCAAACAATTGGATAGTTGAAGGCTTATTTAAAGATTTTCCAAAAACATTTGGTGGAACTACGGAAACGTCGGCTCCCGTATCAAATTTATTATGGTACCAGCACAATGATTCGTCCCGTGAGCAGTTGTTGGAACGATTGCGAAAGCGATCGCGAGAATATGAAGGGGATCGACCACGTGAATAATGTTTATTGCTATTTTGATTTAAAAATTTGATTTCTTTCTGGATAGCTTCAATTTGAGTTGACAAGTTTTGTAGAGAAAATGTTTCACTATTGGTAATGTCTGGTTGTGATATGATTGCGTTCACAGTTGGACGTATAGCATCAATTATGATATCTGCTTGATCTGCTAAGTTTTCGAGGGACGATTGATTAACTGCTAGAATAGGGCGAGCATTTGATCTAAAAATAGTGTTTTAAGGACATCATCGCTTACCCTTCCTGATGCTAAACTTCGCATTTCTTGCAGAAACTGAGTAGGACGTCGATCGCCGAGAACAAGACCACTAAGTAATTGACGTAGTTTTGAATCACTAGATTGTTCAAAGGCCTTTATCAATCTCGCTTTTAAAGAATTGTATTGTGTACCATCATTTCGTGGATTTCTCAAAAGATCTGATACATATTTTAATAAAGAACCATCTAAATTTGCTACAAGATGTTGAGCTTTTGAAATATCCCTTGTAATATGTGATATTGCAAATATGGCCTCGATTTGTATAAACCAAAGATATGGATCTTCCCGCCAGAATATTGGTAGTTTGCGTATGCTTGATGCTGCAACTTCTCATGTGCTTGTTGATTGTTCTGCATCAATGGGTGTAGTAGGTGATGATAGGTTATTCACGCCAACGACAGGTTCTGGATTTGTTATATCTGTTGTTTGTCGGTCCGGGCTGTGTGTTAAAGGCATGTTGAATTGATGTATTTATTAACGGAACAGTGCTCTTCGGGGTCACCAATGTTGTAATGTTTAAATTAAAACAAAATATTTAATATCTTTTATATCAAAAAAAAACAATTCTTTATTTGTTTGGAAAATTATATGAATGAATTTTTATAAATGAAAATTTTTGATTAATAACAATAAGAAATAATTATTAATTTAAAACAAGTTAAATTACAGTAGATATGAAATCTAGTGTGGTAGCCACAATTTCTATCTTCATTAATATGTATTTTTACTTTTTGTTCTTCATTTTCTGCGTTAATAATATTCTCTTTTTTGTTGTAGTGTCATTTTTGGAATTTTTACAACTACTGGCTTTACTACACAATTTGCTAAGGGTCCCCAGTTTAGTGGCCTTGACTGGGCCCCTGGTGGACTGCTTCCCTGTGGACTGCAATTATTGTTCCATGCATCATATTTGCGTTTGGCATAACAATTCATAATAACATGTCCGTCCTTTCTGCACTAAGAGCAATATTTAGCAGGCCTGTTTGCAAAATTCCCATTACCATTATTTCCTTGAAAAACTTGTGTATCGCGTTTAACACGACAATCCCCCTCTATGGCACCAATTGCATCTCAATCCTGGAGCACCCCCGCCTTGGTTCTGGATACCACCTTGACAATTTATCTGAGGTACGGGTGGCTGACTTCCTTGGGGTCAGTATGTCCTGGAACAACATTCCGACCCGAACGATCTGCACACTGTTCATGTCCATAAGTACGACAGTCACTGCAATACGGAGTGTTTCTCCGTGTATGACATTCATCCCTCAGATGTCCCTTCTTCTTGCAAAAAGAACATGTAGGTGTAGGATGCTTCATAGCTATATTTTGTGTTTTCTCTTCCAGCACGATTATTTGGCATGAAGGCCGATGAGGGCTCATTGAAATGGACTCCAAACTTGTCTATGCCCGTTAACTCTGCTGACTCCCTTTGTATCGTCGCATGGTCCAATGCCTCTTCCACCAATTTCTCCAGTGTTGTTTGCTTACTGCTCAACATGAGCATTCGCAAAGTGTAATCCCAAAGTCCTAACTTAAATGAGCTTTTAACTAAATTATTCAATTCATTAACGAACACGTCATCTTTCGTATCATTATATTTACATTTAATCGTGCTTAATGCTGCCGATTGCAGGTTAACCAAACGCCTCGAGAAAAATATAATACTTTCCTCTGGATACTGAGATGCCTTTCTGATGTCATATTGAATGGCATCCACTGACCTACATTCCAAGTACGTATTCCTTAACAGATTGTATAAATCATCTATTGTGTCAAACTCCTTTGAACTTACTAAGTCAAAAGCATCGCCCTGTAAACGAACCCTAACGCCTTTAATAAACTCCTTCATTTGTTCAGGCTTCAGTTCTGTACTCACCACTTCACATTCTTCAATAAAACGGTGAAGATCCGTCCTCAGCGATGCTGAGTCAGCACCTGCAAAATCTGGCACCGCATTTTTAACGAATTTCGCGACTTCGCCAATCCCATGTTTCCCTGGGTTGTGATCTCGTCACTTTCTATGGTATCCTTGTGGTATAAGGATCTCTCGTGTCTTAACCTCCTCGATGAAATATCTAATACGCGTGTTCAACTCCTGTATTTTGTTGTTCGCTTCCTCCAACGTCGCGTACTCTTCCCTTGCCTGGCGTCTGACAGAATTATTTATTGATTCCTGAAGTATTCTTTTCTTTCAATAAATTTCTTAATTTTAAGTTTTCCTCTTCTATTTTAGCTGACTCTGCTGTACGTTTTAAACAATAATCGTTTAAACGTTTTCTCAACACGTCAACTAATCTTTCTAATTCATCATTTTCTGCTAAAACCGATTTAATTTTCAAATTCTGGAAATTTAATAACTCTTCTACTATTTTATATGCCTCCTCTAATTTAGATAAATGCAGAATTCTAGATATATTATCTTTTAATAACGCTGTACTATCTTTATTTAGTATTGTCGGTACAAATTGCGACCATAATTTTTCAACAAATCTGTCCAATTCGCTAGATTGCTTTTGAATATACGCATTTAATTCATTAGCATCTGCCATTAAATATTTTCAATCAATTTAAAACGTTATTGTTATCTTTTAATTAAAACAAAAGTAAATTTCATCAAGTTGTAATTGAAAATTTCAATGAAACAAAAATGTTACCCAAACAACAACGAAATCAATTTTGGCATTCATGAAGTATAAGTATATAATACATTTTTTTTTTCAAAGTTATAATGAAGTTTTTTTTTTAATCTGTTTTCTATAACATTGGAAAAATAAAAATAATTTTATTTTTCCAAATAAAAAATTAATCGTGCTTAATGCTGCCGATTGCAGGTTAACCAAACGCCTCGAGAAAAATATAATACTTTCCTCTGGATACTGAGATGCCTTTCTGATGTCATATTGAATGGCATCCACTGACCTACATTCCAAGTACGTATTCCTTAACAGATTGTATAAATCATCTATTGTGTCAAACTCCTTTGAACTTACTAAGTCAAAAGCATCGCCCTGTAAACGAACCCTAACGCCTTTAATAAACTCCTTCATTTGTTCAGGCTTCAGTTCTGTACTCACCACTTCACATTCTTCAATAAAACGGTGAAGATCCGTCCTCAGCGATGCTGAGTCAGCACCTGCAAAATCTGGCACCGCATTTTTAACGAATTTCGCGACTTCGCCAATCCCATGTTTCCCTGGGTTGTGATCTCGTCACTTTCTATGGTATCCTTGTGGTATAAGGATCTCTCGTGTCTTAACCTCCTCGATGAAATATCTAATACGCGTGTTCAACTCCTGTATTTTGTTGTTCGCTTCCTCCAACGTCGCGTACTCTTCCCTTGCCTGGCGTCTGACAGAATTATTTATTGATTCCTGAAGTATTCTTTTCTTTCAATAAATTTCTTAATTTTAAGTTTTCCTCTTCTATTTTAGCTGACTCTGCTGTACGTTTTAAACAATAATCGTTTAAACGTTTTCTCAACACGTCAACTAATCTTTCTAATTCATCATTTTCTGCTAAAACCGATTTAATTTTCAAATTCTGGAAATTTAATAACTCTTCTACTATTTTATATGCCTCCTCTAATTTAGATAAATGCAGAATTCTAGATATATTATCTTTTAATAACGCTGTACTATCTTTATTTAGTATTGTCGGTACAAATTGCGACCATAATTTTTCAACAAATCTGTCCAATTCGCTAGATTGCTTTTGAATATACGCATTTAATTCATTAGCATCTGCCATTAAATATTTTTAATCAATTTAAAACGTTATTGTTATCTTTTAATTAAAACAAAAGTAAATTTCATCAAGTTGTAATTGAAAATTTCAATGAAACAAAAATGTTACCCAAACAACAACGAAATCAATTTTGGCATTCATGAAGTATAAGTATATAATACATTTTTTTTTTCAAAGTTATAATGAAGTTTTTTTTTTAATCTGTTTTCTATAACATTGGAAAAATAAAAATAATTTTATTTTTCCAAATAAAAAAAAAATTAAGTGTATATTCGGTTACTCAAGATTGTAAAAAACACACAATGTTTTTTACTATAAATATTTCGTGTTCACACGCTTTAAAATTTAATCAAATCATTTAGTTTTTATTTGTTATACACTGGAGGGTCCGTAGTTTGGAATCTCAGTGTTATTTCGATTTATTTTTTTGGAAATGTTAATTTTCCTTTTTAAATGAAAAGAAAGTTTTTAAAATCTTTATTTTTCAATTGTTATACACTGGATGGTCCGTATTTCGGAATCTCAGTGTTATTTTATTTATTTATTGTTCATTGAATGTTAATTGATTCTATTGAATATTAACAATATTCATTTAAATTTTAAAAATAAATTTATATTTTAACTATATTCCGTTGTAAAATAGTCCCTCTTCTTTTTTTTTAAACTTCTTAAATACTACTCATAAAAAAATGAAAACTATCCTATTCTATTTTTATAATTTTTTTTTTTTTTTTAATAAAATTTCAAACACTTACCATTTTATTTTAGTGTTTAATTCTCGTCCTTCCTTCTTTCCTTATTCCTCCTCTCGGTCCATGAGAGGTTGGTACCGACGTACCGGCTGCACCAAATGTTGTAAAGTTAGAGTTGTAAAGTTAGAGTTGATTTAGTTTACATTTATTTATTTTACAATTAAATTAATCAAAAGACACTTTTTTATTTTTGAAAGACACTTTTATTAATTTGAGAGTTGAAAAGACACTTTTACTATTTTAGTACCTCCACTTGAGGTTGGTTAAACTACAATCTTTTAAATTGCAAGGAAAGGTATTAACAATACCTTCGTTGCAAGCTTTTCTTAAATTCTATTCTCACGTGAGAACCATAAAGAAAAGAAAAATGTATGCGCTAATTCACAATATATTGTCTCATATTTTTGCCGTCTCCCATGTTAATCTACAAGAGTGGCGGCGCCAGTGCTTCTCATCAGAGAATCAGAATGAGCTTCAACATGGCATAACATTGCATGTGTGTACCTAGTACAGCCATCCATTTGGCAACAACGAGTTATCTTTGTTGTACAAAAAATGATCCGCCAAAAATTCTATGCACTGTTGCACTTTCAAACGAATCACCGGATATGTGCAAAAAACACAAAAAGCAATATCAGCCAAATGATGGACACTGTTAAAATGTTCATACACATATTCAAAATATATTTTGGCGGCAAATGTAACCGCTCAATATCGGCGAGAACGACACTATTGGACGGCACTAGCAGAGAAGGCATAAGCGATGATAAGGCATAAGCTCACCAACACACACACGGTGTTCCTTACCACTATACACGCGCTAGTGAGCGAAGCGACATGGAGATCGCCAACACATGCGCAGTGGTGAGCGAGCTTCGGCACTCCGACAGGCCAAAACTACAAGGCGAGTTGGGCTACAATGCACCAACGATGCTACAATGCACCAACGCGTCACCAATCGTCCGCCTATAAAAGGCAAAGCGCAAGCGAGATTCGGTCTCCCTTCAATAGCACTTCGCTTGCAGCAGACCTGGACAAGAAAAGTGCGAAAACCCCAAGTGAAAAAAAGGGAAATAGAAAAGCCAAAAGGGGAAACAGTGAAAAAAAGGTGAACAAAACAGCCATGGTCAAGGAGACATGGGTGTATGGTCACCGGAAGGAGGACCTAACTACTGTAAGCACTTGTTTTGTAAGCACTTGTTTTTTAAGCACTTGCATTACTTTACATTTAATATATGTTTCTTTAAAATTGTATGTCATTGTTTATAAAAAAATAAATTCATTCGAAATAATAATTTGAAATAAAAAACATTCAAATTAAATTTTACTATCAATTAAATAAAGACTTATAACTGCAGCGGTGGTACAACATGCCGAAATCTACCAATCGTCGTTTTATGCATGACAGAACTGATTTGCCATATCAAAGAAACTCTGGACCCCGTGCAGAATGTACCTCAGATCACGTTTCAATCAACGAGGTCCGTACAGTGGATGGCCGTGGAGACCAACATTATAATGGGAGAGAAGAAATTTCAACGCGGATTGCTGCTCTGGAAGCACTGGTTAGAGCAGAGGGATGTTGAGCATCCTTCTCGACTACATTTGCGTACTGACTGTGTTCCGGAGTTCCAATCAGGTATTCCAAATTTGTCCATTATTCGATGGTTAGACAAAATTGAGCAAATTGCAATGCTCAATGGTTGGGATGACCGCATGAAAATTCACACCATGCAAACGCGTCTTAAGGGGTTAGCAAAAATATGGTATGAAAATCTAAATAATGACATGTTGACGTGGGACGAATGGAAACTATTTCTTGTGAAATCGTTTCCGGAACATCAAGATTGCCACTCATCTCAAAGAATTGGTCTGCCGTTCTATGCTCCCTAATGAATCCACTACCGAGTACTGCTTTGCGAAAAAAATACTAACGGATGCATGCAAAATTAGTGGTGCTGATGCGGTGTCCGGTATTATCGACGGCCTCTCAAGTGATGGTATGAAAACTGGAGCTAGAGTAGGCAGGTACCAAACACCTGAAGATCTGTTTGGACATTATCTCTCGACATCTCGACATAGTCTAACGGCGTCAAATCGCACGACGAGGCGGCCAATCGACTGGACCATTTCGTGAGATAACACGTTCTCCAAACTTGGTTTCCAATAAATTGATTGTGGCATTTGCTGTGTGGCTTGTGGCTCCGTCCTGTTTGAACCGCATGTCCTCCAAGTCCATATCATCCAATTGGGGCCAAAAATATTCGGTTATCATTGAACGGTAAGACAGTAACGTGCCGGTCTTGATCATGACGGAAGAAGTACGGCCCAGCCCAATTCACGAACATTTGACGCTTCTGGTGGTCAGTGGCATGAAATGGCAAACCTTACTGAAGAAAAATATCCCTGTCGCTCTACTTTTGTAGCGTCCTTGTTAAAAAACCCTTTACATAATACATAAAATGTATTATGCAATTATTTTGTGTATTATAGTTTAATATTAAGTTATAAATTATTTACATATTATTATAAATTCTTCTATATATTATATTCTATAAATTCCCCTGTATACAAAAATATGTACCACTTAAAGTTAATTGTTTTCATAAAAATTTGATTAAAATTAAATTTATTGTATAAAATCTTAAAATTAACAGCCCTATTTTACTTTCAAGAACAGCTAAGTTTCGTTTCGATTTGAAATAAATTCTGGAAAAGATAAAATCCTTTTTGTTATAAAGTTTCCACAACCTAAAAATATTCACGAAGTTCGACAATTCCTAGGATTAACAGGTTATTTCAGAAAATTCAATTTTCAATATTTTTTGCTTGTGAGACCTATACAAAAATTAATGAACCATTTATTTGGGGTGATGACCAGCAGCGGTCTTTTGAAATCTTAAAAGAGAAGTTCACCCGTCTTAGCATTATATAATAGAACAGCACAAACTGAATTACATGCCTGTAAGTGGGGAGTTGGAGCAGTATTATTACAGATACAGACTGATAACAGCTTGAAACCAATGGCATATTTTAGCCACACCACTGCGAACTTAAACATTAGCAATAGTTTATTCACTTAAGAGGTTTCGTGTTTATCTACTTGGAATAGAATTTAAAGTAGTAACCGATTGCAATTCAATAAGAACAGCATTCACTAAGAGAGATTTGGTGCCTCGTATAAGAAGGTGGCGGTTAACGATTAAAGAATTTAGCTTTACTGTAGAATACCGGCAAGGTTTGTCTATGTCCCATGCAGATGCTTTGAGCAAAAATTATATTTGTGATGAAACTTTAAAAAATTGTGAAATATTGGTAGTTGACATTTGTAAAGATGATTGGGTTTTAGCAATTCAATAAAAGGATGGTCGATGCGCGTACCTAATAGATGTCCTTAATAGGATTCCAAAAGATAATGAAGAAACGAAAATTCACAACGAATTTGAGTTAAGAATGAATAGATTGTATAGAAAAACAGATAAGGGAAGTAAGTCGGTTATTCCAAAAATGGCTAGAAGAGAAATTGTGTTTGAACATCATGATAATTCGGGACATTTTTCAACCGAAAAGACATTAAACTTTTTGCGAGAAAAATATTGGTTGGCGGATATGAAAAAATATGTAAACCGATATATTTCATGTTGTCTACAGTGTTCATACAACATAGTTCCTTCTGGAAAACAAGTTGGATTGTTACATTCTATTGAAAAAGTGGGTGTTCCTTTCGATACTTTGCATATAGATCATTTGGGACCTTTTGTGAGGAGTATTCACAAAAATATGTATCTCATTGTGATTGTAGATGGCTTCACAAAATACTCTTTCCTTAAACCAGTTTAAAGTACAAAGGTTGATCCCGTCATTAAGTTTATTGAGGAAATTGTTCATACATTTGGAGTTACTCGTAGAATAGTATGTGACCGCGGTAGTTGCTTTACCAGTAAGAAATTTGATTGTTTTTGTAAGAATATTGGAACGAAAGTAATACATAATGCTACGTCTACTCCTAGAGCAAATGGGCAGGCTGAACGATATAATAGAACTATTTTATCTGCTATTTGTTCAGCTGTCAGTGAGGAGAGCAAATGGGATGAATGTATAAATAAAATTCAATGGGCATTAAATGCAACTGTGAATAAATCTACAGGAAAAAATCCAAATGAACTTCTTTTTGGGTATCAACCAAGAGGGAAATTGGATGTATTTTTAAGTAACGAAGTTAGTGAACGGTAACGAAGTAGTGAAGAATACTAAGACAGATGTACTTGCCAAAAGAGAGGAAGCCAAGAATAATATTTTAAAAAATCAGCAAATACAGAAGCATTTTTATGATAAAAAAAAGACGAATAGGTACATGTTTTAATAAAGGTCAATTTGTATTTGTTAGAAGAAACAAAGTGACAGAAGGAAACCGGAAATTAGTTCCTAAATATAGCGGGCCATATATAATTACTAAATGCTTGGGTAATGATAGATACGTTATAAATGATTTACTAGGATCAAAACGACAACCATATAATGGGATAACAACCGCTGACAAAATCAAACTATACATGAAGAACAGTCAGATTAAATAAACTAAAAAAAAAAATAAAAAAAATATATATTTATATTATTTCATTGTTACAAATGAGTCTTTGCAAGTTTTTCACGAGGTCGTGAATAATATGGCTTGGTACTGAGTGATTGAAGGTTTTCACGAGGTCGTGCATGTGATTGGCGTGGCAGAATTGTAACCACTTGCTTTACTTTACATTTAATATATGTTTGTTTAAAATTTGTATGTTAATGTTTATAGAAAATTAAATTCATTCGAAATAATAATTTGAAATAAAGAACATTCAAATTAAATTTTAATATCATTTAAATAAAAACTTATACTACGTACGCCGCAGAATTTGGATTCAACGGCGCTGGCACCGTTGAGGAGGTGCGGAAGATCTTCATCAACGAAGGAAATTAAAGCAGAAACGAGGTGGAGCGGCTGGAGAAACTGGAGCTACGGCTCAGCAAGAGTGTCTACCATTGCTAACGACAGGAGCCCTGGATCAGGAATAATTGAATGTGCCAATCACTGGACACACAGAGAGCGGATCAACACTACCCTTGGGTGAGTTGAAAATGAATTTTACGACGACTGAACAGACGTGGACACTACCCACGTTCGTCACCAAACCATTAATGTCGGTAGGGACCACGTCACCCTGCACATTTACGACGACTGGACACAGCCACCCCGATACACAACCCAGACGGTGACACAGGCACAAATGGCGCAACAGACGCAAATTACCCAACTGGCGCATCAGTTAAAACAACAGGAGCAACAGCAGGCACAAATCACCCCCATGGCACAACAGCTGAGGCAACATATGGCGCAACACCAGGAACAGCAAGCTCAAGTGGCGCAGCAGCTGAAGGAAGGGGAGCAACAACAGGCGAACAGGGCGCAGCAGTTGATCCAACAGGAGCAACTAATACAAAAGGCGCAACAGCAAGTACAACAGGAACAACCTCAGGCGCAAAGGCCGCAACAACAGGTGCAGCAGGCAGGATTTTTGCAGTTCTTCCTGCCACCGCGTTTCTTTGAGGACCTCGATGATGGAATCAGCAAACAAACACAGCGGCCGCGGGAGACATTTAGAGACTATGTCATCGGGATCAAGGACATGATGAGGCATGCCCACTATAAGAAGAAAACGGAGCTGGATACAATTTTTAGGAATAGCCGCCAGGAGTACCAGTTCTACATTCGGCGCCGTGACTTTTCCACGTTGTAGGAACTGGTGGACTTGGCAGATGAATATGATATTATTCAGAAGATGGGGCACGCTGGCTCTTACTGTTGTACAGTCGGTAGCTCGTATGGTTAGTGCGTTGAACTACAAGCGAAAAGTCGCTGGTGCATTCGACTGCGAGCCGAAAGGTCCCCGGTTCGATCCCAGCTACTGCCAACATCTTTTTCATAGAAAAAATTTTTCTATGCGACGCTACCTCTCGGCCCGCCTCTTTCACCCGCCGTTCAGATTTGGCAATAAACTGTAGGTCCCAACACTTTTAGAACAAATATAACACGCACAGCTCAAAATGGTGATAGAGCTCATTCTGCAGCGGGCAGGAGCCATCTTGAGTTACGGTGTACAGAATGTCACCTTAGGAGAAGTGACGCAGTCACCAGAACAACAGCCGGTGTGCACAGTGGTGCTGTTGTAATTAAAATGTCCGTTGCTTAGGCGTTAGGCCAAATGTCGCAACGTTTCATTTATAATTACCCATGATGTCTACCCGAGAATGTCCAACGTTGAAGTTCCATTTTTATTAACCGAAATAACTCAAACAAGTCTCTTCTTCCAAGACATACTTTTATTTAATGAAAGTTTTACTTATAAAAGAAACACGTGTGCACTCTAAGGCAGTTAAAATCATATCCCACTTAAAATATATTCTTAACGTCTACTCATCACCCCGGTCGCACCAATATTTACAAACACCAGATCTGAGTGTCATCATATTGTGAAATAATCAAATCGTATTGGGGTGATCGTGAGAAAAACTTCTATGTGCTTTAGTTCCCTGTACGCCGCATGCAGGTCCTACCTGATGAGGCTTAAATTACAACCAATACATTTGTTGTTGTCATCATATGTGTATAAGAGTAAGTGTTTCAAATAAGTGTATGAGAAAAATATGAATGCATGCATAACAGTAAGCATTTTTGGTGTTACATTATTATGATTAATATGAATATGCTATTGTGCTTACTGGCGATGTGCAGATTTTTCAAACTAAAAGAATGATATACAACAGTGCGACCGGACACACGCATTGAACAGGAGATCATTGACGAATTTTTACACGGGCGGCTATACATCAACTACAGGCAGCTGAACGCGCACTCAGTGCCTGACGCATACCCCTTTACCACGCATCCATCACATTTTGGATCGATTGAGGAATGCCAAATTCATTAGCAGTTTGAATTTGAAGAATGGCAAATCCCAATGGACAAGGACAGCAAGGAACTCACCGCATATACAGTGCCTGGCAGAGGGCTGTATCAATGGCGCGTGATGCCTTTTGAGATACACTCAGCCCCGACAGCGATTCAGCGATCACTAGACCGTGTCAAAGGACCTGACATAGAGCCGCATGCGTTCGCCTATCTGGACGATATCATCGTCACCGAAACTACGCTCGAGGAGCACATGAAGAATCTGAAGGAAGTTTTCACAGGGCTGAGGAGGGCCAAGTTGCAGCTGAACACAGAAAAGTGTGATTTTTTCAAACGCGAGATCAGATATCTTGGTGATATGGTGAGCGACCGAAGTATTCATACGGACCCGGACAAGATTGCTGCCATCCAAGAGTTACGACTACCGACGAACGTACGAGAGATACGCCAGTGCCTGGGTATAGCCGCTGACGAAATTACTCAAGAAGGGGAAGCATTTTAATTGGACAAAGGAGCAGCAGCTGGCGTTTGACCAATTAAAGGTCATGTTAACTGAGGCACCGGTGTTGGGTTGCCCTGACTTTACAAAACAATTCACGTAGCAGACGGAACCCAGCAACTATGGATTAGGAGCGATGCTGACGCAAGACATCAATGGACGGAGCGCGTCATCGCTTACGCCAGCCGGCGACTAAATAAAGTGGAAGAAAACTACTCGCCGACCGAGAAGAAGTGCGTAGATATCGTATGGGTAATCAGGAAGATGCGACCCTACCTGTTGGGTTATCGGTTCCTAGTCATCACCGATCATTTGTCGCTAAAATGGTTAAGCTGCAGCAGCACACTTTTGACATTCAGCACCGCAAGGGGAAGCTGAACGTCGTGGCTGATGCACTATCAAGGCAACCGATGGAGACGCAGATGAAGACCGGAGAGGAGGCACCAGGCGAGGATCGTTGTTCATGGACGGGCCGACGCATGAACGAAGTACGAGAGCAGCCGGAAAAGTTTCCTGACTATGCCATAGAAGATGGTAATTTGTATAGGCACCTACCACAACCCACAGAAGACAACGAGAGAGTAGCTTGGAAGCTATGCGTTCCAACACCACGATGCGCACAAGTGATGCGCGAGAATCACGATGACACATGGCTGTCCGCAAAACAATCGCACGCGTGGCAAAACGATATTTCTGGCCGGGCATGAGTTGGACAATACGACGGTATGTGCGTAATTGTGAATCATTCCAAAAATTCAAGGCGACGCAGCAGAAACCTGCAGGCAAAATGTTAACCAAGACTGCACAGGAGCCATGGTCCTGGCTGTGTGCAGATTTTGTGGGTGTCCTACCACGCTCCAAACACGGCAACACAATGCTGTTGGTATTTTTGATAAATTTTCAAAATGGACCGAGATGGTGCCATTGCGCAAGGCAACCAGCGACAGTTTACTGCGGGCGTTTAGGGAGCGTATTATGGCGAGATACGGCGTCCCTAAGGTGCTCATCACCGATTATCGAGCGCAATTTACTAGCAAGGCGTTTTGTTCGGGATATGGGCGTAAGGCAGCAGTTCACGGCAGTTCACACGCCTCAGGAAAACCCTACTGAGAGGGAAAGCAGGACTCTGAAGACAATAATATCACAGTTGGCCGGTCATCGACAGAACCGATGGGACGAGCAGTTACCGGAAATTGCATTGGCAATTAACACAAGTGTGTTGGAGACTACAGGCTATAGTCCGGCATATTTGACTCAAGGACAAAAGCCACGACTCCCGAAGGCACTGTACGACGAGGTCACTATACGGACGGGCGCGGAGGCTAAACAGAGCTACGAGAGGTATTTGGACTAGTGAAGCGGCAGCTAGCACGGGCGGCGCAGGACCAAGCGCGCCACTACAATCTACGACGGAGAGCATGGAAACCAGAAGTGGGTGAGCTGGTGGAAAATCAACGCTCAGGGGAGCATAATAAAACACAATGTCGCGTGGAAAATCAACGCTCAAGGGAGCATAATTCTAGTCAGAGTCGCATGAGACAGCAACGCTCGATGCAACGCAATTTAAATCCATGGAGCATGGAAAGTTGCGCGGAAAAGATCGCAAAAATTTTAGAAAACATTAAAAATGTGACGGAGGCGACGTCGCGCGAAAACTTAAACACGTCAAATCGCACCAACCGTAACAGAGAGATACACCACGGTCGAGAGTGGCAAAACTTACCACGGAAACAACCTGCAACCAACAAGTGACACCGTCCATATCAAACGGCGAAGAACAGGCGATTAAGCGGTTCCGGGCTGAGCAGCAGACGGACCAGACGACGCTAGTGGCACCAAGTGACACAGCACCCAGCCGCAAAGGTGATGCACACCAACTATGCCTACCATATGGCCGGTTCCTCAACGACACGATCATTAACTTCTGGGTGCAGTGGTCGCGGTACCAGGTCGGCGCATGCACGTGTACGACATATTTTCCTACGCCAGTCTGTCCAGGGGACTGGACAGGTGTGAACGAACGTGGACCAGGTGTGTAGACCCATTCGCGCAGGATGTGATGGTATTTCCTGTGAACGAGCAGAACCATTGGTACCTGGCAGTAGTGTGACTGAATGGCGCGACACCAGATGATCCAGAGCGGTGAGCAGCACAAGACGACGATCATCGCTCAACGGGCCCGTGCATCCTAGTGATGTATTCACTGGCGACTAAGACCCGTCGCCACGTGTCAGTGAAGCTGTGTGAGTTCCTTTGCCACAGAACGTGCAGTGCCTACGACGAGACCCACAGCACTTCCTGTATCCGCCGTTGGACAGGAGTAGGGTGTTCAGTGGCAAAGATGGCGACGCACAGCGCGGGATCATAGCGCGACAGATTCGCCTTTTTGCAAATGAGAAAGGGATAGCGGTCCCAGTATAGCCTAATTTGGCAAAGTGGCCAGCGCAACGGGCGTTTCATCGATTGGCTCCAGCATCGTTGACGAAGAAGACGGCGACAGCAGTGCGGCAGATGGATGCGACCACAATGTTGCATCTGACACCGCAGGGTGTGCACAAGACGTTGACAGCGAGGGAGATCGCTCCAGCGACGATAGCAACACATCAGATGGATGCGTCCACCATATTGCAAGTGACACCAAGGGGTGGTGTGAACGCTGCAACGACACTAACGACAACATAGCAAGCGACAGCAGCGCGACAATGGCCGCGTTCACCAGGCATCGGATGACACCTCAGGGTGTTGCACCTACTACAGCGGCAGCGAGGGAGATCGCTCCGGCAACGAAGGCCGCAGCGCGGGAAGGAGCAGCGCCCACCTTGAACCAGTATGTAACGATACAGCGGGTTGCAGACTGGGTGAAAGACATCTCACAGCGGACAGCTGTGGAGGTACGTCGTCAGCAAGACTCACATATGGTTGAGAAAACCCAACAGGAGGCCGCAGATGCGGTGACCGGCGCTCCAAAGTGGGGGAAGGTCTGGCGGAGTTCACAGCGGACGGCTGTAGGCATTCAGACAGAGGAGGTATTGGACCCCGCACCCGGCAGGAGGTGGCTGGCGCATCGAGCAGCGCCCCACAACAGCGAGCGCCCCACAGCAGATCACTGTACCGGCGCAGCGTCACGACGACGCAGAGACGGTGGTGAGCCCAGGTGGTTAACCGACGACTACCACACCGTGGCGCACAGTAGCCGCATTGAAGGCATACGGTGTAGCTGGCGAAGACCATACGTCGACAGAAGCCTGGCAAGGAGATTTCCTGCAGACGCATCGTGGATGGGTATACGGATCCGCATCAGCCGCACCGGAGACGTCACCATCACCTGACTGTCGTGCACAACTTTTCGCACCCCGGAGTAAGCATGGGGTGTGACGATCACATTTGGCGGCATATGAAACCGCACAATATCGGTGAAAATGACACTATTCGACAGCACTAGCAACGCCGTTCGAAACAA
Source organism: Dryomyza anilis (assembly GCA_951804985.1). NCBI lineage: Eukaryota > Metazoa > Arthropoda > Insecta > Diptera > Dryomyzidae > Dryomyza > Dryomyza anilis. The sequence goes on along the minus strand of OX638136.1, from coordinate 9,826,459 downwards.
CGAGGCGCAGAGAAGGCAGAAGCTCACCAACAAAGCTACAACGAGTGTCTCTTACACACACATGGTGGTGAGCGAACGAGAGAAATGCGCCTCACCACTATATATGCACTACTGAGCGAAGCGACATGGAGATCGCCAACACATGCGCAGTGGTGAGCGAGCATTGGCACACCAACAGGCCAAAGCTACAAAACAGTTGGGCAACAGAACACCAACGGAGTGCTACAATGCACCAACGCTTCACAAGTGCTCGCCTATAAAAAGCGATGCACATGTGAAAATCACTCTCTCTTGTTCCAGACGTCTTAGACGACGGTGACTAGCTTCAGTGTAGGCAAGGTTTCTACAGCGTGCAATGCAACTAGCGTGTGGTTCCGGATTCTACTGGGCCACATGGAAAATTACCACCGACAGACACAGTTTACCGCCCTGGTCATGGGCAATTACTGTATTAAACCCAGTTCCGGCAATACTACAACTTAAAGGAGTAAGTTTGGTTAAGCTTACTTAAAATAAAAGCTGAAAAAACAGCACGTTAATAGAAATAAGTAAAATAAATTGTTTAATAAAGAATTGTTATTATTAAATATAATAATTTTGGTGTACGGCGTATTTATTTGTAAAGGAGTGTTGAGGGGTCCCCTGTGAATACAAATTTTGTAGCGTATGGACCACTAAAGCCCGCTAAGCTATCCCAGCTCTGAACACGGAAACCGACTCGTTACAATACAAAAACCGGGTTGAAATATTATAAAACACACACCGACAAAAATACAGAATTTGGATTCAACGGCGCTGGCACCGTTGAGGAGGTGCGGAAGATCTTCATCAACGAAGGAAATTAAAGCAGAAACGAGGTGGAGCGGCTGGAGAAACTGGAGCTACGGCTCAGCAAGAGTGTCTACCATTGCTAACGACAGGAGCCCTGGATCAGGAATAATTGAATGTGCCAATCACTGGACACACAGAGAGCGGATCAACACTACCCTTGGGTGAGTTGAAAATGAATTTTACGACGACTGAACAGACGTGGACACTACCCACGTTCGTCACCAAACCATTAATGTCGGTAGGGACCACGTCACCCTGCACATTTACGACGACTGGACACAGCCACCCCGATACACAACCCAGACGGTGACACAGGCACAAATGGCGCAACAGACGCAAATTACCCAACTGGCGCATCAGTTAAAACAACAGGAGCAACAGCAGGCACAAATCACCCCCATGGCACAACAGCTGAGGCAACATATGGCGCAACACCAGGAACAGCAAGCTCAAGTGGCGCAGCAGCTGAAGGAAGGGGAGCAACAACAGGCGAACAGGGCGCAGCAGTTGATCCAACAGGAGCAACTAATACAAAAGGCGCAACAGCAAGTACAACAGGAACAACCTCAGGCGCAAAGGCCGCAACAACAGGTGCAGCAGGCAGGATTTTTGCAGTTCTTCCTGCCACCGCGTTTCTTTGAGGACCTCGATGATGGAATCAGCAAACAAACACAGCGGCCGCGGGAGACATTTAGAGACTATGTCATCGGGATCAAGGACATGATGAGGCATGCCCACTATAAGAAGAAAACGGAGCTGGATACAATTTTTAGGAATAGCCGCCAGGAGTACCAGTTCTACATTCGGCGCCGTGACTTTTCCACGTTGTAGGAACTGGTGGACTTGGCAGATGAATATGATATTATTCAGAAGATGGGGCACGCTGGCTCTTACTGTTGTACAGTCGGTAGCTCGTATGGTTAGTGCGTTGAACTACAAGCGAAAAGTCGCTGGTGCATTCGACTGCGAGCCGAAAGGTCCCCGGTTCGATCCCAGCTACTGCCAACATCTTTTTCATAGAAAAAATTTTTCTATGCGACGCTACCTCTCGGCCCGCCTCTTTCACCCGCCGTTCAGATTTGGCAATAAACTGTAGGTCCCAACACTTTTAGAACAAATATAACACGCACAGCTCAAAATGGTGATAGAGCTCATTCTGCAGCGGGCAGGAGCCATCTTGAGTTACGGTGTACAGAATGTCACCTTAGGAGAAGTGACGCAGTCACCAGAACAACAGCCGGTGTGCACAGTGGTGCTGTTGTAATTAAAATGTCCGTTGCTTAGGCGTTAGGCCAAATGTCGCAACGTTTCATTTATAATTACCCATGATGTCTACCCGAGAATGTCCAACGTTGAAGTTCCATTTTTATTAACCGAAATAACTCAAACAAGTCTCTTCTTCCAAGACATACTTTTATTTAATGAAAGTTTTACTTATAAAAGAAACACGTGTGCACTCTAAGGCAGTTAAAATCATATCCCACTTAAAATATATTCTTAACGTCTACTCATCACCCCGGTCGCACCAATATTTACAAACACCAGATCTGAGTGTCATCATATTGTGAAATAATCAAATCGTATTGGGGTGATCGTGAGAAAAACTTCTATGTGCTTTAGTTCCCTGTACGCCGCATGCAGGTCCTACCTGATGAGGCTTAAATTACAACCAATACATTTGTTGTTGTCATCATATGTGTATAAGAGTAAGTGTTTCAAATAAGTGTATGAGAAAAATATGAATGCATGCATAACAGTAAGCATTTTTGGTGTTACATTATTATGATTAATATGAATATGCTATTGTGCTTACTGGCGATGTGCAGATTTTTCAAACTAAAAGAATGATATACAACAGTGCGACCGGACACACGCATTGAACAGGAGATCATTGACGAATTTTTACACGGGCGGCTATACATCAACTACAGGCAGCTGAACGCGCACTCAGTGCCTGACGCATACCCCTTTACCACGCATCCATCACATTTTGGATCGATTGAGGAATGCCAAATTCATTAGCAGTTTGAATTTGAAGAATGGCAAATCCCAATGGACAAGGACAGCAAGGAACTCACCGCATATACAGTGCCTGGCAGAGGGCTGTATCAATGGCGCGTGATGCCTTTTGAGATACACTCAGCCCCGACAGCGATTCAGCGATCACTAGACCGTGTCAAAGGACCTGACATAGAGCCGCATGCGTTCGCCTATCTGGACGATATCATCGTCACCGAAACTACGCTCGAGGAGCACATGAAGAATCTGAAGGAAGTTTTCACAGGGCTGAGGAGGGCCAAGTTGCAGCTGAACACAGAAAAGTGTGATTTTTTCAAACGCGAGATCAGATATCTTGGTGATATGGTGAGCGACCGAAGTATTCATACGGACCCGGACAAGATTGCTGCCATCCAAGAGTTACGACTACCGACGAACGTACGAGAGATACGCCAGTGCCTGGGTATAGCCGCTGACGAAATTACTCAAGAAGGGGAAGCATTTTAATTGGACAAAGGAGCAGCAGCTGGCGTTTGACCAATTAAAGGTCATGTTAACTGAGGCACCGGTGTTGGGTTGCCCTGACTTTACAAAACAATTCACGTAGCAGACGGAACCCAGCAACTATGGATTAGGAGCGATGCTGACGCAAGACATCAATGGACGGAGCGCGTCATCGCTTACGCCAGCCGGCGACTAAATAAAGTGGAAGAAAACTACTCGCCGACCGAGAAGAAGTGCGTAGATATCGTATGGGTAATCAGGAAGATGCGACCCTACCTGTTGGGTTATCGGTTCCTAGTCATCACCGATCATTTGTCGCTAAAATGGTTAAGCTGCAGCAGCACACTTTTGACATTCAGCACCGCAAGGGGAAGCTGAACGTCGTGGCTGATGCACTATCAAGGCAACCGATGGAGACGCAGATGAAGACCGGAGAGGAGGCACCAGGCGAGGATCGTTGTTCATGGACGGGCCGACGCATGAACGAAGTACGAGAGCAGCCGGAAAAGTTTCCTGACTATGCCATAGAAGATGGTAATTTGTATAGGCACCTACCACAACCCACAGAAGACAACGAGAGAGTAGCTTGGAAGCTATGCGTTCCAACACCACGATGCGCACAAGTGATGCGCGAGAATCACGATGACACATGGCTGTCCGCAAAACAATCGCACGCGTGGCAAAACGATATTTCTGGCCGGGCATGAGTTGGACAATACGACGGTATGTGCGTAATTGTGAATCATTCCAAAAATTCAAGGCGACGCAGCAGAAACCTGCAGGCAAAATGTTAACCAAGACTGCACAGGAGCCATGGTCCTGGCTGTGTGCAGATTTTGTGGGTGTCCTACCACGCTCCAAACACGGCAACACAATGCTGTTGGTATTTTTGATAAATTTTCAAAATGGACCGAGATGGTGCCATTGCGCAAGGCAACCAGCGACAGTTTACTGCGGGCGTTTAGGGAGCGTATTATGGCGAGATACGGCGTCCCTAAGGTGCTCATCACCGATTATCGAGCGCAATTTACTAGCAAGGCGTTTTGTTCGGGATATGGGCGTAAGGCAGCAGTTCACGGCAGTTCACACGCCTCAGGAAAACCCTACTGAGAGGGAAAGCAGGACTCTGAAGACAATAATATCACAGTTGGCCGGTCATCGACAGAACCGATGGGACGAGCAGTTACCGGAAATTGCATTGGCAATTAACACAAGTGTGTTGGAGACTACAGGCTATAGTCCGGCATATTTGACTCAAGGACAAAAGCCACGACTCCCGAAGGCACTGTACGACGAGGTCACTATACGGACGGGCGCGGAGGCTAAACAGAGCTACGAGAGGTATTTGGACTAGTGAAGCGGCAGCTAGCACGGGCGGCGCAGGACCAAGCGCGCCACTACAATCTACGACGGAGAGCATGGAAACCAGAAGTGGGTGAGCTGGTGGAAAATCAACGCTCAGGGGAGCATAATAAAACACAATGTCGCGTGGAAAATCAACGCTCAAGGGAGCATAATTCTAGTCAGAGTCGCATGAGACAGCAACGCTCGATGCAACGCAATTTAAATCCATGGAGCATGGAAAGTTGCGCGGAAAAGATCGCAAAAATTTTAGAAAACATTAAAAATGTGACGGAGGCGACGTCGCGCGAAAACTTAAACACGTCAAATCGCACCAACCGTAACAGAGAGATACACCACGGTCGAGAGTGGCAAAACTTACCACGGAAACAACCTGCAACCAACAAGTGACACCGTCCATATCAAACGGCGAAGAACAGGCGATTAAGCGGTTCCGGGCTGAGCAGCAGACGGACCAGACGACGCTAGTGGCACCAAGTGACACAGCACCCAGCCGCAAAGGTGATGCACACCAACTATGCCTACCATATGGCCGGTTCCTCAACGACACGATCATTAACTTCTGGGTGCAGTGGTCGCGGTACCAGGTCGGCGCATGCACGTGTACGACATATTTTCCTACGCCAGTCTGTCCAGGGGACTGGACAGGTGTGAACGAACGTGGACCAGGTGTGTAGACCCATTCGCGCAGGATGTGATGGTATTTCCTGTGAACGAGCAGAACCATTGGTACCTGGCAGTAGTGTGACTGAATGGCGCGACACCAGATGATCCAGAGCGGTGAGCAGCACAAGACGACGATCATCGCTCAACGGGCCCGTGCATCCTAGTGATGTATTCACTGGCGACTAAGACCCGTCGCCACGTGTCAGTGAAGCTGTGTGAGTTCCTTTGCCACAGAACGTGCAGTGCCTACGACGAGACCCACAGCACTTCCTGTATCCGCCGTTGGACAGGAGTAGGGTGTTCAGTGGCAAAGATGGCGACGCACAGCGCGGGATCATAGCGCGACAGATTCGCCTTTTTGCAAATGAGAAAGGGATAGCGGTCCCAGTATAGCCTAATTTGGCAAAGTGGCCAGCGCAACGGGCGTTTCATCGATTGGCTCCAGCATCGTTGACGAAGAAGACGGCGACAGCAGTGCGGCAGATGGATGCGACCACAATGTTGCATCTGACACCGCAGGGTGTGCACAAGACGTTGACAGCGAGGGAGATCGCTCCAGCGACGATAGCAACACATCAGATGGATGCGTCCACCATATTGCAAGTGACACCAAGGGGTGGTGTGAACGCTGCAACGACACTAACGACAACATAGCAAGCGACAGCAGCGCGACAATGGCCGCGTTCACCAGGCATCGGATGACACCTCAGGGTGTTGCACCTACTACAGCGGCAGCGAGGGAGATCGCTCCGGCAACGAAGGCCGCAGCGCGGGAAGGAGCAGCGCCCACCTTGAACCAGTATGTAACGATACAGCGGGTTGCAGACTGGGTGAAAGACATCTCACAGCGGACAGCTGTGGAGGTACGTCGTCAGCAAGACTCACATATGGTTGAGAAAACCCAACAGGAGGCCGCAGATGCGGTGACCGGCGCTCCAAAGTGGGGGAAGGTCTGGCGGAGTTCACAGCGGACGGCTGTAGGCATTCAGACAGAGGAGGTATTGGACCCCGCACCCGGCAGGAGGTGGCTGGCGCATCGAGCAGCGCCCCACAACAGCGAGCGCCCCACAGCAGATCACTGTACCGGCGCAGCGTCACGACGACGCAGAGACGGTGGTGAGCCCAGGTGGTTAACCGACGACTACCACACCGTGGCGCACAGTAGCCGCATTGAAGGCATACGGTGTAGCTGGCGAAGACCATACGTCGACAGAAGCCTGGCAAGGAGATTTCCTGCAGACGCATCGTGGATGGGTATACGGATCCGCATCAGCCGCACCGGAGACGTCACCATCACCTGACTGTCGTGCACAACTTTTCGCACCCCGGAGTAAGCATGGGGTGTGACGATCACATTTGGCGGCATATGAAACCGCACAATATCGGTGAAAATGACACTATTCGACAGCACTAGCAACGCCGTTCGAAACAACGAGGCGCAGAGAAGGCAGAAGCTCACCAACAAAGCTACAACGAGTGTCTCTTACACACACATGGTGGTGAGCGAACGAGAGAAATGCGCCTCACCACTATATATGCACTACTGAGCGAAGCGACATGGAGATCGCCAACACATGCGCAGTGGTGAGCGAGCATTGGCACACCAACAGGCCAAAGCTACAAAACAGTTGGGCAACAGAACACCAACGGAGTGCTACAATGCACCAACGCTTCACAAGTGCTCGCCTATAAAAAGCGATGCACATGTGAAAATCACTCTCTCTTGTTCCAGACGTCTTAGACGACGGTGACTAGCTTCAGTGTAGGCAAGGTTTCTACAGCGTGCAATGCAACTAGCGTGTGGTTCCGGATTCTACTGGGCCACATGGAAAATTACCACCGACAGACACAGTTTACCGCCCTGGTCATGGGCAATTACTGTATTAAACCCAGTTCCGGCAATACTACAACTTAAAGGAGTAAGTTTGGTTAAGCTTACTTAAAATAAAAGCTGAAAAAACAGCACGTTAATAGAAATAAGTAAAATAAATTGTTTAATAAAGAATTGTTATTATTAAATATAATAATTTTGGTGTACGGCGTATTTATTTGTAAAGGAGTGTTGAGGGGTCCCCTGTGAATACAAATTTTGTAGCGTATGGACCACTAAAGCCCGCTAAGCTATCCCAGCTCTGAACACGGAAACCGACTCGTTACAATACAAAAACCGGGTTGAAATATTATAAAACACACACCGACAAAAATACAGAATTTGGATTCAACGGCGCTGGCACCGTTGAGGAGGTGCGGAAGATCTTCATCAACGAAGGAAATTAAAGCAGAAACGAGGTGGAGCGGCTGGAGAAACTGGAGCTACGGCTCAGCAAGAGTGTCTACCATTGCTAACGACAGGAGCCCTGGATCAGGAATAATTGAATGTGCCAATCACTGGACACACAGAGAGCGGATCAACACTACCCTTGGGTGAGTTGAAAATGAATTTTACGACGACTGAACAGACGTGGACACTACCCACGTTCGTCACCAAACCATTAATGTCGGTAGGGACCACGTCACCCTGCACATTTACGACGACTGGACACAGCCACCCCGATACACAACCCAGACGGTGACACAGGCACAAATGGCGCAACAGACGCAAATTACCCAACTGGCGCATCAGTTAAAACAACAGGAGCAACAGCAGGCACAAATCACCCCCATGGCACAACAGCTGAGGCAACATATGGCGCAACACCAGGAACAGCAAGCTCAAGTGGCGCAGCAGCTGAAGGAAGGGGAGCAACAACAGGCGAACAGGGCGCAGCAGTTGATCCAACAGGAGCAACTAATACAAAAGGCGCAACAGCAAGTACAACAGGAACAACCTCAGGCGCAAAGGCCGCAACAACAGGTGCAGCAGGCAGGATTTTTGCAGTTCTTCCTGCCACCGCGTTTCTTTGAGGACCTCGATGATGGAATCAGCAAACAAACACAGCGGCCGCGGGAGACATTTAGAGACTATGTCATCGGGATCAAGGACATGATGAGGCATGCCCACTATAAGAAGAAAACGGAGCTGGATACAATTTTTAGGAATAGCCGCCAGGAGTACCAGTTCTACATTCGGCGCCGTGACTTTTCCACGTTGTAGGAACTGGTGGACTTGGCAGATGAATATGATATTATTCAGAAGATGGGGCACGCTGGCTCTTACTGTTGTACAGTCGGTAGCTCGTATGGTTAGTGCGTTGAACTACAAGCGAAAAGTCGCTGGTGCATTCGACTGCGAGCCGAAAGGTCCCCGGTTCGATCCCAGCTACTGCCAACATCTTTTTCATAGAAAAAATTTTTCTATGCGACGCTACCTCTCGGCCCGCCTCTTTCACCCGCCGTTCAGATTTGGCAATAAACTGTAGGTCCCAACACTTTTAGAACAAATATAACACGCACAGCTCAAAATGGTGATAGAGCTCATTCTGCAGCGGGCAGGAGCCATCTTGAGTTACGGTGTACAGAATGTCACCTTAGGAGAAGTGACGCAGTCACCAGAACAACAGCCGGTGTGCACAGTGGTGCTGTTGTAATTAAAATGTCCGTTGCTTAGGCGTTAGGCCAAATGTCGCAACGTTTCATTTATAATTACCCATGATGTCTACCCGAGAATGTCCAACGTTGAAGTTCCATTTTTATTAACCGAAATAACTCAAACAAGTCTCTTCTTCCAAGACATACTTTTATTTAATGAAAGTTTTACTTATAAAAGAAACACGTGTGCACTCTAAGGCAGTTAAAATCATATCCCACTTAAAATATATTCTTAACGTCTACTCATCACCCCGGTCGCACCAATATTTACAAACACCAGATCTGAGTGTCATCATATTGTGAAATAATCAAATCGTATTGGGGTGATCGTGAGAAAAACTTCTATGTGCTTTAGTTCCCTGTACGCCGCATGCAGGTCCTACCTGATGAGGCTTAAATTACAACCAATACATTTGTTGTTGTCATCATATGTGTATAAGAGTAAGTGTTTCAAATAAGTGTATGAGAAAAATATGAATGCATGCATAACAGTAAGCATTTTTGGTGTTACATTATTATGATTAATATGAATATGCTATTGTGCTTACTGGCGATGTGCAGATTTTTCAAACTAAAAGAATGATATACAACAGTGCGACCGGACACACGCATTGAACAGGAGATCATTGACGAATTTTTACACGGGCGGCTATACATCAACTACAGGCAGCTGAACGCGCACTCAGTGCCTGACGCATACCCCTTTACCACGCATCCATCACATTTTGGATCGATTGAGGAATGCCAAATTCATTAGCAGTTTGAATTTGAAGAATGGCAAATCCCAATGGACAAGGACAGCAAGGAACTCACCGCATATACAGTGCCTGGCAGAGGGCTGTATCAATGGCGCGTGATGCCTTTTGAGATACACTCAGCCCCGACAGCGATTCAGCGATCACTAGACCGTGTCAAAGGACCTGACATAGAGCCGCATGCGTTCGCCTATCTGGACGATATCATCGTCACCGAAACTACGCTCGAGGAGCACATGAAGAATCTGAAGGAAGTTTTCACAGGGCTGAGGAGGGCCAAGTTGCAGCTGAACACAGAAAAGTGTGATTTTTTCAAACGCGAGATCAGATATCTTGGTGATATGGTGAGCGACCGAAGTATTCATACGGACCCGGACAAGATTGCTGCCATCCAAGAGTTACGACTACCGACGAACGTACGAGAGATACGCCAGTGCCTGGGTATAGCCGCTGACGAAATTACTCAAGAAGGGGAAGCATTTTAATTGGACAAAGGAGCAGCAGCTGGCGTTTGACCAATTAAAGGTCATGTTAACTGAGGCACCGGTGTTGGGTTGCCCTGACTTTACAAAACAATTCACGTAGCAGACGGAACCCAGCAACTATGGATTAGGAGCGATGCTGACGCAAGACATCAATGGACGGAGCGCGTCATCGCTTACGCCAGCCGGCGACTAAATAAAGTGGAAGAAAACTACTCGCCGACCGAGAAGAAGTGCGTAGATATCGTATGGGTAATCAGGAAGATGCGACCCTACCTGTTGGGTTATCGGTTCCTAGTCATCACCGATCATTTGTCGCTAAAATGGTTAAGCTGCAGCAGCACACTTTTGACATTCAGCACCGCAAGGGGAAGCTGAACGTCGTGGCTGATGCACTATCAAGGCAACCGATGGAGACGCAGATGAAGACCGGAGAGGAGGCACCAGGCGAGGATCGTTGTTCATGGACGGGCCGACGCATGAACGAAGTACGAGAGCAGCCGGAAAAGTTTCCTGACTATGCCATAGAAGATGGTAATTTGTATAGGCACCTACCACAACCCACAGAAGACAACGAGAGAGTAGCTTGGAAGCTATGCGTTCCAACACCACGATGCGCACAAGTGATGCGCGAGAATCACGATGACACATGGCTGTCCGCAAAACAATCGCACGCGTGGCAAAACGATATTTCTGGCCGGGCATGAGTTGGACAATACGACGGTATGTGCGTAATTGTGAATCATTCCAAAAATTCAAGGCGACGCAGCAGAAACCTGCAGGCAAAATGTTAACCAAGACTGCACAGGAGCCATGGTCCTGGCTGTGTGCAGATTTTGTGGGTGTCCTACCACGCTCCAAACACGGCAACACAATGCTGTTGGTATTTTTGATAAATTTTCAAAATGGACCGAGATGGTGCCATTGCGCAAGGCAACCAGCGACAGTTTACTGCGGGCGTTTAGGGAGCGTATTATGGCGAGATACGGCGTCCCTAAGGTGCTCATCACCGATTATCGAGCGCAATTTACTAGCAAGGCGTTTTGTTCGGGATATGGGCGTAAGGCAGCAGTTCACGGCAGTTCACACGCCTCAGGAAAACCCTACTGAGAGGGAAAGCAGGACTCTGAAGACAATAATATCACAGTTGGCCGGTCATCGACAGAACCGATGGGACGAGCAGTTACCGGAAATTGCATTGGCAATTAACACAAGTGTGTTGGAGACTACAGGCTATAGTCCGGCATATTTGACTCAAGGACAAAAGCCACGACTCCCGAAGGCACTGTACGACGAGGTCACTATACGGACGGGCGCGGAGGCTAAACAGAGCTACGAGAGGTATTTGGACTAGTGAAGCGGCAGCTAGCACGGGCGGCGCAGGACCAAGCGCGCCACTACAATCTACGACGGAGAGCATGGAAACCAGAAGTGGGTGAGCTGGTGGAAAATCAACGCTCAGGGGAGCATAATAAAACACAATGTCGCGTGGAAAATCAACGCTCAAGGGAGCATAATTCTAGTCAGAGTCGCATGAGACAGCAACGCTCGATGCAACGCAATTTAAATCCACGGAGCATGGAAAGTTGCGCGGAAAAGATCCCCAAAATTTTAGAAAACATTAAAAATGTGACGGAGGCGACGTCGCGCGAAAACTTAAACACGTCAAATCGCACCAACCGTAACAGAGAGATACACCACGGTCGAGAGTGGCAAAACTTACCACGGAAACAACCTGCAACCAACAAGTGACACCGTCCATATCAAACGGCGAAGAACAGGCGATTAAACGGTTCCGGGCTGAGCAGCAGACGGACCAGACGACGCTAGTGGCACCAAGTGACACAGCACCCAGCCGCAAAGGTGATGCACACCAACTATGCCTACCATATGGCCGGTTCCTCAACGACACGATCATTAACTTCTGGGTGCAGTGGTCGCGGTACCAGGTCGGCGCATGCACGTGTACGACATATTTTCCTACGCCAGTCTGTCCAGGGGACTGGACAGGTGTGAACGAACGTGGACCAGGTGTGTAGACCCATTCGCGCAGGATGTGATGGTATTTCCTGTGAACGAGCAGAACCATTGGTACCTGGCAGTAGTGTGACTGAATGGCGCGACACCAGATGATCCAGAGCGGTGAGCAGCACAAGACGACGATCATCGCTCAACGGGCCCGTGCATCCTAGTGATGTATTCACTGGCGACTAAGACCCGTCGCCACGTGTCAGTGAAGCTGTGTGAGTTCCTTTGCCACAGAACGTGCAGTGCCTACGACGAGACCCACAGCACTTCCTGTATCCGCCGTTGGACAGGAGTAGGGTGTTCAGTGGCAAAGATGGCGACGCACAGCGCGGGATCATAGCGCGACAGATTCGCCTTTTTGCAAATGAGAAAGGGATAGCGGTCCCAGTATAGCCTAATTTGGCAAAGTGGCCAGCGCAACGGGCGTTTCATCGATTGGCTCCAGCATCGTTGACGAAGAAGACGGCGACAGCAGTGCGGCAGATGGATGCGACCACAATGTTGCATCTGACACCGCAGGGTGTGCACAAGACGTTGACAGCGAGGGAGATCGCTCCAGCGACAATAGCAACACATCAGATGGATGCGTCCACCATATTGCAAGTGACACCAAGGGGTGGTGTGAACGCTGCAACGACACTAACGACAACAGAGCAAGCGACAGCAGCGCGACAATGGCCGCGTTCACCAGGCATCGGATGACACCTCAGGGTGTTGCACCTACTACAGCGGCAGCGAGGGAGATCGCTCCGGCAACGAAGGCCGCAGCGCGGGAAGGAGCAGCGCCCACCTTGAACCAGTATGTAACGATACAGCGGGTTGCAGACTGGGTGAAAGACATCTCACAGCGGACAGCTGTGGAGGTACGTCGTCAGCAAGACTCACATATGGTTGAGAAAACCCAACAGGAGGCCGCAGATGCGGTGACCGGCGCTCCAAAGTGGGGGAAGGTCTGGCGGAGTTCACAGCGGACGGCTGTAGGCATTCAGACAGAGGAGGTATTGGACCCCGCACCCGGCAGGAGGTGGCTGGCGCATCGAGCAGCGCCCCACAACAGCGAGCGCCCCACAGCAGATCACTGTACCGGCGCAGCGTCACGACGACGCAGAGACGGTGGTGAGCCCAGGTGGTTAACCGACGACTACCACACCGTGGCGCACAGTAGCCGCATTGAAGGCATACGGTGTAGCTGGCGAAGACCATACGTCGACAGAAGCCTGGCAAGGAGATTTCCTGCAGACGCATCGTGGATGGGTATACGGATCCGCATCAGCCGCACCGGAGACGTCACCATCACCTGACTGTCGTGCACAACTTTTCGCACCCCGGAGTAAGCATGGGGTGTGACGATCACATTTGGCGGCATATGAAACCGCACAATATCGGTGAAAATGACACTATTCGACAGCACTAGCAACGCCGTTCGAAACAACGAGGCGCAGAGAAGGCAGAAGCTCACCAACAAAGCTACAACGTGTATCGCTTACACACACACGGTGTGCCTCACCACTATACACGCGCTAGTGAGCGAAGCGACATGGAGAATGCCAACACATGCGCAGTGGTGAGCGAGCTTCGTCACACCAACAGGCCAAAACTACAAGGCGAGTTGGGCTACAATGCACCAACGATGCTACAATGCACCAACGCGTCATCAATCGTCCGCCTATAAAACGCAAAGCGCAAGCGAGATTAGGTCTCTCTTCAATAGCTCTTCGCTTGCAGCAGACCTGGACAACAGTGACTAGTGGCAGTGTATACCCGGCTTCTACAGTATACACTGCGGACTAGCATATGGCCCCGGATTCTACGGGACCACTCGAAAAATCAATAACGACTGACCAAGTTTCCCGCGCTGGTCATGGGTACAGACAGTAAGAGCAGTTCCGAAAATACGACAACATAAAGGAGTAAGTTTGGTTAAGCTCATAAACATCCTACTTAATTACCGAGAAAGTGCCACATGCTGCCATTTTAAAACGCATGAATTAAGCTGCAGAGACAGCACATAATTAGAAGGAAAAATGAATTATTTTTAATAAAGAATTATTATCGCTTAATAAATTTTGGTGTACGGTGAATTCCTTTGTAAGGCGATGTTGAGGGGTCCCCTGTGAAAATAAATTTTGTAGCGTACGGACCACTGGAGACCGTTAAGCTATCTCAGCGCTGAACCCAGAAATAGAACTTAACTTAAGAAAAACTTCAAAAAAAAGAAAAACAAAAAAAAATATGTATAAAAGTAAAAAAAAATAATAATAATGTTAAATTTCAGTGCACATGCACAATCCACGAATGAACTAGCATCGAGAGGAAAAGAGAAACAACATTGTTTTGTTTATTTTATCTTTGCACTTGTATGTGCTTGTATCCGATTTACCGATTCAAAAGTTTTTCACGGACACTCTAAGAAATCTGATTTAGGAGTAGTTAATTTTCTACATTTATCGCAGTTAATTTACTTATTTTTCAAATAAAAACACTAATACATCTGTAAAAATAAACATCTGACGTGTTTTTCATGTTTAGAGAGGGAATCGCGTCAAATGAGTCTTACGGTGAACGAGGACAAGACGAAGTGTCAACAAACAAAGAGTCCCGGCGTCTTGGACAATACGTCACTATTGACAACCAGAACTTCGAAGTTGTGAAGGACTTCGTCTACCTAGGTACCAGCATCAATAAGGAAAACAATGTCAACCTGGAGAATAGCTGAAGAATAACTCTTGCCAACAGTTGTTACTTTGGGCTCAGTAGGCAATTGAGGAGCAGAGCCCTCTCTCGACGGCTAAAAATTACTCTATATCATCTATTATCATGCCAGTCCTCCTCTATGGCGCTCTATGACGCTTGCCAACACCAATAAGCGAGCTTTTTGAGCGTTCGAAAGAAAGACTTTCGGAAAGTCTATGGCCCGATATGGTCCAGCAAGAAACGCGTTCATTTCTGTACACAGTGGTGGTCAACGTAGGAGAGGGCGTCCGAATCTCCGGTAGAGCAACCAAGTGCGAGACAACCTGGCAATGCAGAAGCGACTGGCGAGGCATTATCGCTAATGCCGAGACCCATCATGGGTTGTAATGGACAAATAAGTAAGTATGTAATTGAGATATACTTCCATCGCCAATCAAGCTAATGTATCCAATGTATATAATGTACCTCTTGTACCATCAAACAAAATATTATATCCAGCACTTCACATAAAATTAGGAGTAGCAAAAAATTTCCTAAAAGTATTAGTTAACACTGAACCAGCATTTCTTCGATTATATCAAATTTTTCCACAATTAAGCGTGATGAAAATAAAAGCGGGTAGGTATATTTAAAAGTAGAGAATCTTTAAGCAATATTATTATATATATGTAAATATATTTTTTTCATTAAAATGAGTCTTAACTGGTCCATACATTAAGAAATTAATGAAACATCAGGAATTTATAAATTTTCTAAAGCCAGAAGAGCAAACTTCGTGGGATTCCGTAAAAAATGTAATTCGTCATTGCCATGGTGCGCATCGCTCAGAAAACAGCAGATTTGATAAGCAAGAAATGTTGAATTCATTTCAAGTTTTAAATGTACATATGTCTTTAAAAATTCATTTCCTCCATCATCATTTGGATTGTTTGGAGAAACAAATGCCAACAGAATGTGATGAGCATGGAGAACGCTTCCACCAAGTCACTTTGCCGTTAGCAAACTGGTATAAATTTGGTGTTTTGTACCAAAAAATAAAACAACAAACAATTGGCAAAATGTATTGAGTGGCGGATCGTACAGCTGTTTCAGAGGCAGCCATGCCACTTCATCAGCGATCTTTCTCTGCAGATTCTACATTTCAAGTCGATTAAGTTTTCCTTCTACAATAAATACAATAAGAATTATGTGCATTGAAGAAAGAACCAAAAGCAAAAATGCAAAAATTGCCTCAACTAAAGATTTTGCCAAAGTTGTTAAAATGTTTTTTATTTCTGTTTAATGTGTGGCTGCGGTGATTATGTTGTTTGAGCACCTCACCTAAATATATTATAATAAATATATTCGCCACATAAAGTATGACAGTATACTCAAGCATTCAAGTGGTATGTCAAAATATGTAAATGGTAGGTTTAAAAATTGCAAAAATTAGTTATCTATGAAAGCTTTGGGAAGATTTTTTTAATTATTCTGTTTAATGGGTGGATGAGGTAAATATGTTATTTGGTGACCCCCCCCTTTATTTATGGGAAACATATTTAAAGGAAGATAATGTCAATATTTGTAATTAGTACTGTTCAAATTCGTAAAAACGAGTCTTAACCAAAAACTTTGGGACAAAGGTGTCAAAGTTAAAAAAATGCGTCAGTTCATGATAAACAACTTTACTGAAGACACCAAATTGGAATCCATAAAAAAAATATTTTTAGTACTGTTTTCCAAGACACTATTTTTTCATATAATAATAATAATAGTTTGGCGCTACAGTCCTGTATAGAACTCCGGCCGAGCTCTTTCACCATTTGGAGCTGTGCGTGTTATATTTGTACTCAAAGTGGTGGGACCTACAGTTTATTGCCGAATCCGAACGGCGGGTGAGAGCTTTTTATAGGCAATGGTTTTACTCTCGTAGGTTTGCCATTTACTGACGAGAGGTAGCGCAGTATAGAAAAATGTTTCTATGAAAAGATGTTGTTAGCCCCAGTCCAGGCTTGAACCGGTGACCTTTCGGCTCGCAGTCAAACGCACTAACCACTGAGCTACAGCGGTTATATTTTTTCATATTTGACTGCAAATTGTTCGTAAATCAGAGCTGATGGAGCAAAGATAACTTCAGATTCGAAGTCAGCGACCCCTAATACCCTAAAACCGTTATGAAATCTAAAAATGTTATTTTTTGTTGCACTGTGTTATCATACAAAATATATTTTGTATTTTTGACAAATATTTCAAATGTATAAAAAATTTATAAAAAAATGTATTAAAATGCCTTAAGTCATTCAATTGAATGTACATAAAACAAAAAACAAATCCAGACAAAATTTCAGCTCAATCGAAGAATCTTTGAGCTATTTCTTACAAAATTTTCCATTACATTCACCCTACTAAATAAATGATACACCCTAGTACTAAATAATTTTATTTTCTTAAGGGATGCATCTTTCTGAAATGTCAAAATAACAAAGATATTGTTGGCTTATGCCTTTTTAGGATTTATGAAAAAAATGTAATTGAAAAATATTTGTTATTTTCCAAACTTCAAATAACACATCAAGATGATTGCTGTAGAGTCTTAGGTTAGGTTGGGTTGTAATGGCTGCTAAAAAGCACACTTAGACCAAAAGAGGTCCATTGTGATACCGACATATTTGAATCCACATTTTTAAAAATTACATTCAATGCGTTACTTTTAAATCCCAGAAAGTCCAAGAAAGACATCAATGAGATAATTAGGCGTAAGGTATTCTAATTTTGTATATTTGTTCCTATACATAAGTATCTACAACCAAAATATCATAACAATTTTCTGACGAAACATATAAAATATTCCTAAATGAGATAAAAATACCCTTAGGGACAATTCACAATGGAATAAGGTATCATATACAGCGATAATTACAACATATCCATGTCGTTGTTTTTACTCCGATCTGATATACTCCACATTAATATATCGTCGTTGTAGAACGAAAAGTCACCAAATACATTTTTGTGAAAAACTTAAATTTCGAGTTTTTTTGTAATATTTGATAGATTTATATTTTCTTATCATTTGGTAAAAAAATTGAGATCTTCGAATAAAAATTGACAGATATATAGAGATTTGGCGTTTTGAAAATGTATTTGGTGACTTTTCGTTCTACAACGACGATACTTAGTTTCATTCACGTCGATAATAACAACATATCGTTGTTTTTACTCCGATCTGATATACTCCACATTATATACTCCACTTTATATATAAATTTCATTATTTTTTTTACATAAAAATAAAAAATAGTTATATTTATATTGCGTTTTTGGGCTTGTTTGTGGAACCGGAACTGGAATAGTTATTTTATTTTTTATAGAACCGTAACCGAAATAAATAATAATTTAAGAACCGGTACCGGAACCATTTTTTATGGAACCGGAACTGGAACCGCAGAAAATACAACTTCGGTTCCCAGCCCTGCTTAAAATATATTGGCCCAAACAATTATTTATATTACACACCTTTAAAATATAATATTTCACAAAAACACGACTCCACTGAAATGTGGAAAATTATATTCAAGCATGACAAAAACAGCTGATTTTTCTTGTGTTTCGACTGTGACAGAATCAGGGTTTACTGCAGTTAGGGAAAGTAGTTTGAATACTACTATTGAAGACATCTTACGTAGTTTTCTATAACTATTGTAATTTTTGTGTAAATTTTATTTCTGTTCATTTTTTTAAGTCAGTATGGATTTTAAAATGGAAAATGTCAAGCAAAATATATTAAAAATCATTAATGATATATACAGAATTTTATTTATTATCATATATCTGAAGTCACAAAAGTTTGAAAGAATACAACAATTTTTAAAACAAAAAATTAGGAAGAACTTAACTTTATAGTGCCGGTCTCAATGCCACGCCCCTTTAAAAAGCGTGGAGAGTGTCGAAAAACAAAAAAGATTTTGTCACACGTTGTAAAAACCAGACCTTAAAAATAACCAGTTGGGAAGTTATATCACATGGGTATTTTAAATTTGGTGTTATTATGATAGTTAGGATTATCAAAATTATAGTTTTTAATTGATCAACGTTGGATGGGGAACATTCTAGTTCCATGTCGCCACTGAAAAATCAAGCCATCCAAAGCAGTAGAGGATTTTCCTCAGGTGTAACAATAAAAATATGACTTTACTTTTACTTCATTGATTCTCAACAAATGGATATTACTTAGCATGCCAATGTCTCCTATTTTTGTCGTCTCCTATGTCAGTCTACAGGAGGGGTGCTGTCCTATTCATCAGAGAATCACAATGAGCTTCAGCGTGGCATCACACTGCATGTACACGCTGCAAAAAAAAGGGCTGTCGCAAGCATAATTTTGCAGGCATTACATATATCTTTGGAGCTTTATACAAACAAAAGTTTGCATTGCCAAACATTATTAACAGCCAAACAAATTTTGTTTTCGTTCAAACAAATTTAGGTTCAGAATGAATAATTTTCGGCGTTATTGCAAACATATATATGTTTGAATCTGATCAACATTTTATTGATGTTTAAATTTCATATTAATGTAAAAAAAGTCTATTTAGCACTATCTTCTTTACACAATATTCTTTTTTTTCTTTTTATACCCTACACCTATGGGTATAAAAACTTTGTGCATATATTGTAACGCCCCTTGGGAGTAGAAACTGACTGGAAATGAGCCAAGGTCAACGGACACGCCCACCTCCCATACAAGTCACTTTTATTTAAGTATTTAGGAACTAATAACTCGAAAAGTATTCAAGATATAGTTAGAATTCTCCTAAAAATATGTTTTTCAAAATGGGTGTGATCCGCCCACATTTTTTAAAAATATATTTTCCGGGTTTTCATAGTGGAAATTTTAGTCGTGAATTATTAAAATCAAATCTATGAAATATTAGCCTAACAAAAACTTAAATATAGGCGTGGTCTGCCCACTTTTATTTTTATAATTCTTTTTATTAGTTTTTTTTAATACTTTTATATCAATTTTTTAAATTAAGGGGATATAAGACGTAAATTTCTGATATGTGAATATTTGCCAATGGGGGAAGGGGGTGCGTTCAGCATAATTAATAACTTAAATTAAGATATACAATTAAATATCCCACATTAATATCCCCACCAAAGGTGTAGGGTATTCCATAGTCGGGCCCGACCGACTATAAAAGAGACCGAACTTACCCATGTGACCTTACTTTCCCAACTCGTTTTAAATTAGATTTTGTTTATTCATATCATATACTTATAAACCTAAACTTTTATTTTTTTTTATTACACATCTTTTATTTATACTTAATATTTTAAGGTCCATCTATTGTTCAGGGGCGGATCCAGACGTCGTTTTTAGGGGGGCCGATTTAAAAAAATGACAATATATATATATATATATATATATATATATATATATATATATATATATATATATATATATATATATATATATATATATATATATATATATATATATATATATATATATATATATATATATATATATATATATATATATATATATATATATATTTATATATATATTGTTACGAAAATTCAGTCTACGGAAAACTGTTCTACGAGTTCGTATCTCTGGATTGTGTACAAAACAAAAACACTCTTATGTTTGGTTTAAATTATAACAATTAACTTTATTAATTCACTTTAATAAACAACTTTACTAAAAACAAATTCTAACAACTGCTGCATCTCCACAATTTAACTTGACATTTATCACACGAGCTGCACTCGACCACTTTACAATCACTACTGAAGTACATTGCCTCAGATGCGCGGCCTTATGCATGCATCAGTTCGACACGTTTCGACAAGCTTCGACTTGTTTCGAGAACCTTCTACTCGTTTCGTGAATGACGCATGCTATTGACATCTCATTCGCACTCATGTGTTTTAATGCGCTGATCTTCCCTCTCTTTCTCGCACATTGCCCAGTACGCTGATTGATCTTCCGTCTCTTTCTAACACATAGCTTAGTGCGCTGAATTGTTTGCGTCTCATTTATTATTGTTGAATGCTTGCACAGTGGAACAAATTACCTCTTTTCGTAACACTGCCCTCCACCTAAATCTGTTCGTCCCGAACAGATGTTAATCCTCTCTCTCTATATACGGCACCAACCTTTCTAAATGTACTACTTTCATTTTTCGTCTGACGCCAGTAGTATTCTGAATCCAATACACAATGTCATTTATCCTTTTAATTATCCTGTACTGTCCTTCCCGGTGTGTTTGTAATTTTGGATTTGTCAATTTCACTCGTGGCGGGCTACAAAGCATGACCAGATCTCCTTCCTTAAACCCCTCAGAGTTTGCTCTCAAGTCGTATCTGGACTTTATCTTACTGCTTGAAATTTGTATCCTCTGCCTTAAGGACTGAAGCAACTCGTCTCGGTCTTCACTTTTTCTCTTACGCAAAACACTTTTTGGAATAGGCTTTTGCCCATCCATTGCAGTACGTTCGCAATGTGCTCCTACGTTGTATTGATTTATCTTACCGCAACTTCTGACGGGTTTTCTTTTTGCGGATACACATTGCTTACATCTGTGAATCCAGTAGGCGGCTGACTTCTGATATCCGACCCAATAGAAATGCTTCCTGACTTCTTCAATCGTTTTATTAATGCTCAAGTGACATTCATTGGTTCCACAATGGCATTTCAGTACTATGGCTTTTATTTTTGACTTGGGAACAACAATCAAATTTCGTGCAGATCTGCCATTTTCACTTTCCCACACACGGTACAAACAACCACTTTGTAGCTTCAGGCTTTGCCACTGCGCCCAGTAAGCCCTGCTTATTGGACTGTTGGATGCTAACTCTGTCTATAATGGTTTTCTTTGTTGTTCCTTGAACGTCCTAATTTTTGCGATATCGGGGTCCTTCTTATGATCATTTCGTATTTGCTCTAGAGTCCATTGATCATCTGCCATGACATTTAACGAACGAATGTGAATTATGTTCGTCTTTTCTTCTTCCGTCGAGCATTCTCTGGATTCCATTTTACACACTCGTGCCGACATAGTGCCCGAATTTCCACGATCTCCCCTGGTGTTATATTGGGTATCTGCAGATATCTTTTCTGCTCTGTATCCCTTAGGTGGTTGCAGATTTACACATTTACGTTTTTCACGACAGTCGCGTGCCATATGCCCATATTTTCCGCAATTGTTGCATTTACCTTTCAATTGTGTGTTTCCGTTGGCAGCATAATGTTCGGATTTAACACTGGATTTGGGTGTTCTACTTACTCCTTGACATAAATTTTCTCTCTCCTCATCTAGAACACGTTTCTCCATCGCTGGTCGGCACAATGTAGACGCTTTCTCCTGCGTAAGAGCTATGGTGACCGTTTCCATAAATGTCACCTTCGGCATGGTCATTGTGGCACGTCTTGTTTCCGGATCACGTATGCCGTCAACGAAGGCTTCGATCTTGCACGTTTCTATGAAATCACTCGTTGAATCTGCATACGACAAATGCGCAAGCCTCTCGACGTCCGCTGCATACGCCTGCAATGTTTCACCATTTCTTTGCATTCGGCACTTTAGTTCCATTCTGTAGATTTGCTTCATGTAATCACTCCCATATTTCCGTTGCAGTGCAGCCATAACCGCTGTGTAACTGTTACTATCGCTTTCTGAAACAGTCTGCAATACTTCGGCTGCTCCACCTTTCAGTGTCGCAATAAGCGCTGCTACGCTATCTTCATTGTTCCATCGATTACTTACAGCCGTTGTCTCAAATTGGAGCTTGAAAATGTTGAACGCTGTGGTTCCATCGTAAATCGGCGACTTCAGCTTCGAACCACTAAGAACATGCTGTGTAGGTCCACTTAGCTGTAACGCACAGAAATCTTCCTGCATTTTCTGGAACTTTTTGTCGATGCCATTTTCCAAGTTTTCAAATTTTCCTTCCATGTCATTTACATGTGCCTCAAGTTTTCGAATGTTCCTGCATCTTTTCCTCCATTATTATTTGACGTTTGTTGGAATTCTCTAGAAGTTCTGTTTTTAGTTGATTTGAATTTTCTTGAAGTTTCTGTTCCATTCTGGTCAAATTTTCTTGGAGCTGTTTTGAATTTTCTAGAAGTTCTGCTATTAGTAGATTTGAATTTTCTTGAAGTTTCTGTTCCATTCTGGTCGAATTTTCTTGGAGCTGTTTTGAATTTTATAGAAGTTCTGCTTTTAGTTGATTTGAATTTTCTTGAAGTTGTTGCTGTATTGCTCCGAGCAACTGGCTCATATCAAAACTTTTGGACTGTACTTTTTGCTCCGTGTCCACACTTTTCGATGACGCTGTTGCAGCTTCCACTTCAAACTCGTGCTCTGCGAGTTCAATGCCTTGGTTCTCTAATTCTTCCATTAGACGCTTTTGTAACTCTACTTTCGTACCTACAGTTGGAAGATTATGAATCGCCAGCTCCTTCTTTAGCTGGTCGACTTTAAGTTGTTCGAATTTAACCATTTTGTATCACAATCCCACTTTTGACACCAATGTTACGAAAATTCTGTCTACGGAAAACTGTTCTACGAGTTCGTATCTCTGGATTTGTACAAAATAAAAACACTCTTGTGTTTGGTTTAACTTATAACAATTAACTTTATTAATTCACTTTAATAAACAACTTTACTAATAACAAATTCTAACAACTGCTGCATCTCCACAATTTAACTTGACATTTATCACACGAGCTGCACTCGACCACTTTACAATCACTACTGAAGTACAGTGCCTCAGATGCGCGGCCTTATGCATGCATCAGTTCGACACGTTTCGACAAGCTTCGACTTGTTTCGAGAACCTTCTACTCGTTTCGTGAATGACGCATTCTATTGGCATCTCATTCGCACTCATGTGTTTTAATGCCCTGATCTTTTTTATACGATTTACCGCTAAATAAGTGATTCGACGGACGACGAACCGATTAAAATAATATTTTATCATGTTGAAAAAAACTATATATATATATATATATATATATATATATATATATGTATATATATATATATATATATATATATATATATATATATATATATATATATATATATATTGTTACGAAAAGAGGTAAAATGTCTGACGCAATTTCACAAAAACCTGATTAAAAATCGACTATGGGCCGACTATGTTCGTATAAGATTTGAGTTTGTTTAGAAAACTTCATGTGTGTGTGTGTGTTGTATAGATTTGTATTAAACCATTTTATTGTATTATTTTATTTTTCGAGGAACATTTCTAAAAATGAAACACCAAATTGATTGCTTTGTTTTGCTAGTAGTTTGTATGTGATTTGCGTTAGAATAAGTGCAGTGAAGAGTTTAGAGGGGGGTTAAAAAAAGTGGAACAACAAAGCAACAGTATATGTGGGTTTTTGGGCAGGTTTACAGAAGGGGAATAAAAAAAAGGGGTAAAAAGTTTTAGCAACTACAGTGGGTATTAAATACATCTGAGCCTTAAAAAAGCAGTAGTAAAAAATTTTATATATATATTATATATATATATATATATATATATATATATATATATATATATATATATATATATATATATATATATATATATATATATATACTCTTCACTGCACTTATTCTAACGCAAATCACATACAAACTACTAGCAAAACAAAGCAATCAATTTGGTGTTTCATTTTTAGAAATGTTCCTCGAAAAATAAAATAATACAATAAAACGGTTTAATACAAATCTATACAACACACACACACATGAAGTTTTCTAAACAAACTCAAATCTTATACGAACATAGTCGGCCCATAGTCGATTTTTAATCAGGTTTTTGTGAAATTGCGTCAGACATTTTACCTCTTTTCGTATATATATATATATATATATATATATATATATATATATATATATATATATATATATATATATAGTTTTTTTCAACATGATAAAATATTATTTTAATCGGTTCGTCGTCCGTCGAATCACTTATTTATCGGTAAATCGTATAAAAAAAACTAAGACTAAGATATTTTTAATATATAAACATTTTAACAGTGTACATAAATTTGATTGCTATTGCTTTTAGTGTTTATGTACATTTTGTGCTTCTGCTTTGAAAGTGCAGCAACAAGAAAATGTACCCCCAGCATCCATGCTTGTTATAGATTTTTTGGTGTGAAATTATTTTTTAAATAATATACGGAATTAGTCATAAAGGCATATTTCTGTATTCTTCAGAGATTAAAAAAAAACCGTACGTTATACATACCGTATGTCAAAAGAACACACACACTATCTTGAAAAGAGTACTACAATAACGAATTACGAAACATACACACACTTTCACAACGACAACACTTCTTTGTTATCCTGTATCATCGCATGGCAACAAACAGACGCAAGACAACAGACAGACGCATGACAATGGACATACGCATGATAACAGACAGCCGCATAGTTCCACACTACATGCATGTTATAGATTTTTTGGTGTGAAATTATTTTTTAAATAATATACGGAATTATTCATAAAGGCATATTTCTATATTCTTCAGAGATTAAAAAAACCTTACGTTATACATACCGTATGTCAGCTAGTTAGCAACAACAACGAGTTTTTGTTGAATTGTTTTTAAAAAAGTCACATCCGCATCACAAGATTTATAGTGATTTTTTATTTGGTACTGGTATTAGTATAATATAGTTTATTGTTCAAGACAATATGGACAAAAAATAACTTTCATACAAAAACCGAAATCAAAACCGAAACCGTAACTTGGAACCGAAACCGTTGTGTATCAACTGCAGCAACAACATAGTGTGTCGGATATCGAATTTAATAATATTTGTGTTAAATTCAAAATCCAAACACACATCATGCACTTGTGCTTTTTATATAGGAGTCCGAATCTAGATATGATATATACCTGTAATAAGCTAGATGCTCTATCTGATTCGATCTCAAATATATTGGAGCAGTTCCAGGCAGTGAAATTGTTGTTGTCGGCAATTTTAATGTGCACAACGCCACATGGTTGAGTCACTCGGGTGTTATGAAGAGCTGTTTGCAGAGTGCAATCAACTCACTCAATTGGTGAAGGAACCGACGTACCTACCACGCGTCGGTGGGCAGAGCCAAAAAGTCCTAGACCATTTTCTGACTTCACATCATGAAAAATATGATGTAAAAGTCCTTGCACCTCTTGGTAACTCCGACCACTGTACTGCTTCCGCTGAGTTTTTGTATTCTAGTTTATGCGCCTCTTCGATTAAAGCCCCGAAAAAGATTGTATGGCTTTACGATAAAGCAAATTGGGTTGAGTTAAATGATTTTTTTCGCAACTTTAATTGGAAATTGTGTTTCGCAGACGGAGACATAAATGCCGCGGCTTTAATAGTACATAATATTATTTTATTTGGTATGCGGTCCTTCATACTTTCTAAAAATATAAGCATTAAACCTAAGGACCACTCTTGGTTTAATGAGACTTGCAGTCAGGTCGAATAAGGAAGCCTTTCAGAATCGGCGTTCTAACAAGAATTCCGATACAGAAAGACTTCGCATACAATATAGGAATCGATGTAATGCCGTGATCTCGCGCGTAAAAAGGTCCTACTCTACCACAGAGGTATTAAAAATTTCTGGTCATTCGTAAAAAGGGTGAAGAATCAGACGACATCGTCTACTCCAACTCTTATTATGAATGGCCAGACCTTCACAGACCCGGTTGATACAGCTAATCTCTTGGCAGAATTATTTGCAAATAATTCAACGGTCCCTGATAGTAATCAACCACTTCGCGTCGTCGATTTTGTTTCTTCTGCAATGCCGGAGATTCATTTCGAACTCGGGCAGTTAAAAAGGTTTTAGCAAACCTCAACATTAATAAATCCTCTGAGCCAGATGGAATATCTGCCCATGTGTTGAAGAAGTGCGAGTCAACGCTGGCTTGTCCATTGCGTAACCTTTTCAACATCTCCTACAAGACAGGAGTTTTTACATCTTGTTGGAAGGTTGCCAATGCTTTGCACTCTCCAAGGTAATGGAGAGCGTAATTAACGTCCACCTTGTGAACTATCTTGAGCACAACGAATTGCTCAGTGACCGCCAATATGGTTTCTGTGGAATAATTGTGTTCCGAAAAGTGGAATAATTGTGTTCACCTTTTCAGGGCGAGCAAGGCTGTTGCTCTTGATATATCCAAGGCTTTTGATCGAGTGTGGCATAAAGCCCTCGTTTCAAAACTAATTGCATTTGGTGTCGGTGGTTCTTTTACTCGATGGATATCGTGTTTTCTCCAGGGTCGTTCAATACGAGTTGCGATGCATGGTATTTTTTCAGAACAACATTTCATCAATTCTGGAGTTCCGCAGGGTTCCGTCCTATCCCCGTTCCTATTTCTGGTATTTATCAATGACCTTCTGTCATTGACCCAGAACCCAATTCACTCCTTTGCAGATGACAGTAACATTTGTCATTCATACTCGTTCAACAAGCGCCCAAATTCTTTGGAGATTGAGAGTAAAAGACGCACTATGAATGACACACTCAATAATGACCTTTAATCAATCTCCGAGTGGGGTGTTGTATATAGAGTAGATTTCAATGCATGCAAGACCCAATGTTGTCTGTTATCTCACAAAAGAATGGATTCATCCCACCCTCTCCTAAATATGGGTGCTGTGGATATTGCGCAGTCAGCTGCTCTTGACGTTCTGGGCATAGCAATTCAATGTGATCTTCGTTGGAATGATCACATATTTAATGTGTCGAAAGAAGCGGCCAAGTGCCTCGGTTTTTTAAAACGGTGTAAAACCTACTTCACCCCTGCTGACTTACGCACTGTCTACACTACCTATATTCGGCCTAAAATGGAATTCAATTCGCACATTTGGGCAGGGTCTTCAAAATCCTCCTTGGATTTCCTGGACCGAATTCAACAACGTGCGATATATTTAATAGGGAATGAAAATATTTCAGCGTATATTGGTTCTCTTGAGCACCGAAGGACCGTTGGGTGTGTAAGCATGTTCTAGTATTACAACGGTAAGTGTTCGAGGGTACTACATGGCCTGATTCCACCAGGTCGTGTGTTCTCTCGTTCTACTCGGGCATCAAACTAAGCCCACCACTTCGTAGTCCACTCGGCTCTCAACAGAACCACGCATTATAGAAAGAATTCGTTCTTCAGTTGCACGATATGTTTGTGGAACAATCTGCCTGCATCCGTTTTTCCCGACATTTTCGATATTGGCAAGTTCAAAACAAACATTCACTACTGCAGTGCTGTGCCTCAGATGCGTTGCTCTTATATACTTCATGCATTAGTTCGACACGTTTCAAGAACCTTCTATTCGTTTCGTGAAGTACGCATGCATTGGCAACTCATTCGCACTCATGTGCTTTAATGTGTTTATCTTCCCTCTCTTTCTCGCACATTGCTTAGTGCGCTGAATGATCTTCCGTATCTTTCTAACACATAGCTTAGTGCGCTGAATTGTCTTGCGTATCATTTACTCTTGCACAGTGGAGCAAATTACCTCTTTTCGTAACACTGCCTCTCACCTAAATCTGTTGGTCCTGATCAGGTGTTAATCCCTTCACTCTCTCTGTATTGCGACAACCTTTCTAAATGTACGACTTTCATTTTTCGTCTGATGCCTGTAATATTCTGAATCCGATACACAATGTCATTAATCCTTTTAATTATCCTGTGATGTCCTTCCTGGTGTGTTTGTAGTTTTGGATTTAACAATTTCACTCGTGGCGGGTTACAAGCATAACCAGATCTCCTTTCTTAAATCCCTCAGAGTTTGCTCTCATGTCGTATGTGGACTTTATCTTACTTCTTGGAATTTGTATCCTCTGCTTTTAGAACTGATGCAACTCGTCTCGGTCTTCACTTTTCTTCTTAAACAAAACAGGAAATCGGCTGATTCATCTTACCGCAGTTCCTGACGGGTTTTCTTTTTGAGGATACACATTGCTTACATCTGTGAATCCAATAGGCGACTGACTACTAATACTCGACCCAATATAAATGTTTTCTGACATCTTCAATCGTTTTATTTATGCTCAAGTGCCATCTATTGCATCCACAATGACATTTCAGTACTATCGCTTTTATTTTTGACTTGGGAACAACTGTTGTAAGTTAAAAGGTCCTTCTACTCGGACTTTAACTTGATCATATTTATACTTACTGAGTCCTTTTTACTTTCTTTATATTATTTAAAACAGCCGGGTCTTTTTTACTTCAAGACACTTTATTTCGCTTTAAAAGTTGGTTACACTTATACTTAACACTTATTTGTAGACAGTTCAGCTTATCGAAAACAATTCATTCTTAGTCTATACTTAACTTCTACTTAACACCTCGTATTCTTAGAATTTCACAATAAATTGAGTAATTTCATCATGCTAAAATAACTTAGTTAGCGTATTTATAATTTCACAATAAATTGAGTACTTTCATCATTCTAAAATAACTAAGTCAGCATTTATTTGTGTGATCTGAGTGACCTATTTAACGTGGGCGTGTATACCTGTGCTATGTTAAGCGGTGTGCGCCAAGACAATTAAATGCTGTTTGTGTTTAACATGCATAATGCTTAACCCTAAAAGTATGCCATAAAGAAAAATATACTGGTTATGTTATATTGTGGATCATAAGCACGCTGTAAGTTCCACGATTATGATACACAACAGTGGATCATATGTAAGCTGTGAACTCTACGATTATGATACACAACATACCTCCCCCCTTATTGAAAGAAAAAAAAATATTATTATTAAGAAGAATAATAGTTTTTTTTTTCTTCTTTTGTATTATTTTAATTATTTCTGAAGAGAAAATTATTATTAAAAAGAATAATAGTTTTTTCTTTTTACATTGTTTTATGTGGTATAAATAACGTAAAATTCTATTAGTTATGAAGTTATGATCTTTACTTATATAATATTTAATGGATATTACTAAATGTAATTTCCAGTTATATATAATAAAAACCTGGTCCCGATGTTTTCGTTGCTGACTGCTGCTGTTCTGCGGTAGTTCTATGCGTTGTTGTTGTTTCTGACGTATTGGCTTCTATTTCATGTGACTTCGTTCGTTGACTTGCTATGGGTGTTGTGGTGTTTGGTTTCTGCGTTGTTGATTTCCGCAATGACCCGATTTTTTTCAGTGGCGATTTCTTGCTGGGAAATGTATTTGACACCATTTCAAGGTTTTCCTTAGCTGCTTCTACATTTATTATTGTTATTGGTGATTTATTTGTATTAAATTCATCGGCTTTTATTGTCGCTTTATTTTTAATTGTCGAGTAGTAATGTATGTATAATACATATGCTGCTATTATTATTAATATCAGCATTAATATGCCGTAAGACATACCGGTTTTCGTTATTTCATTTGCTCCGGTCTTCTGCTTCTGATATGTAGTCATATGTTGTTTTAACCAATGCATCCCATTCTTCATTAATATTTGTGGGTATTTGGTAAATTCTATATAATGTGAACAACAAATCATCAGGTAGTGGTGTCTTGATGACTATTATTAGGCCGTCTGTGTCTGGGAAAACTCGTACTGTTGATGCACGGTGCATTTCGAATGATTTTTGTATGAACCACTTCGCCTTTCCTCTTAACGTAAGGCTAGTCAGCATTTCATCTAACTCGCTCTGGTCTATAATTGTCGGGTGTAATCGTCCCTTGTATAGATCATCTATGATTGCCATTTCCATCAGCTGTTGTCCTTGAATTTCGATTAGGTTTGCATTAATTGTAGATTGAATTTCCAAGGTATCCATCATGAATAGTAAATGACTAACTTGTTGGTTTATTTTTTCATTTATGTATTTTTGTGTTCTTATTGTTATGTTTAACACATTTTGCAGACTTTCGACTTCCTTCAAGGAATTCAGTAAGGATTCTGCTATCTTGTTATAATTTGATGAAATCACCGTAATTTGTCTTTTCATAATTTCGTATGTTTTATGTTCATTATCTCCAATATCATTGAGATGTTTATAGATAGTCTCTCTTTCTTTATTGTCCATCAGTCCAAAAGCCCAGTTGAGTCCTTCGCCAATGAAATTGAGTGATCTCTTTTGTCGGTTACTCTTTATTGTAACTACATTTTTTTGTAGTGTGGCTATTATTGCCGTGGTCTCCCGTGTTGCTGCTATACATGATCTTTTTATGCTGGGTCCGTTTACATTGGTGCTCATTTGTTCGCACATTGTGTTTGCCGTGATTATGTATTTGTTTGTCAGCTCCAGGAAATCGTTCAGTTGTAGCGGTTTAAACTTGGCTACTATCGTCCATTCATCATTGTAGAACAAAGCATCAGTTGTCTTCTCAAAGAATAATCTTGTATCATTAATTGATGTCTGTGTAATGTTGACTGGTTCATTGGCTGCCAGCATCAGGACCAGTGTGACAATTTTAATCATTATATTTGTTTCGCTCTTTATTGCCTATCGTAAAGAGAAAGAGAGGAAATTCCATTTTTTTACATATTTAATAAAATCCTTGATCATATCATATAGTTTTCTTATAAATATTTCTTATTTTACCTTAATACATCCTGTTAAGGCTATGGCCATAATTATACCTTAATTAGTTATAATAGTTAATTTACATATGTGTCAACATGTACTGTATGATTTTGTTTAGAAACATATATGTTTGGATATGTTTCTGCATTTTTGCAATACAAATTGTTTTATTTAGAGTCCCAGTAGTACATGATTAAATGCTAGTCATATTCAACAATACTTAGCTATTTACTCATGCACTAACTAATAATTTTTTTAAGTATTACGAAATAAGCGCGCGCGACTTCTTAGCATTACATAAATGTATTTGCTATATTAAGTTGTTAAATATTTAATTTTGTACATCTCAATTGTACTTATTTATTTTCATTACCGTATAATGATGAATTTAAAACGTTTGTTAGTTTGTAAGTTTGCTATTTTAATGCATATCTGCATTAATATATTTAGTTTCATGAATGAAAATTGTGTTAATGATAAAAATATTAGGCAGTTTTGTCGCTGCACTACCGTATCTCGTTTCAGTTCCAGAACGTTAGTGGCTTCTGCCTGTAAAGTGCTGAAGTGCATTTAATCGGTTGGCATATGAATATATTCAAGCCTTCTATATTAATATGAGCTGGGAGCATTGCGCTCTATGCGCAATGAACTTGTTTGTTTAAAATGCAATTGAGGTAAGTACTGACCTATCGCAATTTTAATGACAACGTAATTTTAATACCTTGCATATTCGTACCTCAAATAATAATTTAATTTTGTTATTTGTTTATATTCAATGCTAGTCATCTTCAATTAATACATAGCTATTTTCTCTGCGATTTGTATTTTGGCAATATTACATGACATTTTTTGGATATTATAAATTATTTAAAATTAATTTATTTAACATCTTCATTTTAAAAAAATATAGTTGTTCTCTATTCTTTATTTATTTTGTAGTTTCAATTTCAATATGTAATACTTAGCTATTCTGTCGTGCACTAACTATTTGACTTTATTTCAATGATGTTAAAAATTATTGGTTCTTGTTGCAGACAGTGTTTATTTAATTCTACATAACTATACTGTTGTATGCTTTTAACAAATTATTATGAAACTTTTTCCCTTTACCCTTGATACAAATCTCAGTTGTTACAGGGCTTATTATTGAAAGTACCTCGTAGGGTCCTACCCAAACTGGTGAAAATTTATTTTTCCTATTTTGATTTTTTAGTAAAATTTTATCGCCTATTTTGAATATTATTGGGTGTACTGAGCTATCATAGCTTTGCTTAGATTTTTCTTTGGCTCTGGCTTGATTTTGTCGTACGATTTCGTGTGTGCATTGAATTTGGTATTTTAATAGCTTGTTGCTATCATCGGTATTATATACTGGTGAGCATTTGCGTTTAAGATTGGTTGGCATTTCAAAATCGTAACCGTATAAAGTACGGAAAGGCGTTTGCCCGGTGGACATATGCATTGTATTATTGTGTACATGCATTGCTGTATTTAACCACTGGTCCCAGTTTGATCCATCCTCTTTCGCAAAACTTCGTAAATACTCTGCTAATGGTCGGTGGCTTCGTTCCAAAGAGCCGATGGCCTGTGGATGATATGGCGTAATATGTAACTTTTTAATTCCTAACAATTTACACGTGTCCGAAAATTATTTTGAAACAAAATTCGAACCATTGTCGGTTATCAATACTTTTGGTATGTTATGTCTTGTAATAATTTCGTCATAAAATGCTTTTGCTACAGTGCTTGCTTCTGCGTCTGGGATAGCCTCGCAGCACATATATTTTGAAAAATCATCTTGAAAAGTTAATATATATTTATTTCCAGATATAGTTTCCGGTAAAATACCTACAAGATCCATGTATACTTTATCGAATGGTCGTACAGGCGTATCAGTTAAAACCATTGGCATTTTAGTAAGCCTAGAACTTTTATTTACTTGCCATTTTTGACAATTCTTAACGTAATCTTTTATTTGTTTTTGCATACCTTTCCACTTAAATTGTTTTCTGATTCTAAAATATGTTTTCACTGCGCCCTGGTGACCCCCTAATGCTGAGCCATGAAAGTCTTTTATAACAGTTTTAATTTCCTCTAGGTCAGTTAATAGTAGACTCGAGTTTAATTCATTCTTGGTGTCTGTTGTTATTTCATCCAGTACTGGCGTGCTCACTTGTTTTTTAGTTTTTGAAATTTGATTATCTAATTTATTCTGTGTGGTCTTAGACCGTGTTTGGACTGCAGTAATATCTGGTTCTGGATGTGGAATTCTACTTAAAGCATCTGCGTTCAAATTCTGTTTACCTGGTTTGTAAGATATTTCGTAATCATATTCTGATAATTTATGCCTGAAACGGGCTAACCTTGATGTCTGATCTTTGAGATTTGCTGTGCTACGTAATGGTTGATGATCTGTATAAATTTGAAAATGTCGGCCAAGAAGATAAGCTCTAATTTGTCGTTGCCCAGACTATAGCTAAAAATTCCTTTTCAATGGTGGAGTAATTTTTTTCTGCTCCATTTAATGCCCTACTAGCAAATGCTATTGGTCGGTCGTTCCCTACTTTGCCTTGTGACAGTACCTCACCTATTGCTTCGTTACTTGCATCTGTTGTAAGTAAAAAAGGGTTTGTAAAATCTGGATATGCGAGAATGGGTGGTGAAATTATTGATTCTTTTAGTTTAATAAATGAATTTTGACAATCGTCGCTCCAAGTGAATTTAACATCCTTTCTAAGTAACTTATTACTTGGTAATGATAATTTTGCCATGTTGTTTATAAATTTTCTGTAATATTTAATTAATCCCAAAAACGCTTGTACTTCTTTTTTATTTCTTGGTACCGGAATATTTTTCACGCATTCAACCTTTGAGGGGTCTGGCAGAGCACCTAGTTCCGAACATTTATGTCCTAAATAGTCAACTTCGCGACGCAAAAACTGACATTTTTCTGTATTTAATTTTAGATTGTGTTCCCTTAATTTCTGCAATACTCTACTCAACCTATGCTCATGTTCAGCTAAATTCTTTCCGTACACCACTATATCATCAAGATAAACAAAGCAATCGATACCCTGTAAACCTGTTAATATGTGATTCATTATTCTATGGAAAGTGGCTGGAGCCCCTGTTAAACCAAAAGGCATTCTATTAAACTCGAAATGACCAAGACCTGTACTAAAAGCTGTTTTTTCCTTATCCCCTCCTTCAACTAGTACCTGATGATAACCACTTGCCAAGTCTAAAGTTGAAAAATAGCGACTGTGACCTAATTGGTCTAATATTTCGTCTATTCGAGGAATTGGAAATACTTGTTTAATTGTCACATCGTTTAATTTACGGAAATCTATAACTGGCCTCCACTTTTTGTTACCGTAATTGCCGCTCTTCTTAGGAACTAGCAACATCGGTGAATTCCAGGGTGATATGCTTGGCGATATAATGCCGTCATCCAACATTTTACTAACCTGTCTGTTGATTTCATCTCTATGTGTGTGTGGCAATTTGTATTGCTTTTGATTGATTGGTGGTTGGTTCCTCTGTGTTATTATTTCATGTTTAAGTACTGGCGTGTATGTTAATTCATCGCCGTCTAAATGAAAAACATCATGATACGAAATACACAGATTTTGTAAAGATGTAATTTCGTCTTTATTCAAGGTTCCATCAATTTTTATTTCCTCTAATAATTTGTTAATTCTGTTCGTAATGTTTACTGAATTTAACCTATTTATTGTAGAATTGTTGGTATCCGATTCCTTATACTGATTGAAATTCAAGAATTTTGGTTTAAAGGCACTGTCTATTATAAATTCTTTTTCTGTAGCATTTAATACGGACACATAAACTCTATTTTTGCTAACATTCGATATGCTTTCGCCCAAATATACTCCTGGACAAATTTCTTGTTTATGTATTAAGACGATTGGAATTTTTGTTTTTAAACGTAATGATACTATCTTTGCGGTTCTAGGTTCTACTTTTTTGATCATAAAATATTAACTTCTTATCTATGTTGTGCTGAATATTTATTGTCCCTAAAGTCCTTACGCATCCTCCAAAAGCACAACTAAAGACCTTCTGAATATTTTTATCAAAACCCGTAAGTCGTATCATCGACCCCTCCTTTACTATACCAGCATCTGCTCCCGAATCTACCAGTAATATGAGTTTTCCATTTTTAGCATCCGCACAAGGTACTTCGATGAAAACATCACTTACATTAGGTACTTTGAAACAGTCACCCTGCCTACTGCATATTATACGATTCTTTTTTTTACTAAACTCACTCATATGACATCTAATCTTCTTATCATATTCTATTACGAAATTCTCAAAACTTTTTGATATTCTTGATAATATGTTTTTTACTTTATACCCTACTGCTTCATCTCCAAAGGTTCCCTTATACTTTTCATATTCTGCTAATTTTATTATTTTGTTCCCCAGTGTAATCGACACAATACCTATAAAGTGTATGATATAAACTAATATTCCTAATACTGCATTACTAATACTGTCACTCCCGACGTTTGATGAACAATATTTTCGCCCATTTTTTCCTCTTTCAACTTCTCCTTACAGACCAAACACGGTGGCCAAATGCGTTGCTCTTATATACAGCATGCATTAGTTCGACACGTTTTGACAACCTTAGAAATGTTTCGAGAAACTTCTACTCGTTTCGTGAATGACACATGCTATTGGCATCTCATTCGCACACATGTGTTTTAATGTGTTTATCTTCCCTCTCTTTCTCGCACATTGCTTAGTGCGCTGAATGATCTTCCGTATCTTTCTAATACATTGCTTAGTGCTCTGAATTGTCTTGCGTTTCATTTACTCTTGCACAGTGGAACAAATTACCTCTTTTCGTAACAATCAGGGACCGTAAATAAGGGTTATTTTTAAATTTTTTAAATGAAAAAAATCATCGTGTTATAAAAGGATTACGCTAATTTTGAAAATGCAGAATCAATTAATTTCGCATGCAGAATTGAAATCAGCAATGATTTTTATTTTTTTTTATTTTTACGGACAAATATCAAAATATAACGATTATTTTTTTGTTTGCTTGCTCAGATATAAAACTTAAATTTCAATTTTAACTTTAAAAAATTAAAAATAAAAATTATAAATTAGTTTTTATATTTTTTTTTTTTGCTCAAGAATAACGATTATTTTTTGATTTATACTTTTTTTACTCAAAAATAAATATAAGGGTTCGGAGCATTGTGCGTATTTGTTGTACATCAAAAATAATGTTTATACGATTTAAAGGATAGACTCTAATACTAACTTTGGCTATGTTCGTGAACACCTTCCAAGAATTACGTGTGCTGGTGGTCAATATTACTAATAGTTTGACGCTACAGTTCTGAACAACCCCTCACCATTGAGACCCAGGTGTCTATTCCCAGGCCTATGTTGCCATTCTTGACACAGGCTTTTCCCTCAATGAGGTTTGTATTAAAACACAAAACTCATTGAACCGAATTGGCAGCTGGTGTACTGCAAACGGACTTATCGTCAACCCTCACAAAAAAGGGATTGTTCTCTTCACTAGGAAAAGAATAATGACAGGATTATCTCTACCAGTACTTAAGGGTGTCACTATTCCTCTGTCTAACGAAGTAAAATATCTGGGCTTAACTCTAGATAGTAAACTACTTTGGACAAAACATATTGAAAATAAAATTTCGCGAGCATTGAATGCCTTCTGGCAATGCAGAGGAATTTTTGGGAAGACATGGGGACTATCGCCGAGCAAAACCTTATGGATTTACACGGCAATGATAAGACCGATGATATCATATGCATCGGTCGTCTGGTGGAACAAGCTGTCGTGAACAACTGGGTATTACGGGTGCCTTTCCCACTACACCTGGTACAGCACTGAATGCAATCTTAAATCTACCACCACTTGAGATCTTTATCAGAGGCGAAGCCATGAAAGCTGCTGGAGACTAAAACGAGGTGGTTTCTGGTCTAATGTTCCCTGGAATATCTCTGACATTGCACTTGACACTCCATTAGACACCTGGCTACTGGAGATGCCCTCTGATGCAATGATAACAGAAATATTACCAAGACGAAATTTTGAGGTTTACCAACCTGGCATTAAAGACTGGCTTACGCCTGACTGTGAGCTGGGTAAAGGGTCACACCGCAGACGGCTCCAGAACCGATCAGGGATCTGGTGCTGGAGTGTTTGTGGAACCCGATGACCGCAGACTTCACTTCGCCTTAGGCGACAATGCCTCGGTATTTCAAGCCGAAGTTTATGCCATACTTATGGCTATGGACTACATTGCGGATAATATCTATATCAGTTTGCAGATCACGTCTTAATTGTGTTGGTAATTACAATACACTGAAATTGATTTGCGTGCCGGGCAATGAAAGATGTGACGAACTAGCACGTGCTGGATCTGAGCATAATCCATTTGGACCAGGACCTGTGCTTGGATTACCTGCATCTACGAGAAAATTCGCCATCAGCACTTGGGTTGCCTCTGCACACAAGAGCAGATGACTGAATGAGAAAAAAATTATGAATGACGCATGCTATTGGCATCTCATTCGCACTCATGTTTTTTAATGTGTTTATATTCCCTCTCTTTCTCGCACATTGTTTAGTGCGCTGAATGATCTTCCGTATCTTTCTAATACATTGCTTAGTGCTCTGAATTGTCTTGCGTTTCATTTACTCTTGCACAGTGGAACAAATTACCTCTTTTCGTAACAATCAGGGACCGTAAATAACGGTTATTCTTATTTTTTTAAATGAAAAAAAATCAACGTTTTATAAAAGGTATACGCTAATTTTGAGAATGCAGAATCAATTAATTTCGCATGCAGAATTGAAATCAGCAATGTTTTTTATTTTTTTTATTTTTAAGGAAAAAAATAAAATATAACGATTATTTTTAATTTTTTTGTTTGCTTGCTCAGATATAAAACTTAAATTTCAATTTTTACTTTAAAAAATCCAAAATAAAAATTATAAATTAATTTTTATTTTTTTTTTGTTTTGCTCAAGAATAACGATTATTTTTTGATTTATACTTTTTTTACTCAAAAATAAAAATAAGGGTCCGCAGCATTGTGCGTATTTATTGTACATCAAAAATAATGTTTATACGATTAAAAGGATAGACTCTAATACTCATTTGGGCTATGTTCGTGAACACCTTCCAAGAATTACGTATGCTGGTGGTCAATATTACTAATAATAATAGTTTGACGCTACAGTTCTGAACAACCTCTCACCATTGAGACCCAGGTGTCTATTCCCAGGCCTATGCAGACGATGTTGCCATTCTTGACACAGGCTTTTCCCTCAATGAGGTCTGTGTTAAAACACAAAACTCATTGAACCGAATTGACAACGGTGTGTTTTTCCGCGTAATACATTCGTCTCGTGTATGTCCCTTTTTCTGGCAAATAGAGCATGTTGGTCGTATTTATGATCCTTCTGTTTTATTTTGAGTTGATATTTTGTGATTCAGTGGGGTAGTTTGAAAATGATTGTTCTGAATACTATTCGTTGGACTGGTTACAGATCGTTGTTCGAAACTGTACACTTCCTCGGGGAATCTCGGACCCCCTTGAATTGTTATCTGGGCCTTTAATGCTTCATCTAATAAATCATTTAAGTTTTTTGCTTTGCTACTTCATAATAGAACCTTTATTGTCGGATCTTTTACACCTACCTTGATTGCTGTCAGAACTGAGTTTACTAGTTCCTGTAGGTAGATTTTTATTTTTGTACCTTGAATCTTCTATTTCATTAGCGTTGTCCTCAGACTCTCACCATCCGTCTGATATGATTTTCTTATACTATTCTGAACCGAATCCAAAGTAGTCATTTTTGAATATGTATTTCTTAGAACGTCAAATAACTCCTCCAAATCATTGAACTTTCTTGTGCGGACTAGATCCTAAGCGTCACCAAGAAGATGCAGTTTGACACAGCTAATGAATTCTTCTTTGTTTTCTTCTGTAATTTTTAGACTTGCTAACGCACAACCGTCCATGAATCTATAAAGTTCCGTTTTAACGGACGGTGATTCCGATCCCATAAAAAATGAAACCACACTTCCTACGTATTTCGATACAGTATCTAACGACATTTCTAATGTTGTTTCCGGTGCTGTTATTTTATCAAACTTTCCTACAATCTGTAATGCCTCCTTATGATATAATGATGTTTCGAGCGCTAGCTTAACTTCCGGTTCTAAAAATCTGATTTTCGAATCAAATTCCCTTACTTTATTATTGGCTTCTTCTAATGTTTCGAATTCTAGTCTGGGCTGTTGGCTGAGTGCTCGTTCAATTGATTCGTCCGAAATATCTTTATTTTTCAGCAAAGTTTTTAATTTTTCGTTTTCTTCCTCTATTTCACTAGCCTGATCTAACAACTCCTGCCG
This sequence comes from Dryomyza anilis, assembly GCA_951804985.1. Taxonomy (NCBI): domain Eukaryota; kingdom Metazoa; phylum Arthropoda; class Insecta; order Diptera; family Dryomyzidae; genus Dryomyza; species Dryomyza anilis. The sequence goes on along the minus strand of OX638136.1, from coordinate 9,786,631 downwards.
TTCTTCTACAATATCGTTTAATTTTTTATTTAATGCAGTAAATTCCCATTTCCAAACTTCTAATTTTTTTTCTTTTATGTTCCAAGAAGTATACTAATTGTTCAAAAACTACGTCAACTCTTTCGACTTCTGAGTATACCCGTGTGGTACTGACTTTATTTTTTATTAATTCTAAAGTTTCTTTATTATTAACTTCCGTACTAATTTGATTCCACAATTTCTCAGTAAATCTGCCAAGTTGTCCTAATAAATTTCTATATGCTACTCCCAATTCCTCAGAGTTCGCCATATAATCATTAAAATATTCAATTAAAATTATTAAATTTGTTTAATTTCATTCTTTCTATCATTTAATTTCACCATTTTTTTACTGCTTTCACTCAAACTCACTCAAATTGACTCAATATTTAATTATACCTTCCTTTTCACTCCTGTATTTCTTCATTTATTTTTTTTTAAATGCTCCTTCAAATGCGTCCTTCAGTCCTTTTTGTAGATTCTTGAAAAACCGGCTGCGCCAAAATGTTGCGGGCTCCACTGGTCCTTTTGTACTTGCCTTTATTGATTAAACCGTCAGTGACAATATTCCCTCGAAGTCCACAATTCCTTCCTAACATTTATTATTAAATAAAAACGCAAGGATATTTTAGACTTGCTTTATACTTTTATTAATTATTTCAAAGTATTTTTACAAGCTTGAGTTTAAACTGAAAACACGTCTGCACTCTAAGGCAGTTAAAATCATAATGCTTAAAATCTAAACTTAACCTCTCATCACCTCGGTATCTCATCACCTCGGTATCGTGCGACTCACGAACCCCTTGCTTATACTTAGTTCTTAAAACACAACTCATAAATTCAAGCAAGCATATTCTTAAATCTACGTACTACTAAAAACCTCATGAACCCCACATCAGATATTACTAATGTTGTGAAATCATTAACTGTGAGAAAACTCCAATGTTCTAAATTCTTAATTGGTTCCCATGCTGGCGTTAATCTTGACTTAAATTAAAACCAATGCTTTTGTTGTTGCTTTTAAACAGACGGTACACTTACTAGCGCGTGTCTCGGATCAAATTGCAACCAATGCATTTTTCGTTGCTTTTAAGCAGACTTAATTTTATCTCCTGAAAGTATGCACTCATAAACATTATGCACTTGTTATTGTGCATCTGTTATTGTGCTTTTAGATTTGAACTTTATGTGCATACTGGTTATGTGCAGGCTTTCTTAAATTGCATTAATACATTTCTTTATATATATGATAATAGCAATAGGGGAAAAAATGATTAAATTAGTAGCAGATGAAACTAATCGGCAAAGATGTGGATGGGAAGAAATGCAAATAGGTCAAAAGGTGAACAATATGTTTACAGGAATGTTGAAAAAGTTTGAAAATTTTATAAAATGTTATGATAAAAATATCAGACAACAATTGAGTGGATTAAATAAAAAGAGGGTTAACAAAATATACAATAGGAAGGGGAACTGCTTCAAATTGTCTAATGTAAGTGATGTGTTCATTGAAGTACCTTGCGATGCAGCTAAAAATGGAAAACTCATATTACTAGTAGACTCAGGAGCAAATGCAAGCATAATAATAGAAGGTGCAATGACACAACTGCCGGATTTTGACAAGAATAGTAAGAAAGATTTTAATGGGGCTTTTGGTGGATGCGTAAGGACGTTAGGCACGATCAATATACAACACAGTAATATAAAGTGGTTACATTTAATAATGCATGTAGTATCTCTTGAAGAAGGAATACCAGCAGACGGAATAATAGGACGGGATAACATATGGAATAGATCCGTAATAAACGCAATTAATAAGACCATAACATTCTATGATAAAGGAAAGAATCACACTATCCTATTACCAATGAAAACGCGATCCGACATAGAAAATATTTATTACAATCATGAAATAAAAATCATGCCAAGAACCGTAAAAATAGTAGAAATTAAACTAAAAACAAAAATTCCAATTGTATTAATACATAAACAAGAAATTTATCCTGGAGTATATTTGGGAGAAAGCATATCGAATGTTAACCAAAATAAAGTTTATGTCTCAGTATTAAATGATACAGAAAAGGACATTATAATAGACAACAATTTTAAATCGAAATTTTCAAATTTTAATCAGTATAGGGAATCAGATACAAACAATTCTACAAAAATACAATAAATTCAGTGAATATAAAAAATAGGATTAATAGATTATTAGAAAAAATTAACATCGATGAATCTTTAAATAAGGAGGAAATCACATCACTACAAAATCTTTGTATATCTTACCGCGATGTTTTACACTCAGAAGGTGACGAACTGTCATACACGCCGATACTTAAACAAGACATAACAACACAATGGAATCAACCACCAATTAACCAAAAGCCATACAAACTTCCACACACACATAGAAAAGAAATTAATAGACAGGTTAACAAAATGTTATATGCTGGTATTATATCGGCAAGCATATCACCCTGGTATTCACCATTATTATTGGTACCGAAGAGATGCGACAATAAATGACGAAACAGTAAAACAGGTATTTCCGATTCCGCGAATAGATGAAATATTAGATCAATTAGGTCACAGTCGGTATTTTTCAACTTTAGATTTAGCAAGTGGCTATCATCAGGTCTTAGTAGCAGAAGGTGATAAAGGAAAAACTGCTTTCAGTACAGGACTTGGACATTTTTAATTCAATAGGATGCCTTTCGTTTAACCGGGGCACCAGCAACTTTCCAGAGAATAATGAATCACATCTTAACAGGGTTACAGGGTATCGATTATCGAGACCATAACTTAAAATTTAATACCGAAAAATGTCAGTTTTTACGTCGCGAAGTTGTATATTTAGGGAATAAATATTCAGAGCTTGGTGCGCTGCCAGGCACCGCTAAGGTCGAATGCGTAAAAAATATTCCAGTACCAAGAAACAGAAAAGCAGTACAAGAATTCTTGGGATTAATTAATTATTACAGAAAGTTCATAAGCAATATGTCAAAAAAATTAATAATTTACTTAAAAAGGACATTAAATTTACATGGACGGACGATTGTCAAAATTCATTTATTAAATTGATAGAATCAATAATTTCACCTCCAATATTAGCATATCCAGATTTTACAAAAACTTTTTTACTAACAACAGACGCATGAAACGAAGCAGTAGGTGCAGTCCTATCTCAAGGTGTTGTAAATCTTAGAGTTGTAAAGTTAGAGTTGATTTATTTTATTGCCAGCTTCTGTTAACTGTGCAAGCTAACCTGAAAGAGGTGTGTTCTATGCAAAGCTTAGCGCTTTGCCAAATTATTATCATTGTTGCCAACGTGAAGCGTTGGGACAATGCTATGAACATGTTGCTGTACAACATGAGTACAACATGATATAAAAACATGATGCGCTCAACATATGTACAGCAACACCCAAAACTGAATGAATAGTGAAGAACCATAAAGAAAAGAAAAATATATGCGGTAATTCACAACATTCCTCCCCCCTTATGGAAAAAAAAATATTATTAATATTAGGATTAATGACAATTTTTTACAAAACAATATATTTATTGTTGAATATATAGAAATGATGTTTTCTTAGAGTTAATATTCAGATTAATAATGATAATATGTTTATTTTAATATGGTGATAATAAATATAATATGTTATTTTATCTTAAGTTATCTATAAAAATATGTTTGAATAATTAAATGGGTTTCAATAATAATAATGATTAATATATTTTTTTTTTGAAGATAGATTTCTTTTTTTTTATATATTGTTATTATTTATTTTTTTGTTTTTATTATTTTTTTTTGTAGATTAGGAGGCCAAGTTAAAATAAGCAGAGCAGCGTTTGCCAACAATTTTGATATTTCGCAATTGGTGTCAGCCAAAAACTGCAAGTCGGACATTCTTCAAAAGTCACGTACACCAAAATTGAGTGAAAGTGAAAACTCACTAGAACATAGTGAGAATAGAATATAAGAAAAGCTTGCAACGAAGGTATTGTTAATACCTTTCGTTGCAATATAAAAGATTGTAGTTTAACCAACCTCAAGTGAAGGTACTAAAATAGTAAAAGTGTCTTTTCAATAGTAAATTTAGACACTTTGTCTTTTCAACTCTAAAATTAATAAAAGTGTCTTTTGATTTATAAAATTGTAAAATAAATAAATGTAAAATAAATCAACTCTAACTTTACAACTCTAAGATTTAAAACATTTGGCGCAGCCGGTACGTCGGTACCAACCTCTCAAGGACCGAGAGATAGGAAGGAGGAAGGACCCTAAAATAAAATGGTAAGTGTTTGAATTTTTTTTTTTTTTTTAAAGATATAAAAATAGAATAGGATAGTTTTCATTTTTTTATGAGTAGTGTTTAAGAAGTTTAAAAAAAAAGAAGAGGGACTATTTTACAACGGAATATAGTTAAAATATAAGTTTATTTTTAAAATTTAAATGAATATTGTTAATATTCAATAGAATCAATTAACATTCAATGAACAATAAATAAACAAAATAACACTGAGATTCCGAACAACGGACCCTCCAGTGTATAACAATTGAAAAATAAAGATTTAAAAAAAACTTTCTTTTAATTCAAAAAGGCAAATTAACATTTCCAAATAAATAATTCGAAATAACACTGAGATTCCAAACTACGGACCCTCCAGTGTATAACAAATAAAAACTAAATGATTTGATTTAATTTTAAAGCGCGTGAACCCATCACTGATTGCTATTATGATTTTAAAAATAACAAAAAATTTATATAAAAAAAAACATTGTATGTTAAATTTTTTTTTACAATATACACATAATTATACCCTACACTAAGAGTGAAAGGGTATATTCAGTTTGGTACGCCGTTTGTAACACCCAGAAGAAAGCATCTCCGGTATGGAAAAGTATATATATTCTTGATCAGCATGACCTCCTGAGTCGATTTAGCGATGTCCGTCTGTCCGTCTGTCCGTCTGTCCGTCTGTCTGTCTGTCCGTCTGTCTGTCTGTCCGTCTGTCAGTCTGTCTGTTGAAATCCCTAAGACTTTTAAAATTGAAGAGCTAGATAAATGAAACTTATAACTTAGATTACTAATATACCTACGCTGTATGTGCGAAAAAATTGGCGAGATCGGTCCATGGTGACCTATGATCCGACCACTTATGTTCAAATACCACATATAAAATGTACATATAAAGATCAATTTTTATGTATACGTGCTTAGGTAAACTTTGTTGGTCAAATATATATTGACATCATGCTCAAATACATGATAATAATGTTTTCCGGCGAAAAGACTTGTGGTTCACAAAAAAAAAAATCGAAATTCGGTACACTTACCCATTTGTAAATATGGGTATCAAATGAATGGAAATTCTTCAGCGATTGAATGTTTGTAGTTATTTTCAGGATTCGTATACCCTGGTGACCTATATATCACTTTGAATGGTAACCACACATATGTGTAGGGTATTTATAGTCGGCTTAGACCGACTATAATTTTGATAATCCTAACTATCATAATTACACCTACTTTAAAATTTCCCATGTGATCTAACCTTCCCAACTGGTTTTTTTTTTATTTGGAAAAATAATTTTTTTTTTATTTTTCCAATGTTACAGAAAACAGATTAAAAAAAAAATACTTGTAAATAAATTTGAAAAAAAAAATATAGTGTATAGTTATACTTCATGAATGCCAAAATTGATTTCGTTGTTGTTTGGGTAACATTTTTGTTTCATTGAAATTTTCAATTACAATTAAATGAAATTTATGTTTTTTATTTAAAAGGTAAAGATAACGTTTTAAATTGATTGAAAATATTTAATGGCAGATGCTAATGAATTAAATGTGTATATTCAAAAGCAATCTAGCGAATTGGACAGATTTGTTGAAACATTATGGTCGCAATTTGTACCAACTAAATAAAGATAGTACAGCATTATTAAAAGATAAAATATCTAGAATTCTGCATTTATCTAAATTAGAGGAGGCAGATAAAATAGTAGAAGAGTTACTAAATTTGCAGAATTTAAAAATGAAATCTGTTTTAGCAGAAAATTGTGAATTAGAAAGATTAGTTGACGTGTTGAGAAAACGTTTAAACGACTATTGTTTAAAACGTACAGCAGAGTTAGAAGAAACAGGTAATAAAATTAAGAAATTTATTGAAAGAAAAGAATATTTCTGAGAAATCAATAAATAATTCGGTCAGACGCCAGGCAAGGGGGTGTACGCGACGTCAGAGGAAGCGAACAACAAAATACAGGAGTTGAACGCACGTATTAGATATTTGAACGAGGAGGTTAAGACAGCGCACGAGACATCCTTATACCATAGAAAGTGACTACATCACAATACAGGGCAATTAGGCGAAGTCGCGAAATTCGTTAAAAATGCGGTGCCAGATTTTGCAGGTGCAGACTCATCATCGCTGAGGACGGATCTTCACCGTTTTATTGAAGGATGTGAAGTGGTGAGGGCAGAACTGAAACCTGAACAAATGAAGGAGTTTATTAAAGGCGTCAGGGTTCGTTTACAGGGAGGTGCTTTTGACTTAGTAAGTTCAAAGGAGTTTGACACAATAGATGATTTATACAATCTGTTAAGAAATACGTACTTGGAATGTAGGTCAGTGGATGCCATTCAATATGACATTAGTTCTGGGGTTTCATCAATACTAAAAAAAAGAGCGGTGGTTTTCCTGCTTCTTTTAAAAATAATGATGGATTCACTAGCGACCCTAATGTCATATGTGGCCTATTTGCAAGCCTGTTTAAACAATCATTCTCTAATGATTCTTTTATAAACGATGTTAATTATTTTGATTATATTCGTTCTGCTCCTAAAACTTCATTAGTCTCTATATCATTTTCTCCGGAGCAGATTTTGAAATATTTTTCGACGATAGATGATGATTTTAGTTCTGGACCAGACGGTATCCCGGCAACAGTTATAAAGAAATGTGGTACTTCGTTATGTAAACCACTTTGTTCAATATTTAATAAATCAATAAATGAAAGTAATTTGCCAATATTTTGGAAAAACTCATTTATAAGTCCAATTTTTAAAAAGGGGTGTAAAAATGATGTAAATAACTATAGGCCAATCGCTAAATTGTCTTCAATACCGAAATTGTTTGAAAGAATTGTATATGATCAAGTTAAAATCCACTGTAGAGATGTCATTACCTCACGATAATGACGATAAGGATGTTCATATACTTCAGTCCAACTTAAAATAATTTGAAACGTGGTGTTCTAAGAATAACTTGATTCTTAATCCAGAAAAGTGTCAAGCCATGACATTTTCTCGCAAAAGAAATAAACTAGAATACAACTATTCACTAAAAGAGAAAACTTTAAATCGGGTGCACGTGGTGAAAGATCTTGGTGTGTTTGTCGATACAAATTTATCGTTTAATTTACATATTAAAAATATATGTAAAAAAGCCTCATCATTACTTGGTTTTATCAAACGATGGGCTAAAGAATTTAATAGTCCCATTACAACTTTGACCCTATATTGCACTCTGGTTCGTTCACAATTAGAACGAACCAGAGTGATATTTTATTGATATATTATGGTCTCCTTTCTACAAGGTACATAATGACCGAATCGAAAGGATTCAGAAAAACTTCGTACGTTTTGCTCTCAAGGGTTTAAATTGGATAGATAACTTACATCTTCCTCCATACGTAGATCGTCTGAAACTACTAAATTTAAAGACTCTTGAAGAGCGCAGACAAATTGCCGATATCATTTACATACATCAATTACTAACCGGTAGACTTGATTCACCCGAGCTTCTTAACTATATTAGTTTTAACCATAATCGTAGAAGTAGCAGACATCGTGATGTTCTTTTTTATGTACCTTATAGTAGAACTAATTATGTTGCTGCTTCACCATTCAATCGAATGTGTAATTTAGTTAATAATTGTCCACAGTATAATATAAATCTGTCAAAAAATCAACTCAAATGTAGACTAAAACTATAATGTAACAAATGCATGTGTTGTTCACGGCCCATCTAATTTAGTGGGTAAATATTTTCCATCTTTATGCTGTGAAAGTGCAAGCTAGCTGTATTAGCTAAAACTCGATTATTATTATTAAAGGCATCTCATTATCCAGGGGAAAGTATTAGATTTTTCTCGAGGCGTTTGGTTAACCTGCAGTCGGCAGCATTAAGCACGATTAAATGTAAATATAATGATACGAAGAACGACGTGTTCGTTAATGAATTGAATAATTTAGTTAAAAGCTCATTTAAGTTAGGACTTCGGGATTACACTTTGCGAATGCTGATGTTGAGCAGTAAGCAAACAACACTGGAGAAATTGGTGGAAGAGGCATTGGACCATGCGACGATACAAAGGGAGTCAGCAGAGTTAACGGGCATAGACAAGTTCGGAGTTCATTTTAATGAGTCCTCATCGGCCTTCATGCCAAATAATCGTGCAGGAAGAGAAAACTCAGAATATAGGTATGAAGCAGCCTACACCTACATGTTCTTTTTGCAAGAAGAAGGGACATTTAAGGGATGAATGTCATACACGGAGAAACACTCCGTATTGCAGTGACTGTCGTACTTATGGACATGAACAGCGTACCACAGGTAAACGGTCAAGGTGGTATCCAGAACCAAGGCGGGGGTGCTCCAGGATTGAGATGCGATTGGTGCCATAGTGGGGGACACGTCGGGGGGATTGTCGTGTTAAACGCCGTACACAAGTTTTTCAAGGAAATAATGGTAATGGGAATTTTGCAAAATAGAATTGATATATTATTAGGGCATGTATGGATCGATGAATCATTAAATAAAGTAGCAGTTGCATCTTTGCAAAATATAACAATGGAATCAGCCACCAATAAATCAGAAACAGTATAAACTTCCTCATATGCATAGAAATGAGATTAATAGACAAGTATCAAAGATGTTAGACGATGGAATTATTTCACCAAGCATGTTGCCTTGGTATTCCCCATTATTATTGGTACCTAAAAAGGGCGATAAAGATGGCAATAAGAAATGGAGACTGGTTATAGATTTCCGAAAATTAAATGACGTCACCATCAAACAGGTATTTCCGATACCACGAAGAGATGAGATTCTAAACCAGTTAGGTCATAGTCGGTATTTTTCAACACTAGATTTAGCAAGTGGTTACCATCAGGTTCTAGTTAAAGATAGTGACAAAGAAAAAACTGCTTTCAGTACAGGTCTTGGTCACTTCGAATTTAACAGAATGCCATTCGGTCTTCCACTTTTCAAAGGATAATGACCCAAATACTAACAGGTTTACAGGGTATTGACTGTTTCGTTTATTTAGATGACATAGTGGTTTATAAAAATAATTTAGCGAACACGAGCATAGGCTAAGCAAAGTTTTACAAAAGCTGAGAGAACATAATTTGAAATGAAATACAGAATAATTAAATAAGTGTTCTGAGTTAGGTGCCCTACCAGACCCAGCCAAAGTAGAGTGTGTAAAAAATATTCCAGTTCCGAAAAATAGGAAGGAAGTTCAAGCATTTTTAGGATTAATTAATTAATACAGAAAATTTATAGGAGGTATGGCGAGACTGTCACTACCAATAAACTGTTTGCTTAAAAAGGACGTAAGTTCATATGGAATGACAATTGTCAGAATTCGTTTTTAAAACTTAAGGAGGCAATTATGTCACTACTCATACTAGCGTATCCGGATTTTAACGAACCCTTTTTGCTCATGACAGACGCCAGTAACGAAGAAATTGGCGCGGTTCTTTCGCAAGGTGAAGTTGGAAGCGACCGTCCGATCGCGTTTGCCAGTAGGTCTCTTAACGATGCGGAAACACGCTACTCTACTATGGAGAAAGAATTTTTGGCAATTGTATGGGCAAGAACAAATTTTAAGGCATATCTTTTTGGAGGACCATTTAAAATTTATACAGATCATCAGCCCCTAATGGGTATAGCAAACTTAAAAGATCAGACATCACGTCTTGCGCGTTTCCGACACAAATTATCGGAATATGATTTCGAAATTCATTACAAACCGGGAAAAAGTAATTTAAACGCTGATGCGCTTAGCCGCATACCGAATAATACTAAAAAAGTTTTTTTTTTTTTTTTTTTTTAATGTGGGATAAAAAATAGAGCCACAGCACTCAGACAGGGTTATATCCAATGTGCTGTGACCCAGTTCCCTGGTTTTTAATGATACTTCTTAGATTCATTATTGAATCTAAGAAGGCTATTGTGTGATAGAGAGTGAAGCTGATCCTCTCTCATCACGTCTGTGCCAAAGATCTGCCTTCTAATTCTAGAAAATGCTGGACAGTCACAGAGATAGTGCTCTGTGGTGCCAGTTTCTTCGTAGCAGGCAGAACATAAGGCGCTTTCGGCCAGGCCGTTCATGTGTTTTCACATGCGTTGTGTCCCTTTAGAAGTCCCGTCAGTTTTCTGCACTCCTTTCTACTTAAGGAAAGTAGAAACGAGGCCGATCTTTTGGTTATCGTCGGTGTCATGAGCTTGGAGAATCTGCATTTCGTCTCATTCAGCCATCTGCTCTTGTGTGCGGAGGCGACCCAAGAGCTGATGACGAATTTTCCCGTAGATGCAGGTAGTCCAAGCACAGGTTCTGGTCCAAATGGATTATCCTCAGATCCAGCACGTGCTAGTTCGTCAGATGTTTCATTGCCCGAAACTCCTTTATGGCCCGGCACCCAAATCAGTTTCAGTGTATTGTATTTACCAACACAATTCAGACGTGATCTGTATTGACGTACAATTTTGAATGTGATGACCTGGTTGTTCAAAGCCATAAGAGCAGCCTCACTATCGCTGCAAACTGATATAGCCCTGTTCTGCCATCTATTATCCGCAATGTAGTCCATAGCCATAAGTATAGCATAGACTTCGGCTTGAAATACCGAGGCATTGTCGCCTAAGGCGAAGTGAAGTCTGCGGTCATCCGGTTCCACAAACACTCCAGCACCAGATCCCTGATCGGTTCTGGAGCCGTCTGTGAAAATGCGGTGTGACCCTCTACCTGGCTCACAGTCAGGCGTTAGCCAGTCTTGAATGTCAGGTTGGCAGACCTCAAAATTTCGTCTTGGTAATATTTCTGTTATCATTGCATCAGAGGGCATCTCCAGTAGACAGGTGTCTAATGGAGTGTCAAGTGCAATGTCAGAGATATTCCAGGGAACATTAAACCAGAAACCACCTCGTTTTAGTCTCCAGCAGCCTTTCATGGCTTCGCCTCTGATGAAGATGTCAAGTGGTGGTAGGTTTAAGATTGCATTCAGTGCTGGACCAGGTGTAGTGGGAAAGGCACCCGTAACACCCAGACACACGGTTCTCTGAATCTTGGCAAGACTAGTTGTCACGCATTTTCGCGACAGCTTGTTCCACCAGACTACCGATGCATATGATATCATCGGTCTTATCATTGCCGTGTAAATCCATAAGGTTTTGCTCGGCGATAGTCCCCATGTCTTCCCAAAAATTCCTCTGCATTGAAGAAGGCATTCAATGCTCGCGAAATTTTATTTTCAACATGTTTTGTCCAAAGTAGTTTACTATCTAGAGTTAAGCCCAGATATTTTACTTCGTTAGACAGAGGAATAGTGACACCCTTAAGTACTGGTAGAGATAATCCTGTCATTATTCTTTTCCTAGTGAAGAGAACAATCCCTGTTTTGTGAGGGTTGACGGAAAGTCCGTTTGCAGTACACCAGCTGTCAATTCGGTTCAACGAGTTTTGTGTTTTAACACAGACCTCATTGAGGGAAAAGCCTGTGGCAAGAATGGCAACATCATCTGCATAGGCCTGGGAATAGACACCTGGTCCATCGAGATCGTTGACTAGAGAGTCAACCAGCATACACCAGAGCAGGGGGGAGAGAACGCCTCCTTGAGGACAACCTCTATTCACCCCTGCCATAATATACTGACCGCACTCCGCCTCCGAAGTGATGGTCCTAAACATTAGCATTGACCTTAGCCATTTGACCAATGTTTCATCTATTCCATGCCTTCTAGCTGCGTCACACATTCCATCAAAAGTCGCATTATCAAAAGCACCCTCGATGTCAACAAATATGCCCATCACGTATATCTTCCTCTGAAAAGCATGCTCGATCCGGCCAACCAGATGTTGCAATGCTGTTTCACAGGATTTTCCACGTTGGTAGGCATGTTGTCTTGATGATAGTGGGTTGACAGCGATGTTTTTCTGATCTGCAGCTCAACTAGTCTTTCTAGACACTTTAGTATAAAGGACATCATACTAATGGGTCTGAAGCTCTTGGCTATGGAATAGTCTTCTCTTCCAACTTTAGGAATGAAGGCTACTTTAACTAAACGCCAGGATGTCGGAATGTATGCCCATGCGAGACTTGCTCTAAAGATCTTCTTTAGGCATGGTAGCAATTGGGTTATACCTTCCTGTAGCATGACTGGGTAGATGCCATCCGGTCCAGGTGACTTGAAGCCATCAAAAGAGGCCACTGCGTATTGGATAGCGTCATCGTATACAACCAATCTGGCAACCTGCCAGTCATGTTTTGTCACATTAGAGTTGTTATTGCAGTCCCCAGTGCTGGGATTACAGCAGTCAGAAGTCTTTATAGGAAACACTTTTCGATTTACGAATTCGTTTCATATACTCTTTCTGCTTAGCTCGATAAAGAAACCAGTCAGAGTCTAAGTTGCTCCTTAGGGCCCTATTTAGAAGCTTTCTAGAATCCTTGCGCAAGTTTTCAAGACAACCGTTCTACCAAGGAACGGGAGGTCTAGATAACGTTTTTCGTACCGGACATGTTCGTACAAAACTAGAATTTATGACATCGTTCATAACTTGAACGGACGTCTCAATACTTTCTTTGGTACGAATTCTGACAGGAATATTGAGGGAATTCTCAAGTTCATGTCTGAAGCGTGCCCAGTTCGTTTTTCTAGGGTTTCTTACCGTCATAGAGGGCAGCACCTCTCGGTCAGTATGAAACTCGATATACCTGTGGTCCGATAAAGAATCTTCTTTAAGAACCTTCCAGTTAAAGATTGACTCTCCCAGTCTACAGTTAGACAAAGTCAATCACTTCCTGTCAATCACTTCCTGTCAATCACTTCCTGTCTTCTAGCAGTCACAAAAGTGGGTTTATTACCAGTGTTGTGAATGTTCAGATTGGAGGTCATGATGAAGTCAAGGAGTCTGGTACCTCGCGCGTTGCATTTACTGCTGCCCCACACAGTGTGTTGAGCATTGGCGGCACAGCAAAGAATAAGGCCGGTCTCCTTAAGATCACAGTACTCTATGAGCTCAACAATTGCCTTTGGCGGAGGAGGCAGTAGTGAGTCATAGGGGAAGTAGCCAGAGGCGACAATCAGATGTTTCCATCCACTATTGCTTCCATAGCTCACTTTTGCTGCCACCAGGTCTTGCCCACAGAATTGGGTTAACTTGGTGACAGCAAAGTGTTTCGATACTATAAGACAGCTTCTAGGCCTTGCGGCTTGCTCATCGTATTGTATGGTTTCACCACGTAGTTCACTAAGACCACAGATGCGTTTGTTATACACCCATGGTTCTTGAATAGCTGTGATGTGAGGTAATGTATGCAACATGGAGAGCCGCTTACCTAGTAAAGCGGTAGCAGCTTTAGAATGTTGCAGATTTATCTGAGTAAATATCATGACAGGATAATTAACTCGTTTCTCATCATATGCCTATTTATTTGGAATTGATTCGGAATTTGATCCGTCCAAAGAATAAGTTTAGATGGTTGTCGTACTTAGATAGCATGACATCTAACGACTGCTGGTCTAAGCCAACAACCAGGGTTGAGCCCTCCTTGTCCTCCGGACCTCGCTCAGGTTTATGGCTATAGATTTTCCATCCGTTCGTTTCGATGCCCTGGTTCTGAGCACGTAGGCAGGCAAACACTTCCGCTGTTTTCCTGATAGGACCAGGTATCCAGCATATTGCTCGCCTGCGTTTGGGTTCGTCTCCGCTGGAAACAGCGAAGCGCGATTTGCCCAAGGGGGGATTTTAGCAACGGCTGTGGCAATCCAATCGAAATTTGCTTGAGACGAGCATAGCACCTTCATGATGCCATCACTCGTCTCATAGCCTTTTGCGTTTGCACTGACACCGCCGGCGCTGACTAGCCGCAAAAGATGTTCGGTGCAGTGTTTTACTTCTGCATCATTCATCTTTTGCTCTTTCCCCAATTTGCCAATAATCGCAACCGGAAGAGCTTTGCGAGCAGCATCACGATATGATACTGCTAGCTTACCTCTGCCAGTGGATGTTGAAGGCAGTTCATCCGCAGCCGATCCGGAACATGAAGCACCAGTGCTCTTGCTTGTTGAAGCAATATCACTGGAAACTGTCGAGTTCTGGGAGTTACGGGGTTTCGCAGTAGCAGTGAAGGTTTTAAACTTCTTGCCATTGCGCTTCTCAGGTGCATTGGCAGCCACAACAGCAGCAGCGGATGGTCCGGCTTCAGTCGGAGTAACCTCCACCGATCTATCGCGTTTTGCTGTGGTAGCTGGGGAAGAGAAAGCTCCAACGTCGCCTTTAGCCTTTTCAGCCTCTTTGCGATCTTTCGCTTTATTCTTCCTTCTCCTACTCACCTGGGCATCGGACAACCTGACCTCTGTATTCAGAGATCCGGGTCCGGTCTCCAATGGAAGTTTAGCTTCCAGTTGGGCGTCGGTCTCTCTAGGATTAGATGCTGGTAAGACACCACTTTCCTTCGATCGACCCATGTTTCCAAATACGTGACAGAAAGGAGCCCTGAGAGGAAACATCACTGTCGAGCAGCCATACAGTGGAGGATTAGTCGTAGGCATAGCCGAACCGACACTTTCCTCTACTTGTATGGGAACCGCTGCGTTGTCGTTATCCTCCTCTAGATTCCTAGCTGTCTCATAAATTTGGGAGATGGAGGGGCACGATGAACCCCCTGCTACAGGAGCAGAGAGGTTCATCGTACCAGGGTTGGTTGCGTGGATTGAGGCCTCCAGAATCCTTGCCTCAGCCGCCGAAGCGGGTGGATTGCCACTATTGTGGGTACCACCTGGAGTAGTTAAATCTCTATGTTGACCCATTGCGGTGGTATAGGGGTTTCTTTAGAGTCTGCCACCCCACCAATAAAAAAGACTATGGTAGTATTTAGTTCATTACTCATCACAAGCCTGTCTGACAAGGGTGACCCTACCAGAAACTTTAATAAAAAAAAAGTTTCCGTCAGCTTAGCCTTATTGAGTCATTGTAACTTAAGCCCCCACACCACGTCAAGGTAACCACCACGTGGGGGCTAAAAAAGTAGTTGTAGTACAAACACGTTCCATGACAAGAGACAAGGAAGACGATAAGAAACAGTCAGAATGCGATCCTGACGATTTGATAACAAAGGAAAATGACAATATAATAATTCTAACCGAACATCGGGACATAGAGACGGTAATTAAAGATTTTCACGATTCACCGTTAGGTGGTCACCAAGGGGGCGTAAAAACATTTTTAAGAATTCGGCAACAGTACCGATGAAAGGGTATGTAGAAGCAAATAAAGGATTATGTAAAAAAATGTTCAAAATGTCAGGTAAACAAGAGTTCAAGGCTGACGAAGATGCCAATGGTTCTAACTGATACGCCAGTCAGACCCTTTGACAAAGTGTACATGGACATGGTGGGTATTCTGCCTGAAACCAATTCAGGGAATAAATACATCTTAACGTTTCAGGTGTTGTGAATTACCGCATACATTTTTCTTTTCTTTATGGTTCTTCACTATTCATTCAGTTTTGGATGTTGCTGTACATATGTTGAGCGAATCATGTTTTTATATCATGTTGTACACATGTTGTACAGCAACATGTTTATAGCATTGTCCCAACGCTTCACGTTGGCAACAATGATAATAATTTGGCAAAGCGCTAAGCCTTGCATAGAACACACCTCTTTCAGGTTAGCTTGCACAGTTAACAGAAGCTGGCAATAATTTGGCAAAGCGCTAAAGCTTTACTTAGACCACACCTCTTTCAAGAGGCTTGCAATACAATTTTCCATTGCATAATTTTGGGTCTATGTTAAAATAAGTGAAGCAGCGATTGCCAACAATTAAAGATTTTTTCTGATATTTTGCAATTGGTGTCAGCCATAAACTGCAAGTCGGACTTTCTTCAAAAGTCACGTACACCAAAATTGAGTGGAAGTGAAAACTCACTAGAACATAGTGAGAATAGAATTTAAGAAAAGCTTCCAACGAAGGTATTGTTAATACCTTTAGTTGCAATTTAAAAGATTGTAGTTTAACCAATCTCAAGTGGAGGTTCTAAAAATAGTAAAAGTGTCTTTTCAATAGTAAATTTAATAAAAGTGTCTTTTAAACTCTAAAAATAAAAAAGTGTCTTTTGATTAATTAAATTGTAGAATAAATAAATGTAAAATAAATCAACTCTAATTTTATAATTAGTACGTCGGTACTAACTTCTCAAGGAACGGAGAAGGAAGACGTAGAACGAAGGACGAGAGGACGAAGGACGTAAAAAATCCAAATAGAAAATGGTGAGTTTTTAAAGTTTTTAATAAAAAATATTTACACATTCCTACTAAAAGTCAATGAAAAATAAAATATATAAAATTAAATACACACTGAGATTCCAAACCACGGACCCTCCAGTGTATATTAGAAACATTAATTTAAAATAATATGGAAAGTGAAAAAAAGTACTACGAAATATTACTTGAAATAAAATAATATATAATAAAAATATGACAATTAATAAAAGAAAATACACACTGCGAATCCGAACTCCGGACCCTCCAGTGTATAATAAAGTAATTCATGCTATTATAATGCAAATTATAATTTTCATATAATATGAAACGATAACACTATAAAATCAAATAAATATTTATATTCAAAACGTTTCAGTTTTTCGCAGCACTGAAAGCTGGTGATAAAAATAATAAATTTGTATATCAAATTAAATGGAAATTAAAATGCGATCTAAAAATCAGTATATAATAATTTATGAAATTATAATTTACAAAATAATTTATAAATTATTAAATCAAAAATACAATTTAAAATATTAAAATAAAAATATGAAATATTAATTATTTTTCAAAATGTAAAAATTTAAATTATAACAATATTTATAAAAAAAATGTCATAAGTAAAGGTAAACAAAGGACAAATATACTGTAACGACGAAAATCGGCGGCGCCTCATTTTCACCAACATAACAGCTGGGCTGTTTTATACTTTATATTTTTTTTTTGAATTATATTTTTTACATGGAAGTATTATATTTTTTTGACAAAACCATTTATTTTTTCCCTTAATAAGTAAAATACCAAGACTGAACTATAATTATTAAGCTATTTTTTTTATTAATCGAAATATTATTAAGTTATAATGACTACTCCGAATGTATATAATGCCGTATAATGGGATTCGAAGATGAACGACTACTTTTTACAAAATAGTAGTAGGCCACATGCAACACCGCCACCCTGATCGATTGGACTTCGAAAATTGCAAATGGCCGAACAGCTGACATGTTCGAATTGGCAAAGCGAGGTTTCATTCGAACGACGACAGCAGCAATCGTTCAGTTGGTTCATGGTCGCTGACCAGAACAGTCGCTCTAGTAGCAGTAGTTGCAGTTGGCAGTTCACCTCTGGTCGCGGACCAAGGTAGTTAGCAGTGATCACTCAACAGGGTAAGTTGTAACGAGTAGGCTGTGACTGTGGCCGCTGGTCAAGACACACTACTGCAGGAGAGGCAGACGGAGAGTAGGCTGTGACTGTGGCCGCTGGTCAAGACACACTACTGCAGGAGAGGCAGACGGAGAGTAGGCTGTGACTGTGGCCGCTGGTCAAGACACACTACTGCAGGAGAGGCAGACGGAGAGTAGGCTGTGACTGTGGCCGCTGGTCAAGACACACTACTGCAGGAGAGGCAGATGGAGAGTAGCCTGTGACTGTGGCCGCTGGTCAAGACACACTACTGCAGGAGAGGCAGACGGAGAGTAGGCTGTGACTGTGGCCGCTGGTCAAGACACACTACTGCAGGAGAGGCAGACGGAGAGTAGGCTGTGACTGTGGCCGCTGGTCAAGACACACTACTGCAGGAGAGGCAGACGGAGAGTAGGCTGTGACTGTGGCCGCTGGTCAAGACACACTACTGCAGGAGAGGCAGACGGAGAGTAGGCTGTGACTGTGGCCGCTGGTCAAGACACACTACTGCAGGAGAGGCAGATGGAGAGTAGGCTGTGACTGTGGCCGCTGGTCAAGACACACTACTGCAGGAGAGGCAGACGGAGAGTAGGCTGTGTCTGTGGCCGCTGGTCAAGACACACTACTGCAGGGGAAGAGAGCCGTCGCAGAGTTGTGAGTATACGGATTCTGAGCAATGCAGTCCGGCCATGGATTACGGCATATACCTGTACCCCACGGCTCGACGGGAATAGTGTAAAAAGTGAAATTGAATTTTCTTTGGTTATAAACATATTTGCTAAGTAAATCTAACTTTATTTAATTTTAATAAAAAAACTGTGAATTTAAAAAAAAGTTGTGTTACTCTGCAAAAATATAAATTTTTGCAACGAACCCTGGACACGACGAGTGATACCTCGGCATCGGCCGAAAAGGTTCGTTACAATGGCGCCCGAGCAGGGACTACAACAACAAAATTAAAATCAGTGCGCGGTAATAAAGAAAGTAAAATTAATTAAAATCAGTGCGCGGAAATATTGTAACAAAGTAAATTCAGTGCGCGGAAGAAAAAAAAAAAAACTAACCTCCAAAGGCAGGCAGTGAAAATTAAAATGGTGGATATGGACCACAGAAAAACATAGTGGCAAGAACCAAAAATCTAAAGTGTTTGAAAAATAAAATAGAACAAATACAAGAAAAATATTTTTTTTTTTAACTCAATAATTAACAAAAAAAAAAAAAAAAAAAAAAAATATATATATACAGTTATAAAAATGAATAGTGTTAAGTGGGTGAATTACCTCACAAAGAAGGAACTCGTCGCGTACGCCAATGAGTTCGCCTTCGACTCAACGGGCACCGTCGAACAATTAAAACAACGGTTCACAGCTCTCCTAAACGAGGAAGAACACAAGCCCGAGCGCTTGGCTCGCTTCACCGAGATACAGGCGCTACATCGAAGAGGGGCCTCCCCCGCGCGTAAAACATCTACCACAGAAGCTGAGGCCGAAGCCGAATCCAGCATCACAACACTGACGGTACCCACGCAAGGGAGCCAGCCCAATATCTCACCGCAGACATCCAGCCACAACCAGTCTGAGGATGGCGCGGCTGCAATCACTGTCGTTAAATCACTACCAGTCGAAACGTTGCCTGCGGCTAACGTTTCTGCCTTAGGTAAGTCTTCGAATCTTTTAAATAACAAGCCAGGCCAGGACCTGCCGCATTCTTCCCACCAGATAATCGCCGACTGCGTACGCAAGTGGGCCATTAAATACGATGGCGGGAAAGAGCCTCTCGAGTTTGTTGAACGCATCGAGGAGCTGGCCGACGCATATCGGTTAGACATAGATCATCTTCCCCGTGTGATGCCTGAGTTATTGAAATCCAGGGCATTAATTTGGTTTCGCAATAACAATAAACATTGGGAGACGTGGAGGTCTTTCAAAGCCGATTTCATGAAATTCTTTCTGCCAATGCGCTACCGAGAGCGGTTGGACGACGAAATTCGTCAGCGATGTCAGCGACCCCAAGAGTTATTCAAGGTCTACATTCTGGACCTACAGACACTGATGCGCCACGCGGGATACAGCGCAGAGCAGGAGTTAGACAGAATTTTCCGAAATACACACCCTGACTACCAGTGGTATATCCGCCGCCACGATTTCACTACGCTCGATGGCCTGATGGAAATGGCAGAGGAACTGGAAAACATCCGCCCCAGGCCACCACAACACAGCGGAGCCACCCAACCACGTCGAGACCAACATCGGATGGTCGCGCAAGATCTTCCCGACCGCCTCGATCAACATACGACGTGTCAGACATGTGGACAGCAGGGGCACACGGCGAGGACGTGCAGAAATCCAAACAAATTGTTCTGTTGGGATTGCGGTCGACAAAACGTCCGAACAATTAATTGTTGCCGACGTCGAGTGGGAAACGGAAGCGAGGACCGCCACGATCGAGGGCCGGCGGATCCTCCAAAAAGCGACCCTCCACAAAATTAAGCCATTTACAACATGACGCGCGTCACATTGTTGCCGACATAATAGTAAGCAATGAAAGGACGCCCGCTACCATCGACACCGGCGCTACCAGAAGCTTTGTCAGTAAGCGTTTCGTTCAACGACTGGAGCACAGGTGTACCCTAATTACAGCCAACGCAGAAGTCATATTAGCAGACAACTCAAGGAAGTATCTCGACCAAGCAGTAGAGGCGAAAGTCCAGATCGGAAATAGCACCTGTCATTTTCGATTCCTGGTGATGCCAGAGGCAACAGAGGACGTGCTTCTAGGGATGGATTTTTTGATGACCATCGGTGCCACGTTCAGTTGCGGAGGAGATACAGTAACGATACGTAAGCAGTCGAGACCACAGGACAGTACAACTTGTCGAACAACCACCGAACCCAAGCATGAGGGGCCGTGTTACGACGAGAAGCAGAGAATCAACAAGTTCCTCACCAATGAATTACAACAATTTTTGGGACTTCAAGGAGTAACCAACATCACTGAACATAAAATCATCATGGCCGATGACCGGCCCATAAAGCAGAGATATTTCCCGCGCAATCCAGCCATGCAGGCTATTGTCGACGAGGAAATCAACAAATTACTGAGCAAGGGGTGTATTGAACCATCACACAGCCCGTACAGCGCACCCATTGTATTGGTGCGAAAGAAGACCGGGGCCTGGAGACTGTGTGTCGACTACCGACAGCTCAACAGCAAGTCAGTTCCAGATGCATATCCGCTGCCACGAATCACCCACATTTTAGACCGTCTTCGAAACGCAAGATACGTCAGCAGTCTGGACCTTAAGGACGGCTACTGGCAGATCCCCATGCAGTCTGAAAGCAAGAAGTACACAGCATTCACAGTGCCCGGACGAGGGTTGTTCCAGTGGAAGGTCATGCCATTTGGACTGCACTCAGCACCAGCGACGTTCCAGAGAGCACTAGACAGGGTCATCGGTCCCGAACTGGAGCCGTTCGCCTTCGCTTATCTGGACGACATCGTGGTCACGGGCAGAACATTTGACGAACATCAGAAGAATCTGCAGGAGGTTTTCCGACGGCTACGAGCGGCAAACTTACGCATTAATCCGGACAAATGTGAGTTCTTTCAAACTAAAATAAAATATTTAGGACATGTTGTCAGCGGGGATGGGATCCACACCGATCCTGACAAGGTCGCCGCCATACGGGACCTGACACCACCCACCAGCGTACGAGGGGTACGACAATTTCTAGGCGTAGCATCCTGGTACCGTCGTTTCGTACCTGACTTCGCACGATTGGCACAGCCGCTGACCTCCCTCCTGAAGAAAGGAAAACATTGGAAGTGGGGAGAATCCCAGCAGGAAGCATTTGAACAGCTTAAGCAGAAACTCACCGAGGCCCCCGTACTGGCATGTCCGGATTTTTCCAAGACATTCACACTACAAACCGACGCCAGCGATTACGGACTGGGAGCTGTGCTCACGCAAGAGTTAGAGGGCTCCGAGCGGGTTATCGCATACGCCAGCCGGCATCTCAACGCAGCCGAGAAAAATTATTCTTCGACCGAGAAGGAATGTCTCGCCATTGTGTGGGCCATCCGGAAGATGCGGCCCTACTTAGAGGGATATAAATTTATCGTAATAACCGATCACCTTTCCCTGAAGTGGCTCAACTCTATTGAGAGCCCTTCAGGACGAGTGGCACGTTGGGCACTGGAGCTCCAGCAATTTAACTTTTCAGTCCAATACAGAAAAGGAAAGTTGAATGTCGTTGCGGACGCTCTTTCAAGGCAGCCCCATGAACATAACCTACGCGCTACGGTCCAGGAAACTGCAGCTAAGCAATGTGCATGGATAAGCAGGAAGCAGAAAGAGATTCAAGATCACCCGGAGAAGTTCCCGGATTACGCGATCATCGATATGCAGCTCTACAGACATCTTCCCAGAGATGTGGGCGACGAAGACTGCGCTCCCTGGAAGCTCTGCGTCGCGACATCCCAACGAGAGCGGGTACTGAGAGAGAACCATGATACCCCCAGCGCCGGCCACTTAGGCATTCGCAAAACAATATCCAGGGTAGCCAATCGATATTATTGGCCCGGTATGTTCAGAGACGTAAGCAGATACGTACGAAGCTGCCAATCTTGTCAGCGCTACAAGGTTAGCCAGCTACCGCCAGCAGGAGAAATGCTAACTCGGATCCCTGAGGAGCCATGGGCAACCGTCTGCACAGACTTCGTTGGACCGCTGCCTCGCTCGAAGCATGGGCACACAATGTTACTCGTCTTCTTTGACCGATTTTCCAAATGGACGGAACTGGTGCCCCTACGCAAGGCCACTTCGGATGGTTTCATAAAGGCCTTCCGCGATCGAATTCTCGCCAGGTACGGGATACCCAAGGTGATCATCACGGATAACGGCACCCAGTTCACCAGTAGGATCGTCAAACGCTACTTCGACAGTATTGGCGTTCGTCAGCAGTTTACTGCGCCATACACACCACAGGAGAACCCTACTGAAAGGGCAAACAGGACAGTGAAGACAATGATTGCACAGATGTGCAAAAACCAACAAACGAAGTGGGACGACAATCTTCCAGAGATATCTTTGGCCATCAACACGAGCGCATCGGAGACTACGGGATATAGTCCAGCTTATCTCACACAGGGTCGCGAGCCTCGATTACCTAGTACACTTTATGATGAAGTTACCACAGGAACTGGAACGGAGCCGCAAGCACCGGATGAACGTGTGAAGCAGCTGCAGGAGATATTCAAGATAGTACGCACGAACATGGCGCGAGCCGCCCAGAATCAAGCACGCCACTATAATTTGCGCAGACGTCCTTGGCGACCGTCGATTGGCCAACAGGTGCTGGTTCGACAGCATCCGTTGTCAAAAGCAGTCGACAGTTTCGCAGCTAAACTGGCCCCAAAATTTGATGGACCATTTACGGTCGTGGGATTTACTTCCCCGGTTATTGTACAATTAAAACGACCCGGTGAAACAAGAACCCGCAGCGCACATCTAAGCGAATTTAAAATATTCTACACTTCTCAGGACTTTAGATCTCATGACGTGTCACAATACGGACGCACGACAGAGACCCCTTCCTGTACAAAACCCTTCTAATAATATTTTCTTTCTTCTCACTCCAGCTACACCAGTGAGAAGAACAACAACACAGTGATGTCCGACAAATGGAAACTTAGCCTTCGACAGTTTCGGCAGAGGATGGAACGAGAGAGAGAGCAAGGGCGCCGTACGATGCGCCTGTCAAACGAATTCGAGGAGCACCGCCGGGGACGTTCTCGACGTGGAGAACGACTCCAAGTGCGACCACGACGCACCGAGAGTTACGACCAACCTAGAATAACCCGGGCGGAGCACGTCCATCCATCACGCGCGAAGTATCACATTTAACACGCGCACGGGTGACTTATGATGAAGATATACCGTCGACGTCAAGGCAGGCCAGACTCGCTTTGGGCGCTGCCGGCACTTCAACGTCAGACGCAGCTACCGTCTCAACCACGGCACCCACGTCAATGAGTCGGTCCAGCATCTCAACTGCCGAAAATCCAGCCGCAACAAACTCTACAACTTCGGTCGTAGTCACCACATTAAATCCAGGCGTAGGGATCGCTTCGACGTCTGCAGAGGTCAACGCCAGCGCTGCGCAGGAGCCCATGCTAACCGACTCGGATGCCACTCCCCCACGGGTCTACGAATCCAACACAGAGGTGTTGACAAGCGAGCTGCCGCGACAGCCCTCGCGACCATTGATGGGTTTCTCCGAGGACCGACGATTTATTTGTCGCATACCTACATGCGTTATTCGCCCACTAGGAGTAGGGCAGCGTTGTTTTATGGATCCCGAGCTTGCAGCCGACATAGCACGCACGATGCGACTCTATATGGACGACCCTTCCGCGATTTCTGATGACGACGATGATTGGGGCCACATAGTCGAAGAGGTCGTAGCGCCACACCCAAATATCCCAGTTCCACGGCCGATACTGCCTCCACTGGAAGACGAAGACTGGGGTGGCATAGTCGAAACCGTTCTGCAGGATGTGCCAGACCATGTGGAGCACACAATGCCACCTGGAGTCGTTGAACTTCCCGAACCACCACCCCAAGTCGACAACGAGGTCATCCTCCCAGTAACCGAGATCGCCACTGGAGCAGAACAAGCAGAAGCCATGTTGGTGACGTCGTCGGAAGTAGAAACCGAAACTGTTCTACGTACTTCGGAGGTTGCGACAGTCGCCATAGACACACCTACCGAAAATCCTACCGACGACCAACAGGGTCCAAGAAGTCATGCAGAGGAGACAATCAGCAGTAGTAGCGACAACACCAGCTCGTCCAGTAGCGACAGTTCAGATTCGTCTAGCAGCAGTGAGTCAGAAGACGAGGGGACACGCAGAGTGAATCCTAGGCTGGCAGCTAGCACGCGGCCACCAGGAAGTACGGTTGCGCAGCAGACAACAGCATCGATCACCTCTACGTCACATGATAGTTCGCTGAACTCCCCACCGCGACGGTTGTCACCAGGACATCTACCGTCGTTGAACCTGTCATCACCGGACACACCTCCAAGGACATTGCAGCATACTCCAAAGTGCGTCACACCATATCGCTCACATCGCGCGACTGAGAATATGGTGCAACTGCAGCGCACGCCTCCACCGACTCCGATGTCACTTTTCCCAAGCGCACCGACGCGTCCTATCTCGACGCACACGTCGCCGCATACTCCTCCGGTGGCTTTGTCGCGCACTCAGCGACACACACCAACACAGGTATTATCTACGGGAACTCCGAGGTCCCACCGAATGTCACCACACGCACAATTGCATACACGCCGGCGTCGACACAGACGGGCACAACTTCGCCCGCCAACTCCACCAAATAGGGAGCCACGGCGCACCCAATACGCCGCAGCAGGTGTAGCTCGGCGCTCACCGCCGCCAACCACGCTGTCACCACAGGGCACCATGATGCGTTCGGTACTTTCAGAGATGGACCCCGTTAATGAATTAGAGGGATTAGGAATACCATCAGACATCCTCAGGCAGCTGCGACAGATAATCGCTGAGTCTCGTGTCACCAGCTTATTTGGGCAAAAACGTAGTTTCCTAAGAGACGTGCAGGATTACGTATTCCAAATACTGACCTCACGCGCAGGACGCATCACCGTGAGAGTATTTCGCAGACCAGCCACGCCCAACTAATCGCTTTCTTCACCGAGGAACGGAGGAAATGTAACGACGAAAATCGGCGGCGCCTCATTTTCACCAACATAACAGCTGGGCTGTTTTATACTTTATATTTTTTTTTTGAATTATATTTTTTACATGGAAGTATTATATTTTTTTGACAAAACCATTTATTTTTTTCCCTTAATAAGTAAAATACCAAGACTGAACTATAATTATTAAGCTATTTTTTTTATTAATCGAAATATTATTAAGTTATAATGACTACTCCGAATGTATATAATGCCGTATAATGGGATTCGAAGATGAACGACTACTTTTTACAAAATAGTAGTAGGCCACATGCAACACCGCCACCCTGATCGATTGGACTTCGAAAATTGCAAATGGCCGAACAGCTGACATGTTCGAATTGGCAAAGCGAGGTTTCATTCGAACGACGACAGCAGCAATCGTTCAGTTGGTTCATGGTCGCTGACCAGAACAGTCGCTCTAGTAGCAGTAGTTGCAGTTGGCAGTTCACCTCTGGTCGCGGACCAAGGTAGTTAGCAGTGATCACTCAACAGGGTAAGTTGTAACGAGTAGGCTGTGACTGTGGCCGCTGGTCAAGACACACTACTGCAGGAGAGGCAGACGGAGAGTAGGCTGTGACTGTGGCCGCTGGTCAAGACACACTACTGCAGGAGAGGCAGACGGAGAGTAGGCTGTGACTGTGGCCGCTGGTCAAGACCCACTACTGCAGGAGAGGCAGACGGAGAGTAGGCTGTGACTGTGGCCGCTGGTCAAGACACACTACTGCAGGAGAGGCAGATGGAGAGTAGCCTGTGACTGTGGCCGCTGGTCAAGACACACTACTGCAGGAGAGGCAGACGGAGAGTAGGCTGTGACTGTGGCCGCTGGTCAAGACACACTACTGCAGGAGAGGCAGACGGAGAGTAGGCTGTGACTGTGGCCGCTGGTCAAGACACACTACTGCAGGAGAGGCAGACGGAGAGTAGGCTGTGACTGTGGCCGCTGGTCAAGACACACTACTGCAGGAGAGGCAGACGGAGAGTAGGCTGTGACTGTGGCCGCTGGTCAAGACACACTACTGCAGGAGAGGCAGATGGAGAGTAGGCTGTGACTGTGGCCGCTGGTCAAGACACACTACTGCAGGAGAGGCAGACGGAGAGTAGGCTGTGTCTGTGGCCGCTGGTCAAGACACACTACTGCAGGGGAAGAGAGCCGTCGCAGAGTTGTGAGTATACGGATTCTGAGCAATGCAGTCCGGCCATGGATTACGGCATATACCTGTACCCCACGGCTCGACGGGAATAGTGTAAAAAGTGAAATTGAATTTTCTTTGGTTATAAACATATTTGCTAAGTAAATCTAACTTTATTTAATTTTAATAAAAAAACTGTGAATTTAAAAAAAAGTTGTGTTACTCTGCAAAAATATAAATTTTTGCAACGAACCCTGGACACGACGAGTGATACCTCGGCATCGGCCGAAAAGGTTCGTTACAATACCATGAAACAAATTATGAAATAGTAAGTTACACTGTCAACAATCAAAATGGGTACGGAAAATATTTTGAAACTCGTTCGTTATTTGGTTCCCTGCTTTTCTTGAACGGATTCACCATTATTAAAAACAGAAATTTATAGATTTATTGAAGGTTGTAAAGCTGCGAAGCTTGGAATTCAAGATTCAGAGAATAATGTATTTATTAAATGCGTTAGGTTACGATTGAATGGGGATACTTATGACTTGGTAAGGTCAAGAAATTTCGAAAAAATAGAAGATTTATACGATTGGCTAAAAAATACATACTTAGAAGTAGTTTCCTTAGATTCAGTACTACAAAAGATTAGACAAACATATCAAAATAGTGGAGAAAAGTTGAGGGCATTTGCCAGACGGTTATATGGATTACAATTCATGGCATTGGAGATCGCCAGTAAAAAGTACAGAAAAAACATAGGTATTGATGACGTGTTCAGATTAGAGTTGTTGGATTCAGTTCTGACTTCTTTCAAAGTTGGAGTTCGGGATCCAACAATAAAAATTATAATGTTTGGTAGCAAGTCAAACACATTAGATGCATTGTTAGATGAAGCTCTAAATGTGGAAGCTCTTATGCAGCGAGAACCATGGTCGAAACAGGACAATTATAATTTTAAGGAAGAAACTTTTTCAAAAAGCAATGAGCAAAGCAAAACGTTATCAGATGAATTTGGACAAATAATTAATAATGATGATATAAATTCCGAAATAGGGAGAACATTTCCAATATGTTCCTTTTGTAAAAAATCAGGACATAGCGAAGATTGCTAGAATGGGAAAAATATGCCTTTCTGCAAAGAGTGTCAAACTTATGGACACGAATCTAATTGGAAATGTGAAAATAATAAAATGAAAAATATGAATACACCTGCAAATTATACACAACAAGGTGATAATAATCAAATGAAAGATAATACAAGAAATATGAAATGCTCATGGTATAAAAGAAAAGGGCATACAATAACTAATTGTTATGCGGAAGAAAATATAGAATCAGCCACAGGTAATATAGTTAGGCCGGAAGTTGTAGAAGTTTGTAGTATAACACTACAAAAAAGCGAAATATAGAGTATAAGTAATAAAGAAAATGAAGAACAAAAAGTGAAAATACATATTAATAAAGATATAAATCTTCCAACAAAAACATATAAGGAACTAAATAATAAAACACAACTTGACGCGAAAAATAAACAAAATATAGGAATTAAGGAAATTAAAAATAAACAAATTATAAAGAAAGCAAATGAAGTAAAGAAAGTAAAACCAATAAAATCCTAAGTTAAAAATATTAAAATCAAGAATAATAAAATCAAAAGTAAATCGAATAAAAAGAAAGTTGTAATTAAGGGCCCTGAAAATTTGGGAATTGTAGATCAAACGTCTGGCAATGACTGTGAATACATTCCGTACAGCGGCAAGTGTAATTTTCAATGAATTAATTTCAATATTTCTTTTTATTATTAGCGCTATGTGCGTTTCATCGTCAGAAGTGTATAATAAATGCACGATTTGTAAAATTAAATTGTCTCCAATTATTAATAATTTTAAGAGTAAATTTATGTCGAGGAAAATGAAATTAGCTTCACAATTCGGCATGCATCGTAAAATATTTAACCGGCATGGTGAGTGTTTCAAAATATCCGATACGAGTCATGTGTTCATTGAAGTACCTTGCGAGGCAGCAAAAAATGGAAAACTTACTTTGTTAGTGGATTCTGGAGCTGAGGCCAGCCTGATTAAATAAATAGGATGGCACATTTGCAGAATTTTAATAAAAATATTCAGAAGGATCTGAGTGGTGCTTTTGGTGGATGCGTTAGAACCTTAGGCTCCACTAAGATCACTTGAACAAGGGGTACCAGCAGATGGAATAGTCGGGCGTGACAATCTCTGGAACAGATCTATAATAAATGCGTTAAATTAAAAAATTAATGAAGACAAAAATCCCCTAGTTAAATTTCCATTAAAATCATTGCAAGACATAGAAAATATTAATTTTAATCAACAAATCAGGGTACAGCCCAGAACAGCCATGGTTGTATCACTGCCGTTAAGAACAAGAATTCCTATAGTTTTGTTGCACAAACAGGAAATTCAGCCAGGAGTATATTTGGGAAAGAGTTTAACAAACTTTAGAAGAAATAGAGTATATGCATCAATTTTAAATGCCACCGATAAGGAGGTCACCATTGATAACAATTTCAAGCCACAATTTTCAAATTTTAACAAATATAAAGAAACAACAAAGGCGAGTTCTACAATAGATACAATAAACTCGGTTAATATAAAAAATAGAATTGATAGATTATTAGGGAATGTAAAGATCGATGAATCATTAAATAAAGAAGAAGTTGCATCTTTGCAAAATATTTGCTTGTCATATTATGACGTTTTTCATTTGGAAGGGGATGAATTAGCATTCACTCCGATATTAAAACATGAAATACCCACACAATGGAATCAGCCACCAATAAATCAGAAACTTCCTCATATGCATAGAAATGAGATTAATAGACAAGTATCAAAGATGTTAGACGATGGAATTATTTCACCAAGCATGTCGCCTTGGTATTCCCCATTAT
The DNA here is from genome assembly GCA_951804985.1 of Dryomyza anilis. NCBI lineage: Eukaryota > Metazoa > Arthropoda > Insecta > Diptera > Dryomyzidae > Dryomyza > Dryomyza anilis. Next base: position 9,757,028 of record OX638136.1, on the reverse strand, counting down.
TATTGGTACCTAAAAAGGGCGATACAGATGGCAATAAGAAATGGAGACTGGTTATAGATTTCCGAAAATTAAATGACGTCACCATCAAACAGGTATTTCCGATACCACGAATTGATGAGATTCTAGACCAGTTAGGTCATAGTCGGTATTTTTCAACACTAGATTTAGCAAGTGGTTACCATCAGGTTCTAGTTAAAGATAGTGACAAAGAAAAAACTGCTTTCAGTACAGGTCTTGGTCACTTCGAATTTAACAGAATGCCATTCGGTCTAACGGGGGCTTCTGCCATTTTTCAAAGGATAATGAACCACATACTAACAGGTTTACAGGGTATTGACTGTTTCGTTTATTTAGATGACATAGTGTTTTATGGAAATAATTTAGCAGAACACGAGCATAGGATAAGCAAAGTTTTGCAAAAGCTGAGAGAACATAATTTGAAATGAAATACAGAATAATGACATAAGTGTTCTGAGTTAGGTGCCCCACCAGACCCAGCCAAAGTATAGTGTGTAAAAAATATTCCAGTTCCGAAAAATAGGAAGGAAGTTCAAGCATTTTTAGGCTTATTTAATTATTACAGAAAATTTATATGAGGTATGGCGACTACCAATAAACTGTTTGCTTAAAAAGAACGCTAAGTTCATATGGAATGACAATTGTCAGAATTCGTTTTTAAAACTTAAGGAGGCCATTATGTGGAGACATAATGGCCTCCTTAAGTTTTAAAAACGAACCCATACTAGCGTATCCGGATTTTAACGAACCCTTTTTGCTCATGACAGACGCCAGTAACGAAGAAATTGGCGCGGTTCTTTCGCAAGGTGAAGTTGGAAGCGACCGTCCGATCGCGTTTGCCAGTAGGTCTCTTAACGATGCGGAAACACGCTACTCTACTATAGAGAAAGAATTTTTGGCAATTGTATGGGCAAGAAAAAATGTTAGGGCTTGCAATGCAATTTCCATTGCATAATTTTGGGTCTATGTTAAAATAAGTGAAGCAGCGATTGCCAACAATTCTGATATTTCGCAATTGGTGTCAGCCATAAACTGCAAGTCGGACTTTCTTCAAAAGCCACGTACACCAAAATTGAGTGGAAGTGAAAACTCACTAGAACATAGTGAGAATAGAATTTAAGAAAAGCTTGCAACGAAGGTATTGTTAATAATAATAATAGTTTGGCGCTACAGGCCTGTGTAGAACTTCGGCCGAGCTCTCTCACCATTTTGAGCTGTGCGTGTTATATTTGTACTCAAATTGGTGGGACCTACAGTTTATTGCCGAATCCGAACGGCGATCGATGACGGCTTCACTAACAAATAAGATGGTGCGAACCGTAGTCCGAAGGAAAGAAGACAAGCACAAGAACTCATATCTGGAACTTGAAGAACCAGTATTGCTACCACATATGAAGATCGATTAACCATGCCAATAGTGACGAGAGTTATGTTTACAGCAGAGCCCGCCATTTAACCACGATATCTTGACTAAATTCAACCATGCCAATAGTGACGAGAGTTATGTTACAGCAGAGCCCGCCAATATACCAACACAGATCTTGACAACAACAGCTGTAATATATAGACAAGGTGATTGCGGAGCTGAAGTATGCGGTTATGTATGTATTAAGTATCGGTAGTATGTTTGGGGACTATGGGGGCGATTATCACAAGGCAACGTGTCTGAGTGCTTCAACATGGCGAAGCCAGCGCAATCCTTGTCGGTGTCGTCTCAAGTCAACTCACTGGTCACCAGAATTGACAAATTGTCAAATGGTGACACCTCCACTTCGGTGGAAGTCCTCCTCGTGGAAGTCCCTGGAAACGGCGCTCTACACCACCCGGTGTAGAAGTCGGCTAAAGTGAGTGGCGAGCATCTCCCTCAGAGTGAGGGTTCGTGCGTTGGGTTTGGGTCCCACCACGGAAAAAACCTATGCGCCCAATGAAAACAAAAAAGAAGCCTCGGATAACGACCGATTACAACGATGACGACCAACGCAAACGTTTTAAGGACCATGATTTACGGATATGCACCTGGAATGTCCGGACCCTTTATAGGGAAGGTGCCTCTATCCAGCTGGCAGATGTCCTCGAAAAATATAAGGCTGACATCACCGCTATCCAGGAGATGCGATGGACGGGACAGGGCTGTTCGAAACAAGCGTCCTGTGATATCTACTATAGCTGCCATGCGGAGAGACACGAATTTGGATGTGGATTTGTGGTCGGCAAGAGACTCCGCCATCTTGTCTCTAGGTTCACGCCCGTGGACGAAAGGCTGGCAACAATCCGCATCAAGGCTAAATATTTCCATATCAGCCTAATTTGTGCACACGCTCCGACGAACGAGAAAGATGACGAGACAAAAGAGCGCTTCTACGAGCGCCTAGACAACGCATACGAGCGCTGCCCCCGCCACGATATCAAAATCGTGCTAGGCGATTTTAACGCCAAGGTGGGCAGAGAAGCCATCTATTGTCCCACAATCGGAAAATTTAGCCTCCATGCCAACACTTCCGATAACGGAACGAGGCTAATCGACTTCGCCGCAGCACGAAACATGGTAGTTAGTAGCACTAGATTCGAACATTTCGATATCCACAAGGCCACATGGTTGTCGCCCGATCAAAAAACTCGAAATCAAATTGATCACGTTGTGATTGACGGAAGGCACGCTTCAAGCGTGATGGACGTACGCACTATCCGAGGTGCCAATATGGACTCGGATCATTACCTTGTAGCAGCCAAGGTCCGCACACGCTTAAGCGCTGCGAAGAACGTACGGAACCAAACGCAGAGAAAGCTAGACGTCGGAAAGCTGCAATCACAACAGACAACGCAAGCCTTTTCCACTCGACTCTCACACCTGCTTAGACAAAGCACTCCTCCTCTCGATGATATAAGCGCGCAGTGGAATCATATCTCCTGCTCTATGCGTACGGCTGCCGAAGAGGTGCTTGGATTCCAACGCCCCCTGAGGAATCAGTGGTATGACCAAGAGTGTCGCGCGGCCACTGCAGAGAAAGACGCTGCGTACAAATCCACCCTGCAGTCAGTAGCTACGCGAGCTGCGAAGGAGCGATACAAAGAGAAGAGGAGGGAAGAGAGACGTCTTTTCAGGCGTAAAAAAAGCGAGGCAGAAAGACGTGAGTGTGAGGAGATTGAGATGCATGGGGACAGGAATGAGGCTCGAAAATTCTTCCAGAAAATAAGACGCCTAGCCGGAGGTTCAAAATCCGGAGCCTCTTCCTGTAAAGATGAGAACGGGAATCTAGTGACAGATATCCAGAGCACACTGAAAATATGGAGGGATCACTTCTCTAAACTGCTGACCGGTGATGATGACCTCAATTCCACCGATAGAGAAGCAAACCCGGCAACCCCAGTACTTGATGACGACGTTGAGATTCCGCCACCCGACCATGACGAGGTCAGAACAGCCATTGCTCGGCTGAAAAACAACAAAGCCGCAGGTGCTGATGGCCTGCCTGCTGAATTGTTTAAGACCGGAGGCGAAGAGCTAATAGAGAGCATGCACGAGCTCGTAAGCAGAATATGGTCGGATGAAAGCATGCCAAGTGACTGGAACCTCAGTGTACTCTGCCCAATCCTTAAGAAAGGGGATCCCACTATCTGCGCCAACTACCGTGGGATCAGCCTACTCAATATCGCATACAAGGTTCTATCGAGCGTATTATGTGAAAGACTGAAGCCCATCGTCAACAGACTGATTGGACCTTATCAGTGCGGCTTCAGACCTGGAAAGTCCACCATAGACCAGATTTTCACATTGCGCCTAATCCAGGAAAAGACCCTAGAAAAACAGATCGACACCTACCACCTATTAGTCGACTATAAAGCCGCCTTCGACACTCCGATAAGGGAACGATTATACGCCGCAATGTCTGAGTTCGGTATACCTGCGAAACTTATAAGGCTTTGCAGGATGACCCTGAGCAACACACGTTGCTCAGTGAGAATAGGAAAAGACCTCTCCGAGCCATTTCATACCGAACGAGGTTTCAGACAGGGTGACTCCCTATCGTGCGACTTTTTTAACTTATTGATGGAGAAAATAGTTCGAGCTGCCGAACTCCGTCAAAGCGGCACTATCTTCAACAAAAGTGTCATGCTGCTCGCATATGCCGACGATATTGATATCATTGGCAGGAGCACACGAGCAGTCAGCGCAGCATTCTCCAGATTGGAGAAAGAGTCGCGTCGAATGGGTCTAGCGGTGAACGAGGACAAGACGAAGTTCCTTGTGTCAACAAGCAAAAAAGAGTCCGTGCGTCTTGGACAAAAAGCTGATTTTGACACCCACAAGTTCGACATTGTGAAGGACTTCGTCTATCTGGGATCCAGCGTAAACAGCAACAACGACGTCAGCCTGGAGATCAAACGGAGAATAACTCTTGCCAACAGGTGCTACTTTGGGCTCAGTAGGCAATTGAGAAGCAGAGCCCTCTCTCGCCGGACAAAAATAACGCTCTACAAGTCACTCATCATGCCCGTCCTACTTTATGGTGCAGAAACATGGACGCTGGCCACCACCGATGAGAGAGTACTGGGAGCGTTCGAGAGAAAGATTCTCCGTAAAATCTTTGGCCCTATCTGCTTTGCTAACGAGTATCGAATCAGGATGAACCACGAGCTGTATGAGTTATTCGACGACATTGACATAGTCAAGCGCATCAAGATCCAGCGGCTTCGCTGGCTAGGTCATGTCGAACGAATGGATGAAAACACTCCAGCCAAGAAGGTGCTTGAATCGAAACTCGAAGGTGGACAGCGTAGAAGAGGGCGTCCAAATCTGCGTTGGAAAGACCAAGTTGAGGACAACCTGGCAACGCTTGGTATTTCTAACTGGCGTCAGCGCGCGCAAAGCAGATCCGACTGGCGCGGCTTCATCTCAGCGGCCAAAACCGATCCACGGTTGTAAGGGCCATTTAAGTAAGTAAGTAAGTATGTTTGTATTGTACAGTAGTGTAAGGTATTGGTATCAGATGTTAGTATAAGATTGCTGTAAGTCGAAAAAAAAATTTTTTTTTGTAAGGGGGGAGGAATGTTGAGAGTTAGCATTATGACAGTCACTCATAGCGTGACAGTTCATTGATATTTTTCTAGTGGGTATTTGCTGTTGCTAAATATTAATTGCTAAATATTTAAATAATATTATATGCATTCTAATATTTGTTAAAACAAAAAGTAAATGATGTTGGTTTGATGACACACCTTTTGGTCGTTGCCAAAATAAGCGGCGACAATTTACTAAGTCAGCAATTGTAACTATAAACCAAATTCGCAGCAGCGTCAAGTTGCTAGCTTGAAGAAAATAAGATGACTTCAATTCAATGACTTTACGATGGTCTAAATTCAATGTCATCGCGGGTTGCTGATTATGCAAGAGTTGCTTTCACGGTCAGCGTTAAGAAGTCTAGTTTTGAATCGAACTTGAGTTCTTTACGGAACTTGTGATTGGTTAAAATTATGCTTCTGGGCATAAGCAACAAAACACACTGTGATTGGCCAAATTTATGTTTCTAGGCTGAAGCAGCAAAAGACACTGGAAAAGTAGCATTGAAACTTAGATTAAGTATTAGTATATAAGCTGTAGTTATTTAGTTTTTAAGAGAGTTGTTATTAGATTAAGAAGTGATTCCAAGAAGTGGAACAGTAAAAGGAAAAAAATTATAAAAAGGATAAACTTGAAATGAAGTAAGTGTTATTATTTATTAAATGTCTTATTTTTAGGTGATAAAATAGGGACTTTAACACTACAGCAAATGCAATAGATCCACACCCGGACGTCAGTAAACCAGTCATGGACGACACGGTAACGGATCTCGACGGTGAAACAATCTTGAGTCAAGTATTAACAGATCCTGAAGAAATTAAAACAGTCATTAGAGACTTTCACGACTCGCCATTAAGGGGTCATCAGGGCACACTGGATAAGAAAGCAATATAGCTGGAAGAGTATGCAAACACAAATTAAAGTGTATGTAAAAAATTGCCCTAAAAGTCAAGTTAACAAAAGTTCTAAGCTAACAACAATGCCAATGGTCTTGACAGATACACCAACGCGTCCATTTGATAAAGTTTATATGGACTTAGTATGAATTTTACCCGAAACAGTATCTGGCAATAAATACATTTTAACATTTCAAGACGACATTTCAAAATATATGTCCTGTGTAGCAATACGCAGAAGCAAGCACAGTGGCTAAAGCATTTTATGATGAAATTATAACACGCCATAATATTCCAAGAATGCTAGTAACTGACAATGGCTCTAATTTATTGTCAAAGGTTTTTTCTGATACTTGCAAATTATTGGCTATTAAAAAAATGCACATTACACCCTATCACCCACAGGCAAATCGATCATTAGAACGTAGTCACGGACCATTAGCAGAATATTTGAGATGTTCTGCTAAATTGGGATCAATTGTTAAATTCGGCAATGCATGTCCATAATAATACGATGCATGTGTCAACTGGGCAAACACCTTTCTGAACACTATACGGTTATTATTCTGATGCTACGATAAATCATTAAACCCCATTGTGTTTGAAATTGGGGAAATGGTTGTAATGAAGAATCAGAATAGGAAAAATAAATTTTCACCAATTTGGGTACGGCACTATAAGGTTTTGTCCGTCATTACCCCCGTGACAACGACAATATTAATAAAAGGAAAGGGAAAGAAAATACACAACAATTGGTTGAAAAATAGAAATTGAAGTATTAATTGTTAAAATGAGGAAATAAATTTATAAGTGAATTACGAAATGTTTAGTAATGTATGATAATGGAAAATTAAAATAGAACGGTACCCACAGGTCGCTATGTATGTATTTAGGTTTAAATTACTAGAATGCGGTGGAACAAATTTAACGGTTATTAAAACAAGAAATATTATGAAAAATATAAAAAAGAAATAATTATAAATGATAGCACGAGGCTATTATATGAAATAAATGCAATACAATATGTTTGTATGAATTTCAGATACTGAATAAATTGCTAAGTACTGCTGAGCGTAGATCACTAGCATATGAAATTTGAATTATGAAGTGAATTATGAATTACTATTAATTTTGAAAAATTAAATATTATGAAAAGTATGTGTGTATTTAGGTTTAAATTACTAGCATGCGGTGGAACAAATTTAAAGATTATTAAAGCAAGAAATATTATGAAAAATATAAATATGAAATAATAATAAATGATAGCACGAGGTTATTATATTAAATACATGAAATACAATATGTTTGTATGAATTTGAGATATTGAATAAATTGCTAAGTACTGCTGAGCGTAGATCACTAGCATATGAAATTTGAATTATAGTGAATTATGAATTACTATTAATTTTGAAAAATTAAATATAATGAATTGAATAATTCTTACAGTTATTTTATTTTTACTGCTGACGAGCCAATTAATGACAAATAGGGTTTCCCTAATAGAAATTTTGGTAGGGCCATACTCATGAACTGATCATGTCATTATTTGAGATGATCGGGATATTACGAGGCCCACGATGTCCTTGTAACGCAGTGTCCTGATCATGTACTCACCTCAGGCAATGATCATGTACTGATCGGGTAATGTACTGATCGGGTAATTCCCCATATCATTATTTATCTGACCATCGCCGTGTTAAAACATAAGAATACGAAAGCTATAATAATGAGCTATAATATGCTACAAAGATATATAAAAGTTTGATTGAATTAATGGATTAGAAAAATATTATAAAAATTATGACTACGAGAAAATGCATGCAACCGTTGCAAAATGCATACAAGATTTTTGCGCCAAGTGCTATGTTGAAATTTATTTTATTAAAGCCGCTAAGTATTGCATCAAGCAAATGACTAGCATAGGTGGTATATTGAAAATTCGCCAATAAATTCTGTGGGCCCAATGCATAACAGCATAACTCGACTTATGTCGTTATGTCGTGTGTACCGCCATCATATTCCCGGTATTCGATTTAATATTGTGTCAAATTTTGGTGATATTATCTTCTTTAGTTCAAAAGTTATAAGGGAAAAACATAACAGCATAACTCGTTTTGCCGCCTTTTGCATATGAAATAACGACACAACTAGACTTATGTTGTTATTACACATTCGAAAGTTGAACTGTCTGCGTAAAATGCCTAAGAAATCATAACTACATATTTCGACTTGCGTTGTTATTCCAAATTTTAAAATTATGTTTTTTATGAAAAATGTCCACTTATGTCGTTATTCCAAATTTTAAAACGTTTTGCTTAAAACTTAATTCAAGTTATGTCGTTATTCCAAAATAATTTGTTGTTATTTATTGAACATATCTCCACTTATGTTGCTATTCTAAAATTAGTATTATTAAAAGTTAAAAAATAAGTCGACATATGCCGTTATTCCAAAAACAAAATATATACTAATTTACGACTTATGTTGTTATTCAATGGTAAAAATTCGCAAATTGTTCTTTAATCAGTTAATATTATTAAAATAATTAATTTATATTAGTATAATTACTTTAGAAATAATTAAAAAATATTTTTGTAATTATTTTTTTATGGTTTTGGTATTTGCATTTTTGATATTGAATTCTCCTTTTTGCTGTTGTTAATGCTTTAGGTTTGTATTTTTGCAATAATTTTTGGCATTTCTTTTGAATTTGATAATGTTTTCGCTTTTGATTTGTTCTTTTTCTTTTGACATTATTTGGATTTAATTATGATGTTGTTTAAAAAATGTATATTGCATGGGAGAAGACACGACCTCTGTCCTTTAATAGCCTATGTTACCTCTGAATACCATAGTATCATTGCGTATACATTTAAGTCAAATCGATTCGGCTGATTAGACGTGACGCTCGAGCCAATAGTCAGAAAGACAAAGGTAATTTCAGTTATATACGAAATAAAATAAAATGGCACAGCAGTTCTGAAGAATCTAGGCCGATCTCTTTCCAACCATTTATGCTGAACATGTTTAATTTGTACTCAAATGGTAGGACCTACAGTTGAAAGCAGTACTGGTCCAAAATATCACAGTCCTGAACTTGAACTTACTTGGAAAGTATTAAAATTATACTTCTGACAAACATATTTAAAATATGAAACAAATACCACAATCAAATGTGACTAAAATCGTATTAATTGCAAATGCGTTTACTAGTATTAAATATTATGCAAATCTTAAAACACTTAAATAATACTTGGAAAAGGTACCCCATTATAATTCGCTAAGTAAATTTTATTTAATTACAATTAAAGCAGTTTTCTGGTTGTACTTCGTCTTTGTAAAGCCTTTCCTGCCTAAATTGTACAATGGCGTGAGTTTTTGTCGCTTGAACTATAATAGTGTAGGCACATTTAAAGCTATTAAGTGCGAATAATGAAAGATGTTTTTAAATCGCCTAATCTAGTAGTTTTTCTAAAAATATACCTCGAGTCTTTTCATATACTTGTTTGCAGTGAGTATATTGTAGTTCGATTGGTTAGTACGTATCAGCAACTTTCAATATATTTTTCAAAGAAAACTTTTTTCTATACCGCGGTACATCTCGCCAGACAATATCAAACATCTGAAAGTAAAACCACCCATGAATAAACTTTTTACCACGCCGTTCGGATTCGGCGTTAAACAGTAGGTTCCATCACTATGAGTACGGAGTAAAGTCTTCAAGACTAGCGCCAAACTATTATATATTGTAAATAAAACAATTTTCTTTAGGCGTACATCTTGTCTTTTTTAAAATATAACAAGAGTTTTGTTGATGGAAAATACTTCTGGTATATTTACAAGGCATAAATTCAAAATTAAAGTCGGTATTTCATATTTTTGATGTTTTTTAAACCTCTTAATAGATAGTACCCGCGGTAGCTCAGTGGTTAGTGCGTTGGACTGCGAGCCGAAAGGTCCCCGGTTCAAGCCTGTAAAATCATTGCCTATGAAAAAGCTCTCACCCGCCGTTCGGATTCGGCCATAAACTGTAGGTCCTACTACTTTGAGTACAAATATAACACGCACAGCTCAAAATGGTGAGAGAGCTCGGCCGAAGTTCTATACAGGACTGTAGCGCCAAACTATTATTATTATTATAATAGAACTAATCACGACATGGAAATTATAGAATAGAAACTGAAAATTAGATTGACTTAAAAATAATATATCTTAATAAAAATAAGTTATAAATCCATCTTTTTATGATAAACCAAAATGATGAATCGTAAATATTCCAAAAAATGTTTGTAAAAATATATGGGAATTGACAGTAATAAAGTTGTATAGTTTCATAGTCGAATTGGAAATTTAAAGTATTCAAAGCTTATTATATAATAGTTATCCAAAAATTTTAATAAAATGTAGTAAATAATATGGTTTTCTTTTTGTAAAGAATATTCAGTAATTTTAATATTTTTAGTTTTATAATATTAGCCTTGTTAAAGAAACATGATTACATAAATCGAACCAATATTTAGTATGGTAAAACAACATAAATTTAGCATATTCGAATTTTTCTATTCGGAATAACAACATAAGTCGACATATGTTGCTCATTTTATTTTTTTGCTTTGTGTAATAACAACATAACAAGACTTATGCACATGAAATATCAATATTTCAATTTGGAATAACAACATTTAATACTAATTTCGCTATAAGTATAAGAATAATAAACAATTTATAAAACTAGTATTTTTTACAAAATATACTACTAATATGTGAGATATTTGCGCTGGTAAACCTTAAAAATCTTATTACAATTTTATGCTATAATTAGTTAAACCTTTAAAATGCTCTCCTGAAAAGTAGTAAAAAATGACTTATGTTGTTATTGCTTGAGACCACAGAATTGAGTTTATGCGTTTAACAATGAAATATTTTAACAACGCGATGATAAATGTAGACAGTAAATTAATATATATAATTGTATTAAAGATAGAAACAAATGAGAACGGCAGTTATTTTTGCGTGAGGATTCGATGTACTCTTTGAAAGAGAGTCGACATTTGTAAGACCTTATGCCAATCTTAAGCTATTAAATAATTAATTAATTTGTAAAGAAAAACAACGCATGCATTCACTAAACGCATTTTAATATTAATCCAAAAGCCAATAAATTGCTTTGAACGAAGCATGATTATGCGATAAACGAGGTCATAATTTTTACAGCGCAATGCAGTTTTTGGCAACAAATTGGCACCTATGCAATGTAATGTAATAATTAAGGTGAACTATAATGGAGACTTAAAAAGATCACTTAAGTTTCTATGATTTACGGAAAGCAAGAAAATCAAAAGTATCTGAAAATATTAAAAGATGGTTAGAACCCCAAAAATGGCTGAAAATATTCATACAGACATTTTCTTTCTTGAATTACAAAGAACAGTATGTTTTAAAATTTCGTTTTTTTTTTATTTTAATGTTATTAACTGCTGAGAAATCTGAAATTAATTAAAATGGTTTATAATCAAAAATAGCTGAAAATATTTAAAGATGGTTAAAACCCCAAAAACAGCTGAAAATAGTTAAACAGAAAAAATTTTCTTGAAATAAAAAGAACAGTTTGTTTTAAATTTTCCTTTTTCTTTATTTATATTAATATTATTTTACATGTTATTAACTGCTGAGAAACCTGAAAATAATTAAAGAGGTTTAAAATCAAAAATAGCTGAAAATATTAAAAGATGGTTAAAACCCCAAAAATAGCTGAAAATAGTTAAACAGAAAAATTTTCTTGAAATAAAAAGAACAGTTTATTTGAAACTTTCGTTTTTTTTATTTATATTAATATTATTTTACATGTTATTAACTGCTGAGAAACCTGAAAATAATGGAAGATGTCTGTCAAAAAATAGCTGAATATAAAGATATTTTTTTCTTTTCTTCATTGTACGAAATAAATAATCAGTTTCAAAATGTTTTTTTTTTAATTTCTATTTTAATATATTTTTAAATTTTGAGTTACGGTTTAACAGTTGTGACGATGTCAAGAAGTCGGGGATATCCTCGAAAGCGTATCCCCTGGTCTATGAGTATACTAGCATCAGTTCGATGCTTTGAATACACAGGATGGATTCCTCCATGGTGTTTCGACGCCTGCCTTCCTCAATTGTTGCCTTAACAAACTCTACAAGGGAGGGTTCGTGCCAGCAGTGCTTTAAAGACCACTGCCGGGCATATTCCTCGCAGAATGCTAAAATCGTTGATGTGGCCATGATTAACACAATAAGATGGTTGATACAAAACTGAACGAATTTTGACAAAGAAACCCACAATACAATAAATTCCAAAATACCACTAAAAAATCATGGAAATTTACGGGGGCAGAAGGTTGGCTAAGCTAATTTTGAGATTTGCTGGCTGAAAATTTACTTTTTGTAGTGGGCCGCAAATTTAGGCCGAGGTGAAGATATGTGGCGTTTCTTATTACATGAATAAATTTTGTTTTTGGTTAGAGTCATCAAAAGAGAAAAAAAATTATTTGTAACAATATAAAATAAAGAATAACATAAAAGTATAAATTAGTACAATGTTAGACAATAGATTATGTTTTAGTCTAGAATAAGTTTTGCACCAGATATAAAAACCAAAAATGTTCTTTGTAAAAATGAGGAAAATTTTATTTGTAACAAATAAAATACAGAATAACATAAAAGTATAATGTTATAAAATATGTTTAGACTAAGTCTTACGTCAGATATAAAAACCAAAATTATTTTTTTTATGAAGAAATTGTGTTTATAATTATAATTTTAATACACATAGAGTTGCATACACTGCAGTAAAAGTTATTACTCAAACTAGTATGTAAGGTCAATTTTCATAATTTTAATGGAAGACATATAGTATACATGCCCTACAGTATAATCTAAGGTCATTTTTAAGAAAATTGTGTCCCGGTGTGTGAATCTTTCAGGGCAGTCAGCGATGAACAAAGTCGCTATCCCGTGTCGAAGTCCAGGAGTGGAACTGACCAGCGGGAGCCAAAGTGATGAGGTTGGTAAGCTGTAAATTTGAGGCGGTCGCCGCAAACATTTTTTACCTGGTGAAAACCGAGACATCCAACCGATGGTTATACAGAGGACACAATGAGGGATTTGTCCTACAGTGCGGTGAAGAGGAAGCCGTAGTAAGGCTAACTGGTGTTGGATATTTCATCCTGAGTCAGGGTTGTTGGAACCATGAGTTGCGCATCGTGTATGAAAATAGGCCTGTGATGTGGCACTAACTGCAGCAATTCGACCACAGGTAGCTCCGGGAGGCGCTGCGACTTGACGAAATAGCACCTAGCCCGAAAGAAGGAGCGCATATTGTTGCCGTGGACCACACCAACCAAAGAAACGAGGTGGTTGCGGGTTATCAAAACTATGATAACTTGAGATTGTAGTTAGCATGTGAACGCAGCCCAGTTTTTGATGAGAGCTTTACTGAACAGATGTCCGTTGTCGCTGTGAGTACCGGTGGCGTGGTTTGCATCCTTGTAGTACCAGGGTTATGGTGTCATACCATGATGTATTTCTGTTAGAAAGGGATGAGCTATCATGTACACCAATTTTAAAACATGAAATCCCCACAATATGCGGACAATCTCCGATTAACCGAAAACAATATAAATTACTACATATTCACAGAGAAGAAATCAACAAACAGGTGCAGAAGTTATTAGACGACGATATTATTTCACCAAGCACGTCGCCTTGGAATTCCCCACTGTTGTTGGTGAATACGAAGAGTGGCAAGGACGAACAGAAAAAATGAAGACTGGTAATAGATTTCAAAAGATTGTACGACGCTACGATTAAACAAGTATTTCCAATACCTCGTATTGATGACATTTTGGATCAATTAGGTCACAGTAGGTATTTTTCTAAATTGGATCTTGCAAGAGGTTATCACCAAGAGCTAGTGGACGAACGCCACAAAGAAAAAACAGCGTTCAGCATGGGCTTCGGACATTTTGAATTTAATAGGATGCCATTTGGATTGAGGGGCACCCGACATTCAAAGAATAATGGACCACAGGGACTTGATTGTTTCGTATATCTAGAAGACATAGTAGTGTATGAGAAAAATATAATGCACCACGAAATTAGACTATGCAAGGTGTTGGAGAAATTGAGGGAAAATAATTTAAAATTAAATACGAAAAATGCAATTTTTTAAGGCGAGAAGTAGTATATTTAGAGCACAAATGCACGGAAATATTCCAGTACCTAGGGCCAAGAAACAGGTACAAGCCAAGCCTTAGGTCTAGTAAATTATTACAGAAAATTAGTTAAGAATATGGCAAAGTTAACATTACCGATTAATAAACTGTTACGGAAGGATACCAGTTTTGAATGGACAGACAAGTGCCAGGATTCATTTATTAAACTTAATTAAGCAATTATTTCACCTAATGTTCTATCATACGCAGATTTTTCAAAACCCTTTGTATTGACAACAGATGCAAGTGGAGAAGCTATAGGAGCAGTGCTGTCACAGGGCGAGCCATGTTCTCATCGACCAATCGCATTTGCATGTAGAGCTCTAAATGACGCAGAAACAAGGTACTCAACTATAGAACGAGAATTTTAGGCAATAGTATGGGACACAAAAAATTATAGAGCGTATTTATTGGGGCGTCCATTCACGGTTTATACGGATCACCAACTAATGCGTGGCATAGCAAATTTAAAGGATCAAACATCAAGGCTAGCCAGGTTTAGGCACAAATTATCAGAATTCGAGTTCGAAATAATTTATAAACCTGGCAAAAAGAATTTAAATGCGGATGCATTAAGTAGGATTCCACAATTAGAAACAGAAATGGCGACAGTTCAAACCCGTTCTAAGACTACACCAAATGCAATATATCCACACCCGGACGTCATGGACGACACGGTGACGGATATCGACGGTGAAACAATCTTGAGTTAAGTATTAACTGATCCTGAAGAAATTAAAACAGTCATTAGAGATTTTCACGTCTCGCCGTTAAGGGGTCATCAAGGATAAGAAAGCAATATAGCTGGAAGAGTATGCAAACACAAATTAAAGAGTATGTAAAAAATTGCCCTAAATGTCAAGTTAACAAAAGTTCTAAGCTAGCAACAATGCCAATGGTCTTGACAGATACACCAACGCGTCCATTTGATAAAGTTTATATGGACTTAGTATGAATTTTACCCGACACATTTTAACATTTCAAGACGATATTTCAAAATATATGTCCTGTGTAGCAATACGCAGAAGCAAGCACAGTGGCTAAAGCATTTTATGATGAAATTATAATATTCCAAGAATGTTAGTAACTGACAATGGCTCTAATTTCTTGTGAAAGTTATTTTCTGGTTCAAATTGGGATCAATGGTTAAATTCGGCAATTCATGTCCATAATAATACGATGCATGTGTCAACTGGGCAAACACCTTTCCGAAAACTATAAGGTTATGATTCTGAAATGCCATCTAATTTCACCACTATATAAAGCCGATGATTATAATAAAATATTAAAATATCAAATATTTGGGTTGGGCCCTATAAGGTTTTGTCCGTCACTACCCGCGTGACAACGACAATATTAATTGAAGGAAAGGTAAAGAAAATACATAACAATTTGTTGAAAAATTACCATAATTAGAAATTGATGTATTAATTGTTAAAATGAGGAAATAAATTTATAAGTGAATTACGAGAAGTTTAGGAATGTATGATAATGATTGGGAAAACTAAAATAATACGGTACCCACAGATCGCTATGTATATACTTAGGCTTAAATTACTAGCATGCGGTGGAACAAATTTAAAGATTATTAAAACAAGAAATATTATGAAAAATATAAATAGGTTAGGTTTTGAGGTGTCGGCAATCGTTGTGTTGTCGACCACTTAGACCAGAGTTGATCCATTGTGTTCCCTCTATATGGTGTCCTATGGACGTGTTTCCATTTTCGTCCGTCCAGATGCGTGGATGAATTTCATTATTTTTAGCGGATGTTTGTTCTTGATGTCGTCTATTTCCTGGAAGAAAAAAGAGCTAAGAATTTTGTTACGTTTGATCGATAGTGTAGGATAGGGATGCCCAACTGGGTGAGGGCACCCGCAAGGTGCTGGGTGAGGGCAACAGCGTTGAAGCGGAAAGGGTGAGAGAATTGTTAGAGTTTGAGCGAGCACAACGAATATAAGTTCGAGTGAACTGCAAAAACTCTCAGTTGATCACGCTGCCACCGTTTCCCAAAAAGTGCACTGAAAAATTAAAATGTTTGAAGTAGAGTGGAAATTTAATTGTTGTTTGTTAATGTTTTCAACCCAATCTCAAATAATTTTACTCTTAAATAGACATTTAAATTTCCCGGAATTTCTAAAAATGCAACACTAAAATCCCCCGCTCATTTCTGCGTTGCAAACCCCGCTCACTTCTGCCCGTAGATACCCCCCGCAAAGCACCCGATTGCCCGTGCCGTCAGCCGCGGGCAGGCGAGTTGGGCATCACTAGTGTAGGACATTGGCAGAGGAAGTGATAGCTGTTTTCCTCGGCCTCTATGTCCACCTACACAGGTCGACCCCTCTCTAAAACCCATTTTTATAAGATGTGATAGTAAGGTGTTATGTCCTGTGGCAATTCCTACTAGTAATCTAACTTCTGTCTTTTTGAGCTGTATCCCTTTTTTATGTCGTTCCTTTTTTTTTGTGGCGAGGCATGAGTTTGAGTCGTGCCATCTTTTTATCTGTTTGTTATACGTATTTAGAAATCTGCCACAGGAGGTTTTACAGTGTTATCTGTTTCTGCCGTTTGTTTTACTACTCCAAACTTTTCCAGTTCGTCGGATTTTTCATATCTTGGAATATTGTTATGTTCTGGTACCCAGCACAGTTTAAAACAGTGTTGTTAATCGAGAACCTTGAGTTCTCTGCGACAACGGTTGACTACCTCCGATCTAATTCCTAATCTTTGATGGTTCCTTGGCTGTCGATGGTAATATCAGTTCTTGGTATTGCCCAAACGCTATCAACCTAGCTGCCTCTGATACTGCATATATTTCTGCTTGAAATATCGAACATTCGGCCCTAATTTGGATGGATTTTTCAATATTTAATTTTTCGCAGTATATACCGCACCCTGTGCCTGTTTCCATCTTGGAACCATCAGTGTATACATATGTTTCGTTTGGTCTAATGACTCTGTCTTCTGTCCATAGTTCCCTCATGGGGATGGTGGTTTTTATTTCTTTTCCAAAGTCAATAAAGGGAATTACATAGTCTGTTTGGGAATAAGTGATGGTAAAGTTTTGCAGGATATTTGCATGTCCGTAATTGTTGGTCCGAAAGTGGGAAGTCTAGATAGTCTTAGTGCAGTCTTTGCCGCTGACCCTTTGATAAACAAGTCTATTGGAAGTATATTTAGGATTATTTCCAATGAAGCTGTCGCTGTAGTTTTTATAGCTCCCGTAATGCTGACATCAGCGCATTGATGGCGGACTGTTGTATTTTAAAAGGTCCTTCTTCTAAGGACTTTAACTTGATCCTATTTATACTTACTGAGTCCTTTTTACTTTCTTTATATTATTTAAAACAACCGAGTCTTTTTACTTCAAGACACTTTATTTCGCTTTAAAAGTTGGTTACACTTATACTTAACACTTATTTGTAGACAGTTCAGATTATCGAAAACAATTGATTCTTAGTCTATACTTAACTTCTACTTAACACCTCGTATTCTTATAATTTCACAATAAATTGAGTAATTTCATCATGCTAAAATAACTTAGTCAGCGTATTTATAATTTCACAATAAATTGAGTACTTTCATCATTCTAAAATAACTAAGTCAGCGTTTATCTGAGTGACCTATTTAACGTGGGCGTGTATACCTGTGCTATGTTAAGCGGTGTGCGCCAATACAATTAAATGCTGTTTGTGTTTAACATGCATAATGCTTAACCCTAAAAGTATGCCGTAAAGAAAAATATACTGATTATGTTATATTGTGGATCATAAGCACGCTGTAAGTTCCACGATTATGATACACAACAGTGGATCATATGTACGTTGTGAACTCTACGATTATGATACACAACATACCTCCCCCCTTATTGAAAAAAAAAAATATTATTATTAAGAAGAATAATAGTTTTTTTTTTGTATTATTTTAATTATTTCTGAAGAGAAAATTATTATTAAAAAGAATAATAGTTTTTTCTTTTTACATTGTTTTATGTGGTATAAATTACGTTAAGTTCTATTAGTTATGAAGTTATGATCTTTACTTATATAATATTTAATGGATATTAGTAAATTAAGAGTTGTAATAGCCAGTTATATATAATAAAAACCTGGTCCCGATGTTTTCGTTGCTGACTGCTGTTGTTCTGCGGTAGTAGTTCGATGCGTTGTCGTTGTTTCTGACGTATTGGCTTCTATGCCATTTGGATTGAGGGGCACCCGACATTCAAAGAATAATGGACCACAGGGACTTGATTGTTTCGTATATCTAGAAGACATAGTAGTGTATGAGAAAAATATAATGCACCACGAAATTAGACTATGCAAGGTGTTGGAGAAATTGAGGGAAAATAATTTAAAATTAAATACGAAAAATGCAATTTTTTAAGGCGAGAAGTAGTATATTTAGAGCACAAATGCACGGAAATATTCCAGTACCTAGGGCCAAGAAACAGGTACAAGCCAAGCCTTAGGTCTAGTAAATTATTACAGAAAATTAGTTAAGAATATGGCAAAGTTAACATTACCGATTAATAAACTGTTACGGAAGGATGCCAGTTTTGAATGGACAGACAAGTGCCAGGATTCATTTATTAAACTTAATTAAGCAATTATTTCACCTAATGTTCTATCATACGCAGATTTTTCAAAACCCTTTGTATTGACAACAGATGCAAGTGGAGAAGCTATAGGAGCAGTGCTGTCACAGGGCGAGCCATGTTCTCATCGACCAATCGCATTTGCATGTAGAGCTCTAAATGACGCAGAAACAAGGTACTCAACTATAGAACGAGAATTTTAGGCAATAGTATGGGACACAAAAAATTATAGAGCGTATTTATTGGGGCGTCCATTCACGGTTTATACGGATCACCAACTAATGCGTGGCATAGCAAATTTAAAGGATCAAACATCAAGGCTAGCCAGGTTTAGGCACAAATTATCAGAATTCGAGTTCGAAATAATTTATAAACCTGGCAAAAAGAATTTAAATGCGGATGCATTAAGTAGGATTCCACAATTAGAAACAGAAATGGCGACAGTTCAAACCCGTTCTAAGACTACACCAAATGCAATATATCCACACCCGGACGTCATGGACGACACGGTGACGGATATCGACGGTGAAACAATCTTGAGTTAAGTATTAACTGATCCTGAAGAAATTAAAACAGTCATTAGAGATTTTCACGTCTCGCCGTTAAGGGGTCATCAAGGATAAGAAAGCAATATAGCTGGAAGAGTATGCAAACACAAATTAAAGAGTATGTAAAAAATTGCCCTAAATGTCAAGTTAACAAAAGTTCTAAGCTAGCAACAATGCCAATGGTCTTGACAGATACACCAACGCGTCCATTTGATAAAGTTTATATGGACTTAGTATGAATTTTACCCGACACATTTTAACATTTCAAGACGATATTTCAAAATATATGTCCTGTGTAGCAATACGCAGAAGCAAGCACAGTGGCTAAAGCATTTTATGATGAAATTATAATATTCCAAGAATGCTAGTAACTGACAATGGCTCTAATTTCTTGTGAAAGTTATTTTCTGGTTCAAATTGGGATCAATGGTTAAATTCGGCAATTCATGTCCATAATAATACGATGCATGTGTCAACTGGGCAAACACCTTTCCGAAAACTATAAGGTTATGATTCTGAAATGCCATCTAATTTCACCACTATATAAAGCCGATGATTATAATAAAATATTAAAATATCAAATATTTGGGTTGGGCCCTATAAGGTTTTGTCCGTCACTACCCGCGTGACAACGACAATATTAATTGAAGGAAAGGTAAAGAAAATACATAACAATTTGTTGAAAAATTACCATAATTAGAAATTGATGTATTAATTGTTAAAATGAGGAAATAAATTTATAAGTGAATTACGAGAAGTTTAGGAATGTATGATAATGATTGGGAAAACTAAAATAATACGGTACCCACAGATCGCTATGTATATACTTAGGCTTAAATTACTAGCATGCGGTGGAACAAATTTAAAGATTATTAAAACAAGAAATATTATGAAAAATATAAATAGGTTAGGTTTTGAGGTGTCGGCAATCGTTGTGTTGTCGACCACTTAGACCAGAGTTGATCCATTGTGTTCCCTCTATATGGTGTCCTATGGACGTGTTTCCATTTTCGTCCGTCCAGATGCGTGGATGAATTTCATTATTTTTAGCGGATGTTTGTTCTTGATGTCGTCTATTTCCTGGAAGAAAAAAGAGCTAAGAATTTTGTTACGTTTGATCGATAGTGTAGGATAGGGATGCCCAACTGGGTGAGGGCACCCGCAAGGTGCTGGGTGAGGGCAACAGCGTTGAAGCGGAAAGGGTGAGAGAATTGTTAGAGTTTGAGCGAGCACAACGAATATAAGTTCGAGTGAACTGCAAAAACTCTCAGTTGATCACGCTGCCACTGTTTCCCAAAAAGTGCACTGAAAAATTAAAATGTTTGAAGTAGAGTGGAAATTTAATTGTTGTTTGTTAATGTTTTCAACCCAATCTCAAATAATTTTACTCTTAAATAGACATTTAAATTTCCCGGAATTTCTAAAAATGCAACACTAAAATCCCCCGCTCATTTCTGCGTTGCAAACCCCGCTCACTTCTGCCCGTAGATACCCCCCGCAAAGCACCCGATTGCCCGTGCCGTCAGCCGCGGGCAGGCGAGTTGGGCATCACTAGTGTAGGACATTGGCAGAGGAAGTGATAGCTGTTTTCCTCGGCCTCTATGTCCACCTACACAGGTCGACCCCTCTCTAAAACCCATTTTTATAAGATGTGATAGTAAGGTGTTATGTCCTGTGGCAATTCCTACTAGTAATCTAACTTCTGTCTTTTTGAGCTGTATCCCTTTTTTATGTCGTTCCTTTTTTTTTGTGGCGAGGCATGAGTTTGAGTCGTGCCATCTTTTTATCTGTTTGTTATACGTATTTAGAAATCTGCCACAGGAGGTTTTACAGTGTTATCTGTTTCTGCCGTTTGTTTTACTACTCCAAACTTTTCCAGTTCGTCGGATTTTTCATATCTTGGAATATTGTTATGTTCTGGTACCCAGCACAGTTTAAAACAGTGTTGTTAATCGAGAACCTTGAGTTCTCTGCGACAACGGTTGACTACCTCCGATCTAATTCCTAATCTTTGATGGTTCCTTGGCTGTCGATGGTAATATCAGTTCTTGGTATTGCCCAAACGCTATCAACCTAGCTGCCTCTGATACTGCATATATTTCTGCTTGAAATATCGAACATTCGGCCCTAATTTGGATGGATTTTTCAATATTTAATTTTTCGCAGTATATACCGCACCCTGTGCCTGTTTCCATCTTGGAACCATCAGTGTATACATATGTTTCGTTTGGTCTAATGACTCTGTCTTCTGTCCATAGTTCCCTCATGGGGATGGTGGTTTTTATTTCTTTTCCAAAGTCAATAAAGGGAATTACATAGTCTGTTTGGGAATAAGTGATGGTAAAGTTTTGCAGGATATTTGCATGTCCGTAATTGTTGGTCCGAAAGTGGGAAGTCTAGATAGTCTTAGTGCAGTCTTTGCCGCTGACCCTTTGATAAACAAGTCTATTGGAAGTATATTTAGGATTATTTCCAATGAAGCTGTCGCTGTAGTTTTTATAGCTCCCGTAATGCTGACATCAGCGCATTGATGGCGGACTGTTGTATTTTAAAAGGTCCTTCTTCTAAGGACTTTAACTTGATCCTATTTATACTTACTGAGTCCTTTTTACTTTCTTTATATTATTTAAAACAACCGAGTCTTTTTACTTCAAGACACTTTATTTCGCTTTAAAAGTTGGTTACACTTATACTTAACACTTATTTGTAGACAGTTCAGATTATCGAAAACAATTGATTCTTAGTCTATACTTAACTTCTACTTAACACCTCGTATTCTTATAATTTCACAATAAATTGAGTAATTTCATCATGCTAAAATAACTTAGTCAGCGTATTTATAATTTCACAATAAATTGAGTACTTTCATCATTCTAAAATAACTAAGTCAGCGTTTATCTGAGTGACCTATTTAACGTGGGCGTGTATACCTGTGCTATGTTAAGCGGTGTGCGCCAATACAATTAAATGCTGTTTGTGTTTAACATGCATAATGCTTAACCCTAAAAGTATGCCGTAAAGAAAAATATACTGATTATGTTATATTGTGGATCATAAGCACGCTGTAAGTTCCACGATTATGATACACAACAGTGGATCATATGTACGTTGTGAACTCTACGATTATGATACACAACATACCTCCCCCCTTATTGAAAAAAAAAAATATTATTATTAAGAAGAATAATAGTTTTTTTTTTTTTGTATTATTTTAATTATTTCTGAAGAGAAAATTATTATTAAAAAGAATAATAGTTTTTTCTTTTTACATTGTTTTATGTGGTATAAATTACGTTAAGTTCTATTAGTTATGAAGTTATGATCTTTACTTATATAATATTTAATGGATATTAGTAAATTAAGAGTTGTAATAGCCAGTTATATATAATAAAAACCTGGTCCCGATGTTTTCGTTGCTGACTGCTGTTGTTCTGCGGTAGTAGTTCGATGCGTTGTCGTTGTTTCTGACGTATTGGCTTCTATGCCATTTGGATTGAGGGGCACCCGACATTCAAAGAATAATGGACCACAGGGACTTGATTGTTTCGTATATCTAGAAGACATAGTAGTGTATGAGAAAAATATAATGCACCACGAAATTAGACTATGCAAGGTGTTGGAGAAATTGAGGGAAAATAATTTAAAATTAAATACGAAAAATGCAATTTTTTAAGGCGAGAAGTAGTATATTTAGAGCACAAATGCACGGAAATATTCCAGTACCTAGGGCCAAGAAACAGGTACAAGCCAAGCCTTAGGTCTAGTAAATTATTACAGAAAATTAGTTAAGAATATGGCAAAGTTAACATTACCGATTAATAAACTGTTACGGAAGGATGCCAGTTTTGAATGGACAGACAAGTGCCAGGATTCATTTATTAAACTTAATTAAGCAATTATTTCACCTAATGTTCTATCATACGCAGATTTTTCAAAACCCTTTGTATTGACAACAGATGCAAGTGGAGAAGCTATAGGAGCAGTGCTGTCACAGGGCGAGCCATGTTCTCATCGACCAATCGCATTTGCATGTAGAGCTCTAAATGACGCAGAAACAAGGTACTCAACTATAGAACGAGAATTTTAGGCAATAGTATGGGACACAAAAAATTATAGAGCGTATTTATTGGGGCGTCCATTCACGGTTTATACGGATCACCAACTAATGCGTGGCATAGCAAATTTAAAGGATCAAACATCAAGGCTAGCCAGGTTTAGGCACAAATTATCAGAATTCGAGTTCGAAATAATTTATAAACCTGGCAAAAAGAATTTAAATGCGGATGCATTAAGTAGGATTCCACAATTAGAAACAGAAATGGCGACAGTTCAAACCCGTTCTAAGACTACACCAAATGCAATATATCCACACCCGGACGTCATGGACGACACGGTGACGGATATCGACGGTGAAACAATCTTGAGTTAAGTATTAACTGATCCTGAAGAAATTAAAACAGTCATTAGAGATTTTCACGTCTCGCCGTTAAGGGGTCATCAAGGATAAGAAAGCAATATAGCTGGAAGAGTATGCAAACACAAATTAAAGAGTATGTAAAAAATTGCCCTAAATGTCAAGTTAACAAAAGTTCTAAGCTAGCAACAATGCCAATGGTCTTGACAGATACACCAACGCGTCCATTTGATAAAGTTTATATGGACTTAGTATGAATTTTACCCGACACATTTTAACATTTCAAGACGATATTTCAAAATATATGTCCTGTGTAGCAATACGCAGAAGCAAGCACAGTGGCTAAAGCATTTTATGATGAAATTATAATATTCCAAGAATGCTAGTAACTGACAATGGCTCTAATTTCTTGTGAAAGTTATTTTCTGGTTCAAATTGGGATCAATGGTTAAATTCGGCAATTCATGTCCATAATAATACGATGCATGTGTCAACTGGGCAAACACCTTTCCGAAAACTATAAGGTTATGATTCTGAAATGCCATCTAATTTCACCACTATATAAAGCCGATGATTATAATAAAATATTAAAATATCAAATATTTGGGTTGGGCCCTATAAGGTTTTGTCCGTCACTACCCGCGTGACAACGACAATATTAATTGAAGGAAAGGTAAAGAAAATACATAACAATTTGTTGAAAAATTACCATAATTAGAAATTGATGTATTAATTGTTAAAATGAGGAAATAAATTTATAAGTGAATTACGAGAAGTTTAGGAATGTATGATAATGATTGGGAAAATTAAAATAATACGGTACCCACAGATCGCTATGTATATACTTAGGCTTAAATTACTAGCATGCGGTGGAACAAATTTAAAGATTATTAAAACAAGAAATATTATGAAAAATATAAATAGGTTAGGTTTTGAGGTGTCGGCAATCGTTGTGTTGTCGACCACTTAGACCAGAGTTGATCCATTGTGTTCCCTCTATATGGTGTCCTATGGACGTGTTTCCATTTTCGTCCGTCCAGATGCGTGGATGAATTTCATTATTTTTAGCGGATGTTTGTTCTTGATGTCGTCTATTTCCTGGAAGAAAAAAGAGCTAAGAATTTTGTTACGTTTGATCGATAGTGTAGGATAGGGATGCCCAACTGGGTGAGGGCACCCGCAAGGTGCTGGGTGAGGGCAACAGCGTTGAAGCGGAAAGGGTGAGAGAATTGTTAGAGTTTGAGCGAGCACAACGAATATAAGTTCGAGTGAACTGCAAAAACTCTCAGTTGATCACGCTGCCACCGTTTCCCAAAAAGTGCACTGAAAAATTAAAATGTTTGAAGTAGAGTGGAAATTTAATTGTTGTTTGTTAATGTTTTCAACCCAATCTCAAATAATTTTACTCTTAAATAGACATTTAAATTTCCCGGAATTTCTAAAAATGCAACACTAAAATCCCCCGCTCATTTCTGCGTTGCAAACCCCGCTCACTTCTGCCCGTAGATACCCCCCGCAAAGCACCCGATTGCCCGTGCCGTCAGCCGCGGGCAGGCGAGTTGGGCATCACTAGTGTAGGACATTGGCAGAGGAAGTGATAGCTGTTTTCCTCGGCCTCTATGTCCACCTACACAGGTCGACCCCTCTCTAAAACCCATTTTTATAAGATGTGATAGTAAGGTGTTATGTCCTGTGGCAATTCCTACTAGTAATCTAACTTCTTTTCCAGTTCGTCGGATTTTTCATATCTTGGAATATTGTTATGTTCTGGTACCCAGCACAGTTTAAAACAGTGTTGTTAATCGAGAACCTTGAGTTCTCTGCGACAACGGTTGACTACCTCCGATCTAATTCCTAATCTTTGATGGTTCCTTGGCTGTCGATGGTAATATCAGTTCTTGGTATTGCCCAAACGCTATCAACCTAGCTGCCTCTGATACTGCATATATTTCTGCTTGAAATATCGAACATTCGGCCCTAATTTGGATGGATTTTTCAATATTTAATTTTTCGCAGTATATACCGCACCCTGTGCCTGTTTCCATCTTGGAACCATCAGTGTATACATATGTTTCGTTTGGTCTAATGACTCTGTCTTCTGTCCATAGTTCCCTCATGGGGATGGTGGTTTTTATTTCTTTTCCAAAGTCAATAAAGGGAATTACATAGTCTGTTTGGGAATAAGTGATGGTAAAGTTTTGCAGGATATTTGCATGTCCGTATTTGTTGGTCCGAAAGTGGGAAGTCTAGATAGTCTTAGTGCAGTCTTTGCCGCTGACCCTTTGATAAACAAGTCTATTGGAAGTATATTTAGGATTATTTCCAATGAAGCTGTCGCTGTAGTTTTTATAGACATCAGCGCATTGATGGCGGACTGTTGTATTTTAAAAGGTCCTTCTTCTAAGGACTTTAACTTGATCCTATTTATACTTACTGAGTCCTTTTTACTTTCTTTATATTATTTAAAACAACCGAGTCTTTTTACTTCAAGACACTTTATTTCGCTTTAAAAGTTGGTTACACTTATACTTAACACTTATTTATAGACAGTTCAGATTATCGAAAACAATTGATTCTTAGTCTATACTTAACTTCTACTTAACACCTCGTATTCTTATAATTTCACAATAAATTGAGTAATTTCATCATGCTAAAATAACTTAGTCAGCGTATTTATAATTTCACAATAAATTGAGTACTTTCATCATTCTAAAATAACTAAGTCAGCGTTTATCTGAGTGACCTATTTAACGTGGGCGTGTATACCTGTGCTATGTTAAGCGGTGTGCGCCAATACAATTAAATGCTGTTTGTGTTTAACATGCATAATGCTTAACCCTAAAAGTATGCCGTAAAGAAAAATATACTGATTATGTTATATTGTGGATCATAAGCACGCTGTAAGTTCCACGATTATGATACACAACAGTGGATCATATGTACGTTGTGAACTCTACGATTATGATACACAACATACCTCCCCCCTTATTGAAAAAAAAAAATATTATTATTAAGAAGAATAATAGTTTTTTTTTTTTTGTATTATTTTAATTATTTCTGAAGAGAAAATTATTATTAAAAAGAATAATAGTTTTTTCTTTTTACATTGTTTTATGTGGTATAAATTACGTTAAGTTCTATTAGTTATGAAGTTATGATCTTTACTTATATAATATTTAATGGATATTAGTAAATTAAGAGTTGTAATAGCCAGTTATATATAATAAAAACCTGGTCCCGATGTTTTCGTTGCTGACTGCTGTTGTTCTGCGGTAGTAGTTCGATGCGTTGTCGTTGTTTCTGACGTATTGGCTTCTATTTCATGTGACTTCGTTCGTTGGCTTGCTATGGGTGTTGTGGTGTTTGGTTTCTGCGTTGTTGATTTCCGCAATGAACCGATTTTTTCGAGTGGGGATTTCTTGCTGGGAAATGTATTTGACACCATTTCAAGGTTTTTCTTAGCCGCTTCTACATCTATTGTTGCTATTGGTGATTTATTTGTATTAAATTCATCGGCTTTTATTGTTGCTTTATTTTTAATTGTCGAGTAGTAATGTATGTATAATACATATGCCGCTATTATTATTATTAGTATCAGCATTAATATGCCGTACGACATACCGGTTTTCGTTATTTCATTTTGACGATTAAGTAATTCTTTGCGTTCCTGGTTATCAGTTAATTGTAGTAATATTTCGTCGAAATCACGATGCCCATCTCTTAATGCTGCTCTTATTTTGCTGTGATCTGACACCAAGATCGGTAACGATGTTTGTGATATATTTGAATATGATAATGATGACCAATTGCCTTGTAAATTTTCTATCATAACCGTATGTTCTTCCTTCTTGTATGTTATATTCCTAATGCTTTGATGTGTAAACTCGTATGGCAGTATCATTTCTTTGTTGTGTATGTTGCAAGCTTCATTTATGGACATCCAAACCAGGCCGGATAGTGTCAATGTGGCTATAGTTGACCCACAAACTGCTTCGAAAAAGGCTGGTGTATTGAATTTATACAACCATGTGTTTGGTGTCCATAGTTTAACTACTAGGCCAGAACTCCTTTTGATTGCAACATGTTCACAGGTATCTTTAATATCTGTTCTGTGTTGAATCAGCGCGACTTCACATAGTGTGTTGCTAGTTGTTAGCATGGTTCCTGGACGTTTGCATAGTGTAATTTCTTTGTCCGTATGTTGGCTAACCAAAATGCATTTGCTGTGATCTTCATTCGATAGACCTATGTATTTGGTCCGGTCTTCTGCTTCTGATATGTAGTCATATGTTGTTTTAACCAATGCATCCCATTCTTCATTAATATTTGTGGGTATTGGGTAAATTCTATATAATGTGAACAACAAATCATCAGGTAGTGGTGTCTTGATGACTATTATTAGGCCGTCTGTGTCTGGGAAAACTCGTACTGTTGATGCACGGTGCATTTCGAATGATTTTTGTATGAACCACTTCGCCTTTCCTCTTAACGGGAGACTAGTCAGCATTTCATCTAACTCGCTCTGGTCTATAATTGTCGGGTGTAATCGTCCCTTGTATAGATCATCTATGATTGCCATTTCCATCTGCTGTTGTCCTGGAATTTCGATTAGGTTTGCATTAATTGTAGATTGAATTTCCAAGGTATCCATCATGAATAGTAAATGACTAACTTGTTGGTTTATTTTTTCATTTATGTATTTTTGTGTTCTTATTGTTATGTTTAACACATTTTGTAGATTTTCGACTTCCTTCAAGGAATTCAGTAAGGGTTCTGCTATCTTGTTATAATTTGATGAAATCACCGTAATTTGTCTTTTCATTATTTCGTATGTTTTATGTTAATTTTCATCAATATTATTCAGGTGTTTATAGATAGTTTCTCTTTTATTATTGTCCATCAGTCCAAAAGCCCAGTTGAATCCTTCTCCAATGAAATTGAGTGATCTCTTTTGTCGGTTACTCTTTATTGTGCGCTTAATAATTTCTTCATTTTTCTGTAGTGTGGCTATTATTGCCGTGGTCTCCCGTGTTGCTGCTATACATGATCTTTTTATGCTGGGTCCGTTTACATTGGTGCTCATTTGTTCGCTCATTGTGTTTGCCGTGATTATGTATTTGTTTGTCAGCTCCAGGAAATCGTTCAGTTGTAGCGGTTTAAACTTGGCTACTATCGTCCATTCATCATTGTAGAACAAAGCATCGGTTGTCTTCTCAAAGAATAATCTTGTATCATTAATTGATGTCTGTGTGATGTTGACTGCTTCATTGGCTGCCAGCATCAGGACCAGTGTGACAATTCTAATCATTATATTGGTTTCGCTCTTTATTGCCTATCGTAAAGAGAAAGAGAAGAAATTCCATTTTTTTTTTTTTTACATATTTAATGGAATCCTTGATCATATCATATAGTTTTCTTATAAATATTTCTTATTTTACCTTAATACATCCTGTTAAGGCTATGGCCATAATTATACCTTAATTAGTTATAATAGTTAATTTACATATGTGTCAACATTTACTATATGATTTTGTTTAGAAACATATATGTTTGGATATGTTTCTGCATTATTGCAATACAAATTGTTTTATTTAGAGTCCCAGTAGTACATGGTTAAATGCTAGTCATATTCAACAATACTCAGCTA
Source organism: Dryomyza anilis (assembly GCA_951804985.1). Lineage (NCBI taxonomy): Eukaryota > Metazoa > Arthropoda > Insecta > Diptera > Dryomyzidae > Dryomyza > Dryomyza anilis. Next base: position 9,727,598 of record OX638136.1, on the reverse strand, counting down.
TTTATTCATGCACCAACTAATAATTTTTTTTTAAATATTAAGAAATAAGCGCGCGCGACTTCTTAGCATTACATAAATGTATTTGCTATATTAAGTTGTTAAATATTTATTAACAACTTAAATATTTATTAACAACTTATTTATTTTCATTACCGTGTAATGATGAATTTAAAACGTTTGTTAGTTTGTTAGTTTGCTATATTAACGCATATCTGCATTAATATATTTAGTTTCATGAATGAAAATTATGTTAATGATAAAAAATATTAGGCAGTTTTGTCGCTGCACTACCGTATCTCGTTTCAGTTCCAGTACGTTAGTGGCTTCTGCCTGTAAAGTGCTGAAGTGCATTTAATCGTTTAGCATATGAATATATTCAAGCCTTCTATATTAATATGAGCTGGGAGCATTGCGCTCTATGCGCAATGAATCTTTTTGTTTAAAATGCCATTGAGGTAGGTACTGACCTATCACAATTTTAATGACAACGTAATTTTTATACCTTGCAAAATTTGATTTTTTTATTTGTTTATATTCAATGCTTGTCATCTTCAATTAATACATAGCTATTTTTCTCTGCGATTTGTATTTTGGCAATATTACATGAAATTTTTTGGATTTTATAAATTATTTAAAATTAATTTATTTAATATCTACATTTAAAAAAATATATAGTTTTTCTCTATTCTTTATTTATTTTGTAGTTTCAATTTAATTTCAATATGTAATACTTAGCTATTCTGTCCTGCACTAACTATTTGACTTTATTTCAATGATGTTAAAAATTATTGGTTCTTGTTGCAGACAGTGTTTATTTCATTCTACGTAACTATACTGTTGTATGCTTTTAACAAATTATTATGAAATTTTTTCCCTTTACCCTTGATACAAATCTCAGTCGTTACAGGGCTTATTATTGAAAGTACCTCGTAGGGTCCTACCCAAACTGGTGAAAATTTATTTTTCCTATTTTGATTTTTTAGTAAAATTTTATCGCCTATTTTGAAAATTATTGGGTGTACTGAGCTATCATAGCTTTGCTTAGATTTTTCTTTGGCACTGGCTTGATTTTGTCGCACGATTTCGTGTGTGCGTTGAATTTGGTATTTTAATAGCTTGTTGCAATCATCGGTATTATATACTGGTGAGCATTTGCGTTTAAGATTGGTTGGCATTTCAAAATCGTAACCGTATAAAGTACGGAAAGGCGTTTGCCCGGTGGACATATGCATTGTATTATTGTGTACATGCATTGCTGTATTTAACCACTGGTCCCAGTTTGATCCATCCTCTTTCGCAAAACTTCGTAAATACTCTGCTAATGGTCGGTGGCTTCGTTCCAAAGAGCCGTTGGCCTGTGGATGATATGGCGTAATATGTAACTTTTTAATTCCTAACAATTTACACGTGTCCGAAAATAATTTTGAAACAAAATTTGAACCATTGTCGGTTATCAATACTTTTGGTATGTTATGTCTTGTAATAATTTCGTCGTAAAATGCTTTTGCTACAGTGCTTGCTTCTGCGTCTGGGATAGCTACGCAGCACATATATTTTGAAAAATCATCTTGAAAAGTTAATATATATTTATTTCCAGATATAGTTTCCGGTAAAATACCTACAAGATCCATGTATACTTTATCGAATGGTCGTACAGGCGTATCAGTTAAAACCATTGGCATTTTAGTAAGCCTAGAACTTTTATTTACTTGGCATTTTTGACAATTCTTAACGTAATCTTTTATTTGTTTCTGCATACCTTTCCACTTAAATTGTTTTCTGATTCTAAGATATGTTTTCACTGCGCCCTGGTGACCTCCTAATGCTGAGTCATGAAAGTCTTTTATAACAGCTATTAATTTAATTTAATAGTAGACTTGAGTTTAATTCGTTCTTGGTATCTGTTGTTATTTCATCCAGTACTGGCGTGCTCACCTGTTGTTTGTTTTTTGAAGTTTGATTATCTAATTTATTCTGTGTGGTCTTAGACCGTGTTTGGACCGCAGTAATATCTGGTTCTGGATGTGGAATTCTACTTAAAGCATCTACGCTCAAATTCTGTTTACCTGGTTTGTAAGATATTTCGTAATCATATTCTGATAATTTATGCCTGAAACGGGCTAACCTTGATGTCTGATCTTTGAGATTTGCTGTGCTACGTAATGGTTGATGATCTGTATAAATTTGAAAATGTCGGCCTAGAAGATAAGCTTTAAAAATTTTTGTTGCCCAGACTATAGCTAAAAATTCCTTTTCAATGGTGGAGTAATTTTTTTCTGCTCCATTTAAGGCCCTACTAGCAAATGCTATTGGTCGGTCGCTCCCTACTTTGCCTTGTGACAGTACCGCACCTATTGCTTCGTTACTTGCATCTGTTGTAAGTAAAAAAGGTTTTGTAAAATCTGGATATGCGAGAATGGGTGGTGAAATTATTGATTCCTTTAGTTTAATAAATGAATTTTGACAATCGTCTGTCTAATTGAATTTAACATCCTTTCTAAGTAACTTATTAATTGGTAGTGATAATTTTGCCATATTATTTATGAATTTTCTGTAATAATTAATTAATCCCAAAAACGCTTGCACTTCTTTTTTATTTCTTGGCACCGGAATATTTTTCACGCATTCAACCTTTGAGGGGTCTGGCAGAGCACCTAGTTCCGAACATTTATGTCCTAAATAGACAACTTCGCGACGCAAAAACTGGCATTTTTCTGTATTTCATTTTAGATTGTGTTCCCTTAATTTCTGCAATACTCTACTCAACCTAAACTCATGTTCAGCTAAATTCTTTCCGTACACCACTATATCATCAAGATAAACAAAGCAATCGATACCCTGTAAACCTGTTAATATGTGATTCATTATTCTTTGGAAAGTGGCTGGAGCCCCTGTTAAACCAAAAGGCATTCTGTTAAACTCGAAATGACCAAGACCTGTACTAAAAGCTGTTTTTTCCTTATCCCCTTCTTCAACTAGTACCTGATGATAACCACTTGCCAAGTCTAAAGTTGAAAAATAGCGACTGTGACCTAATTGGTCTAATATTTCGTCTATTCGAGGAATCGGAAATACCTGTTTAATTGTCACATCGTTTAATTTACGGAAATCGATAACTAGCCTCCAATTTTTGTTACCGTCCTTGCCGCTCTTCTTAGGAACTAGCAACATCGGTGAATTCCAGGGTGATATGCTTGGCGATATAATGCCGTCATCCAACATTTTACTAACCTGTCTGTTGATTTCATCTCTATGTGTGTGTGGCAATTTGTATTGCTTTTGATTGATTGGTGGTTGGTTCCACTGTGTTATTATTTCATGTTTAAGTACTGGCGTGTATGTTAATTCATCGCCATCTAAATGAAAAACATCATGATACGAAATACACAGATTTTGTAAAGATGTAATTTCGTCTTTATTCAAGGTTCCGTCAATTTTTATTTCCTCTAATAATTTGTTAATTCTGTTCGTAATGTTTACTGAATTTATGCTATTTATTGTAGAATTGTTGGTATCCGATTCCTTATACTGATTGAAATTCGAGAATTTTGGTTTAAAAGCACTGTCTATTATAAATTCTTTTTCTGTAGCATTTAATACGGACACATAAACTCTATTTTTGCTAACATTCGATATGCTTTCGCCCAAATATACTCCTGGACAAATTTCTTGTTTATGTATTAAGACGATTGGAATTTTTGTTTTTAAACGTAATGATACTATCTTTGCGGTTCTAGGTTCTACTTTTAATTCCTGATTTAGAAAAATATTTTCCATGTCTGCCCGTGTCCTCATGGGTAGTTGTATAGTATTGTTTTTATCTTGATCATAAAATATTAACTTCTTATCTATGGCATTTATTATGGACCTATTCCATATATTATCTCGTCCTATTATTCCATCAGCGGGTATTCCTTGTTCAAGTGCCACTACATGCATCTTTAAACAGAACCACTCTATACTATTGTGCTGAATATTTATTGTCCCTAAAGTCCTTACGCATCCCCCAAAAGCACCACTAAAGTCCTTCTGAGTATTTTTATCAAAACCCGGAAGTCGTATCATCGAACCATCCTTTACTATACTAGCATCTGCTCCCGAATCTACCAGTAATATGAGTTTTCCATTTTTAGCATCCTCACAAGGTACTTCGATGAAACATCACTTACATTAGGTAGTTTGAAATAGTCACCCTGCCTACTGCATATTATACGATTCTTTCTTTTACTAAACTCACTCATATGACATCTAATCTTCTTATCATATTCTATTACGAAATTTTCAAAACTTTTTGATATTCTTGATAATATGTTTTTTACTTTATACCCTACTGCTTCCTCTCCAAAGGTTCCCTTATACTTTTCATATTCTGCTAATTTTATTATTTTGTTCCCCAGTGTAATCGACACAATACCTATAAAGTGTATGATATAAACTAATAATCCTACTACTGAATTACAAACCAAACACGGTGGCTCAACATATGTATCAACGGTCACTCCCGACGTTTGATGAACAATATTTTCACCCATTTTTTCCTCTTTCAACTTCTCCTTACAGACCAAACACGGTGGCTCAACATATGTATCAACGGTCACTCTCGACGTTTGATGAACGATATTTTCCCCCACGATTTTTTGGTTGTTATTTGAAGCTGCGGTAGCAAATGTGATCACAGGCTGCCTTGGTGTATGATCCACTATTTCTACCTTTGACCTAACTTTACTAATGTTAACGGGACCCCAGCTTATTGGCCTTGGCTGGGCCCGTGGTAGTTTCCCCTATTGTGAGCATTACTACTGTTTTGCACAACATTTTTCTTGGCGTGGCAATCCGCTATCATATGGCCGACTTGACCACACCCATAACATGCCCTATTATTTCTGTATGTTCTATTAGGTTCGTTATTGTTATTACTATTGTTATTTCTAAACGGATTATTATTTCTATTATTTTCATTACCATTATTAATATTATTATTTCTATTATTACGAGTATTGCTGTCTTGCGGATTCTGATTTTGCTGCTGTTGGTGTTGATAGCCGTTATTCTGAAGTCCTCTATAACCCCCTTGGTACTGCTGATTCTGAAATGGTTGTTGTTGGTTCTCCTGGCGTTCTTCCAGTCTATTTGATCCACATCTCCAACTCGATTCATGTCCGTATTTCTCGCATTCTCTGCAAAATGGTGTATTTTTTCGCAAATAACAGTCATCCCTTGTGTGTCCTGTTATTGTGCAAAATGAACAGACTGGCCCCTTTTTCATGGCACCCATGGCAACAGGACGGACGTGTCGCGTCGTCCTCTTATTAAAATTCGTATATTATTGTCCGTCGAGTCTGTTTTGGTGTTTGTCGTGTCGTGCAAAGTTATGATCTAAGTGTCGTCCAGCGTATTAAATAAATAATTAGAATTAAATAAAATAAAACATGCAATAAAAACAATAGAAATAATAAACAATAAAATCAATTACAGCGCGCATAATAATTAAACATAACAAAAACAACAACAACACAAAACCAGTTTCGCTGCATTGCCAGTCCCCAGCACTTCTGCCGCCGTCGTTATTTGCAATTGCCAACGCAACGTGTTTTTTCGTTTTCTGTCCCTTCCCCATCCTACTCCACGCTAACTGCGTGCGTAGCTGAGACTGCAAGAGTGCGTAACGAAGACAGTGGTGAAGGCCTAACACTCACCACTGTTTAGCTTACGCTCTCGCTGTTCGTCTCAACTGCCGCCCGCTATTAGAATGTTTGTTTTTTTTTAACTCGCCCAATAGAAAAAATGTCGCAAAACTTTCGCATAGATTTTTGCAACATTCGTGGGCTAGGAACGAATTTCTTTTCTGTATATGCGTATGTGTCCGTCAATAGGCCACAAATAATGGCACTAGGTGAGACCCAGGTTAGGGAGGGTGCAGACCCACAGGATTTTCACATACCTGGTTATCACCTACTGCCATTGTTTTCTGCCCATAGGGGTCTCGCCTTATATATTCGCAGTGACGTTGTTTACCAGTTGCAGCAACAACATAGTGTGTCAGATAGTGAATTTAACACTATTTGGGTTAAATTTAGATAGGATAGGTTATCTACCTGTAATAAGTTGGAAATATTAATTGTTGTTTGTTAATGTTTTCAAGAAAACAACATGTACTTCGAGGATTGTAAAATAGAGATAATTGGTTTTGACTAGAAAGGCAATATTATAAATTTAATAAACCATATTTTAAGCAAATGCACTCATTTAAAAAAAAAAATGTTTGGACTATATATTTATCATATATTTATATATATTTCTCATACAACAATATTCACATATAATTCATATAATCCTAACTATTTATCATAAAAATAAATTTTATTCAGTGTAAACTCACAGTTATTTGTAGCAAATAACCCAGTAGAAATTGTGAAATAGAATTTTAGGCTAAATTTTTTTTAAATCTGAAATAAAATTATTACTAAATATTTATATATAATGTTAATTTAATTATTTTCCTGGGGAGTTCCCCAGCTTATGTTTGTAGTTTTGCTTGATTAAATAGAATTTAGATGCTTATATTCACAATTGAAACATGCAGTTTAAAAATACTTCTTGTACCATTTAAAATATAATGTTTATTTTGTTTTTTATTAGATACATGTAAATCATGAGTTGTTTCATTAAATGTATAAAAACAAAATCAATTTAAGAAATGGTCAACAATTTATATTTCGTACTAGGGTTGCATGCGTAGAATTGAAGTCGACTGCACACAGTATTTAAATATTTAAATATTTATATTATTATTGATTATTGTATACTTTATATAAGAACGAATAATGTATAGTATAATAAATATTGTTAATTTAAGAACGTCAATTAATAATTTGCTTGACATTTTTGCAATAGCATTTTTTATCCACTTGTCTTGTTTTATAAACGGAATAAGAATATATAACAATGGTATTATCAAAAATTATAAATTTTCAAAAAATAAAGTATTTTTAGATAATTCTATGTACATTTTTTTTCCAATTATTTTTTGGTCAGGTTTTATTTTACTTTGTTACACCGTACTCTCACGGTACTCTCACCGCACTCTCACTCTCTTTGTTGTTGCATCATTTCTTAAGTAAAATAGGGCAGAAATGTGAAATAAATAATTATTTTAGAATTTAGTTAAGTTTGTGATTTTAATCACTTTAGACACAAATTTTATGTCCCAAAACATTTTACAAAATAATAAAAAAAAAAAGTTTTTGCATGCTAAAATTATATAAATTGTAATTATTTAAGATGATAGATTTTGTATATTTTAATAATTCAAAATAATAAGCAATATAAATGGGTCTGTTAAACCCAATCTCAAATAATTTTACTCTTAAATAGACATTTAAATTTCCCGGAATTTCTAAAAATGCAACACTAAAATCACCCGCTCATTTCTGCGTTGCAAACCCCGCTCACTTCTGCCCGTAGATACCCCCCGCAAAGCACCCGATTGCCCGTGCCGTTAGCCGCGGGCAGTCGAGTTGGGCATCACTAGTGTAGGACATTGGCAGAGGAAGTGATAGCTGTTTTCCTCGGCCTCTATGTCCACCTACACAGGTCGACCCCTCTCTAAAACCCATTTTTATAAGATTTGATAGTAAGGTTCTATGTCCTGTGGCAATTCCTACTAGTAATCTAACTTCTGTCTTTTTGAGCTGTATCCCTTTTTTATGTCGTTCCTTTTTTTTTGTGGCGAGGCATGAGTTTGAGTCGTGCCATCTTTTTATCTGTTTGTTATACGTATTTAGAAATCTGCCACAGGAGGTTTTACAGTGTTATCTGTTTCTGCCGTTTGTTTTACTACTCCAAACTTTTCCAGTTCGTCGGATTTTTCATATCTTGGAATATTGTTATGTTCTGGTACCCAGCACAGTTTAAAACAGTGTTGTTAATCGAGAACCTTGAGTTCTCTGCGACAACGGTTGACTACCTCCGATCTAATTCCTAATCTTTGATGGTTCCTTGGCTGTCGATGGTAATATCAGTTCTTGGTATTGCCCAAACGCTATCAACCTAGCTGCCTCTGATACTGCATATATTTCTGCTTGAAATATCGAACATTCGGCCCTAATTTGGATGGATTTTTCAATATTTAATTTTTCGCAGTATATACCGCACCCTGTGCCTGTTTCCATCTTGGAACCATCAGTGTATACATTTGTTTCGTTTGGTCTAATGACTCTGTCTTCTGTCCATAGTTCCCTCATGGGGATGGTGGTTTTTATTTCTTTTCCAAAGTCAATAAAGGGAATTACATAGTCTGTTTGGGAATAAGTGATGGTAAAGTTTTGCAGGATATTTGCATGTCCGTAATTGTTGGTCCGAAAGTGGGAAGTCTAGATAGTCTTAGTGCAGTCTTTGCCGCTGACCCTTTGATAAACAAGTCTATTGGAAGTATATTTAGGATTATTTCCAATGAAGCTGTCGCTGTAGTTTTTATAGCTCCCGTAATGCTGACATCAGCGCATTGATGGCGGACGGACGTGTCGCGTCGTCCTCTTATTAAAATTCGTATATTATTGTCCGTCGAGTCTGTTTTGAGTTTTGTCGTGTCGTGCAAAGTTATGATCTAAGTGTCGTCCAGCGTATTAAATAAATAATTAGAATTAAATAAAATAAAACATGCAATAAAAACAATAGAAATAATAAACAATAAAATCAATTACAGCGCGCATAATAATTAAACATAACAAAAACAACAACAACACAAAACCAGTTTCGCTGCATTGCCAGTCCCCAGCACTTCTGCCGCCGTCGTTATTTGCAATTGCCAACGCTTTTCTATGCCCTCTGCTGCATTGCACATTTGTTTTTTCGTTTTCTGTCCCTTCTCCATCCTACTCCACGCTAACTGCGTGCGTAGCTGAGACTGCAAGAGTGCGTAACGAAGACAGTGGTGAAGGCCTAACACTCACCACTGTTTAGCTTACGCTCTCGCTGTTCGTCTCAACTGCCGCCCGCTATTAGAATGTTTGTTTTTTTTTAACTCGCCCAATAGAAAAAATGTCGCAAAACTTTCGCATAGATTTTTGCAACATTCGTGGGCTAGGAACGAATTTCTTTTCTGTATATGCGTATGTGTCCGTCAATAGGCCACAAATAATGGCACTAGGTGAGATCCAGGTTAGGGAGGGTGCAGACCCACTGGATTTTCACATACCTGGTTATCACCTACTGCCATTTACCAGTTGCAGCAACAACATAGTGTGTCAGATAGTGAATTTAACACTATTTGGGTTAAATTTAGATAGGATAGGTTATCTACCTGTAATAAGTTGGATGCCTTATCTGATTCGATCTCAAATATATTGGAGCAGTTCACAGGCAGTGAAATTGTTGTTACCGGCGATTTTAACGTGCACAACGCCACTTGGTTGAGCCACTCGGGTCTATCAACACAGGAGGGTTGTTATGTTGAGCTGTTTGCAGAGTGCAATCAACTCACTCAATTGGTGAAGAAACCGACGTACCTCCCACACGTCGGTGGGCAGAGCCAAAAAGTCCTAGACCTTTTTCTGACTTCACATCATGAAAAATATCATGTAAAAGTCCTTGCACTTCTTGGTAACTCCGACCACTGTACTGTTTCCGCTGAGTTTTCGTATTCTAGTTTAAGCGCCTCTACGATTAAAGCCCCGAAGAGGACTGTATGGCTTTACGAAAAAGCAAATTGGGTTGCGTTAAATGAAAATTGGAAATTGTGTTTCGCTGATAGAGACATAAATGCCGCGGTTTTAATGGTACAAAATATTATTTTATTAGGTATGCGGTCCTTCATACCTTCTAAAAAGATAAACATTAAACCCAAGGACCACTCTTGGTTTAATTAGACTTGCAGGATTGCTGTCAGGTCGAAAGAGGAAGCCTTTCAGAATTGGCGTTCTAACAAGAATGCCGACACAGAAAGACTTCGCATACAGGCTAGGAATCGCTGTAATGACGTGATCTCACGCGAAAAGTTTCTTCACGAACAAAATGCGCGCAAAACAGATCCTACTCTACCACAAAGGTAGTAAAAATGTCTGGTCATTCGTAAAAAGGGTGAAGAACCAGACGACATCGTCTACTCCAACTCTTATTATGAATGGCCAGACCTTCACTGACCCGGTTGATAAAGCTAATCTCTTGGCAGAATTATTTGCAATTAATTCCACGCTCCCAGATAGTAATCAACCACTGCCCGTCGTCGATTTTGTTTCTTCTGCAATGTCGGATATTCATTTTCGAACTCGGGCAGTTAAAAAGGTTTTAGCAAACCTCAACATTAACAAAGCCTCTGGGCCAGATGGCATATATGCCCATGTGTTGAAGAAGTGCGCGTCAACGCTGGCTTGTCCGTTGCGTAACCTTTTCAGCGTCCAAGTGCCTCGGTTTTTTAAAACGGTGTAAAACATACTTCACTCCTGCTTACTTACGCACTGTCTACACTACCTATATTCGGCCTAAAATGGAATTCAATTCGCATATTTGGGCAGGGGCTTCAAAATCCTCCTTGGAGTTCCTGGAACGAGTACAGCAACGTGCGATATATTTAATAGGGGATGAAAATATTTCATCGTCTATTGGTTCTCTTGAGCACCGAAGGACCGTTGGGTGTGTAAGCCTGTTTTATAGGTATTACAACGGTAAGTGTTCGAGGGAAATACATGGCCTGATTCCACCAGGTCGTGTGTTTTCTCGTACTACTCGGGCATTAAACCAAGCCCACCCCTTCGTAGTCCACTCGGTTCTCAACAGAACCACGCATTATAGAGATAATTCGTTTTTCAGTCGCACGACACGTTTGTGGAACAATCTCCCTGCGTCCGTTTTTCCCGACATTTTCGATATTGGCAAGTTCAAAACAAACATTCACCGACACTACTCCATCTTTCCCCCCTCCCTTTAACCTATCATCCCTTCTTACGATCAACACTGTGCATTGCATGTATAGGGGGCATCCCCTGAGCGTTGGTTAAAAAAAAAGTGCTATCCTGTGGATTTTTGCTAGTTATCGTTGATTGCACATCTTATTTAGTACTCCCCACCATACTATGCTACCATAGTTAAGAATTGGTCGTATGATAGCTGTGTACATCCAATGAATTAGCTTTGGTTGTACACCCCAGGTTGTTCCAATTATTTTTTGGCAAGAGTAGAATGCAGCATATGCTTTTTTCATCCTCTCCTTTATATTTAATTTCCAGTTAAGTTTATTGTCGATAACCACGCCTAGAAATTTAGCGCTGTTCGATAAGCTTAAACTTGTACCATCAATTGCTGGTAGCGTAAAGTGTGGAATAATCCTTTTGTTTGTAGACAGGGCTAATTCCGTCTTGCTTGGGTTAACGTTTAAACCACAACGTTTTGCCCAGTTGGTCAAGATTTTTAGTGCGTTTCGTAGTATATCTGAAACAGTGTCCACATATTTGCCCGTTGATAAAATCACAACATCATCTGCGTAGGCTACTACGTGGACACTTAGTTTTTCTAAATCCACCAGGACCTGATTTAAAATTAAGAGTCAAAGTGTTGGTAAAATGACTCTACCTTGAGGAGTACCTCGGTTTAATTTAAATTTATTGTGAATGGTACCAATGCTAGCGTTTATTTTTATACTTAAAAATATAAATAAGAAATAATTATAAATGATATGAAAAAAATGCAATACAATATGTTTGTATAAATTTGAGATATTGAATAAATTGCTAAGTACTGCTGAGCGTAGATCACTAGCATATGAAATTTGAATTATGAAGTGAATTATAAATTACTATTAATTTTGAAAAATTAAATATAATGAAAAGTGGGTTTCTATGAATGGAATAATTATTAGTTATTTAATTTTTTTGCTAACAAATAGGATTTTAGAGCTAGAAAGTGCTACAAATGGTATATAGGAATAATATGATTGAATTAAAAGATTAAAATAATAAAAACAATTTACGTTTACTACGAATGAAAAATAGGCTTTTAAGCTAGAATATGCTACAAAGATATATAAAAGTATGATTGAATTAATGGATTTGAAAAATATTATTAAAGTTATGACTACGAGAAAATGCATACCACCGTTGCAAAATGCATGCAAGATTTTTAGGGTGAACAAATGCTCCAAGTGTAATGTTGAAATTGAAAATTCGCCAATAAATTGAGTTTATGCGTTTAACAATGAAATATTTTAACAACGCGATGATAAATGTAGACAGGAAACCCGAAAAAATTACTGTAGTAAATTATAGTACATTTATGTCTTCGTTTAAAAAAATGCAGTTCTACTACATTTTGATCGTTTTTTAAAACATTTGTATTAATATGTCTGGATTTTACTACACAATGTATTGGAAAATCGTTTTCTACATATTGCAGAATATGTAGTATGTATTTGTTTTCTGTAGTTTTTGTTTTTGAAATACGTGTACTACATAATACATAAAATGTATTATGCAATTATTTTGTGTATTATAGTTTAATATTAAATTATAAATTATTTACATATTATTATTAATTCTTCTATAAAATATATTCTATAAATTTACAATAAATTCCCCTGTATTCAAAAATATGTATCAATAAAGTTAATTGTTTTTATAAAAATTTGATTAAAATTGAATTTATTATATGATATGATAGTTTGGCACTACAGTTCTATAAGAACTTAGGCCGAGCTCTCTCACCATTTTGAGCTGTGCGTGTTATATTTGTACTCAAAGTGGTGGAACCTACAGGTTATTGCCGAATCCGAACGGCGGGTGAGAGCTTTTCATAGGCAATGTTTTTACTCTCGGAGGTTTGTCATTTACTGTTGAGAGGTAGCGCGGTATAGAAAAATGTTTCTATGAAAAAATGTTGTTAGGCCCAGTCCAGGCTTGAACCGCGGACCTTTCGGCTCGCAGTCCAACGCACTAACCACTGAGCTACCACGGCTATATAAAATCTTAAAATTAACAGACCTATTAAAATGTCTCTATATATGAAAACATTATTTACTTTCAAAAACAGCTAAGTTTTGTTTATATTTTTAAAACCAAATTTTTAGCGTTTCCAATAATAAAAAAAAAATTTCAAATTTAAAATAATATTCGAATGTATATGGAAGACTTGTCAAAAAACCACCAATTTGTTAAATAATAATAATAATAGTTTGGCACTACAGTCCTATAAGAACTTAGGCCGAGCTCTCTCACCATTTTAAGCTGTGCGTGTTATATTTTTACTCAAAGTGGTGGGACCTACAGTTTATTGCCGAATCCGAACGGCGGGTGAGAGCTTTTTCATAGGCAATGGTTTTACTCTCGTAGGTTTGCCATTTACTGACGAGAGGTAGCGCGGTATAGAAAAATGTTTCTATGAAAAGATGTTGTTAGCCCCAGTCCAGGCTTGAACCGGGGACCTTTCGGCTCGCAGTCCAACACACTGACCACTAAGCTACCGCGGCTACATTTTTGTTAAAGCTCTACTCCGAAAAATTACTGTAGCAAAATATATACATTTTATGTCTTTGTTTTGAAAAAAATTAATTCTTCTACATTTTGTTGGTTTTTAAATACATTTGCATTATTTCTCTTATTGTTTACTACACAATGTATTGAAAATTCGTTCTCTACATATTTCACAAACTATATTGATGTTTTGTTGTTTTGCTTTCATTTAAATTCGTGCATTGAGACGGCAAATTTTTGTTGTTTTCAATGTTCGCCCTCTTATTTTTCGATCGCCACCTGTATTCTGTTCAGGCAGTAATAGTTGAATTGACATCTTTATGGTTTTACCATCGCATGGTTTTACCATAGCATATTATTCTTATGTGTTTAAACCGAAAAGAAACACTTAAGTGCTTACCATTCCTTTGAGTCGTTAGAACTGATGATACTTAGAGGTGCTTCCATCATATGATCAGGAAAATTTTTGTTTTATTTATATTTATTTACTTATTCATTTATTAATTTATTTATGTGTACATTTTTTTGTGGTTGTGGGTAACAATCTTTAGTTGGCATATGTAGTAATTTAATCTACATATTTCTGGACGTATAAATAAAGACAAAATGTAGGTTTTTTAATACATATGTATTGAAATTTTATATAGAAAATCTGCTAAATTATGTAGTAATTTTCCACATAAAAACAACTACATCAGGTTAGTAAAAATAAATACATATGCTTTTGGACGTAAATCAAATACATATGTATATATTTTAAAGACATTTTTAGTTATTTTTAATACAGTATTTTTTTCGGTGTAAGAAAAAAAAGAATAATTGTAAAGATATAAATTATTAGCAGTTAATTAACAAATGCGATATAAATAATATAATTGTATTAAAGATAGAAACAAAAGAGAACGGCAGATATTTTTCGTGAGGATTCGATGTACTCTTTGAAAGAGCTTCGACATTTGTAAGACCTTATGCCAATCTGAAGCTATTAATTAATTAATTTGTAAAAAATAACAACGAATTGTTTTAATTTTGAAATAAAATCACAACAATGCATGCACTACACGCATTTTTATATTAATCAAACAGCGAACAAGAAATTGCGTTCAACGAAGCATGATTATGCGATGAGCAAGGTAATCATTTTAACAGCGCAATGCTATTTTTGGCAAAGAAATCGTAACATATGCAATGGAATGTAGTAATTAACAAGAGATAAAGTAATTCCAATATAACAACGTTGTTACAAATTTAAACAAATTTGAGAAAATTAATTATCTTTATTAAATTAATTAACTCAATTAAAAGAAATAAAATAGATAATATAGATATAAAGTTATCAATCATTGAATCGAAGCAAATCACTAATACTAGTCTACGAATACTGGTCTGCAACTTGATCAATTGCATACTCGTATTAGTAATAGTATTAGGTGAACTATAACGGAGACTTAAAATGATCACTTAAGTTTCGTTATGATTTACGGAAAGCAAGAAAATCAAAAGTATCTGAAAATATTTAAAGATGGTTAGAATCCCAAAAATAGCTGAAAATATTTAAACAGACATTTTCTTTCTTGAATTACAAAGAACAGTTTGTTTTAAATTTTCATTTTTTTTTTATTTTATTTTAATGTTATTAACTGCTGAGAAATCTGAAAATAATTAAAGAGGTTTAAAATCTAAAATAGCTGAAAATATTTAAAGATGGCTAAAACCCCGAAAATAGCTGAAAATAATTAAACAGAAAAATTTATTTGAAATATAAAGCAGAGTTTGTTTTAAATTTTGATTTTTTTATTATTTTATTTTAATATTCTTTTACATGTTATTAACTGCTGAGAAAGCTGAAAATAATTGAAGATGTTTATCAAAAAATAGCTGAAATAAAGAGATTTTTTTCTTTTCTTCACTGGACGAAATAAATAATCAGTTTTAAAATGTTTTTTTTTTAAATTTCTATTTTAATATATTTTTTAAATTTTGAGTTACGGTGCAACAGGTGCGACGATGTTAGGAAGTCGGGGATATGCTCGAAAGCGTAATTATTATTATGTAAGGTTATTTTCATAATTTTAATGCAACACATATAGTATACATATACTACATTATAATCAAAGGTGAATTTTAAGAATATTGGTTGGTGCAATATATTTGTATACGCTCTATGTGCACTGAATGAAATGTAATGGTTCAAATGTCGGAAAATATATAATAAGATTATTTGTATATAAGTCAATTACTATAAATAGTTACACAAAGTATATAACAAAATTAGATATAAGCAAGAATTGGAGCAAAACTACTTCATTACGTCTTGAACATTGTGACAAGAAATTGTATATAATTTGAATAATTATAAAATTTTGGCGATAAATTTGACTTTCCTGTTCATAATGCTGGTCAAAGGAGAACTCATTTGGAGACCTACAGCGTTGGAACAACCTACTAATATTCGAGAGGAAAGCAGATGCGTGGATCTACAACGATGAATGGACCGTGATAACAAAGTTTGTGCCGACTGATCTAAAAGAACTATTGCAGCTAACGGATGACTTTATCTCAAAGGCCCAAGATTCATGCAAGAGGATGGAACAGCTGATAGCCACAACGGAATACGTAGGCCATGGAAAGAAACAAAGGCTGTTCTGACAAATATACAGAGAATCAATAATCAAATCAAAGGGCTGATGGAGAAGCATGATGCTAGTGGCAAACAGTACCAAGGAGGGACGACAAAGAGGGCTATAGAGATAGTAGGGGAAGCTCTACACTGTACATTTGGAGTAATGGACCACCGTGACGAGCGTATAATAGGTAACCACCTGCTGCAGTTGTAAAATAGAGAGCGCAAAACCTATGATATGATGGAGAAGCAAGTTACCGTGATGGTCAGTAATTACGATAAGTTGGCCAGACCCCTGGAAGCAAGATTCGATTGAGTGCCACGCTGAAGAACCTAGCTAAAACCAAGACACAGTCACAAGAAAAAATGGCTTCGTTGGAACTCGCTATTAAAATGCTGCGGATTAAGACGATTGTAAAAACAAACCTAATAGAGCTACAGGGTCAGCAGACCAGGGAGTTGGCTATTGTAGATGATCTGGAATACTACAACCGGACATACTCGATAAGGCGATGCTGAGTGAGCTGACATCAGAACTAAAAGTGGCAACAGATTCCAGGTGGTTTCTAAATGATATACTCAAGGTACACATCACAGCCCAATTGAAGTCGTTTGCAAGCAGTGGGTCACTAGTAGTGGTAGTAAAAATTCTTTACCAGAGCCGACGCCGTTCAACTTGTTAAAAGTGTATGCCGTACCATTTACAGAACAAAAGGGATGCGACTTGGTGGTGCAAAGCGCAACAGAGTACATAGCGGCCAGAAGGAGGAAGGATATATACGTAAAGTTCTCAGGAGAAGACGTGTCTCGGTGTGTTAATCTTGCAGGGCAGTCAGCGATGAACATAGGCGCTATACTGTGTCGAAATCCAGGAGTGGAACTGACCAGCGGGAGCCAAAATTGTGAGGTTGGTATGCTGAGACCAGGTGAAAGCTTACGGGAAAGCTGTAAATTTGCGGCAGTGGCAGGAAACATTTTTTGAAACCGTGACACCCAACTGATGGTTATACAGAGGACACAATGAGGGATTTGTTCTACAGTGCGGTGAAGAGGAAGCCGAAATAAGACTAACTGGTTTTGGATATTACGTCCTAAGCCATGGTTGTTCCTTGAGGAATCATGAGTTGAGCATGGCGTACGAAGATACGCCTGTGATGAGGCACGAGTTCGAACTGCAGCAATTCGACCACAGGGAGCTCCGGGAGGCGCTGCGACTGGACGAAATAGCACCTAGCCTGAAAGAAGGAGCGCATATTGTTGCCGTGACCACACCAAACTGAGAAACGAGGTGGCTGCGGGTTACCAAACCCTAGATAACTTGCGATTTGAGTTAGCACGTGGACGCAGCCCATTTTTTGACAAGAGATTTTCTGAATATATGTCCGTTGTCGCTGTGTGTACCGGTGGCGTGGTTTGCATCCTTGTAGTACTAGGGTTATGATGTCATGCTATGATGTATTTCTGATAGAAAGGGATGAGCAATCTTATACACCAATTTTAAAACATGAAATCCCCACAATAAGCGGACAACCTCCGATTAACCGAAACAAATATAATTTACCACATATTCACAGAGACGAAAGCAACCAACAGGTGCAGAAGTTACTAGACGACGATATTATTTCACTAAGCACGTCGCCTTGGAATTCACCACAGTTGGTGCCAAAAAGAGTGGCAAGGACGGACACAAAAAATGGAGACTGGTAATAGATTTCAGAAAATTGAACGACGCAATGATTAAACAAGAATTTCCAATACCTAGTATTGATGAAATTTTGGATCAATTAGGTCACAGTACGTATTTTTCAACATTGGATCTTGCAAGTGGTTATCACCAAGTACTAGTGGAAGAACGCTACAGAGAAAAAACAGCGTTCAGCACGGGCTTGGGACATTTTGAATTTAATAGGATGCCATTTGGATTGACGGGAACACCCGCACGTTTCAAAGAATAATGAAACACATTTTAACAGGATTGCAGGGACTTCATTGTTTCGTATATCTGAATGAGATAGTAGTGTATGGGAAATATATAATGGAGCACGAAAATAGACTATGCAAGGTGTTAGAGAAATTGAGGGAAAATAATTTGAAATTAAATACGGAAAAATGCAATGTTTTAAGGCGAGGGCACAAATGCATGGAATCAGGCGGAATGCCAGATTTGAATGGACAGACAAGTGACAGGATTCATTTATTAAACTTAAGGAAGCAATTATTTCACCTAATGTTCTAGCATACGCAGATTTTTCAAATCCCTTCGTATTGAGAACAGATGCAAGTGGAGAAGCTATAGGAGCAGTGGCGAGCCATGTTATCATCGACCAATCTCATTTGCATGTAGAGCTCTAAATGACGCAGAAACAAGGTACTCAACTATAGAACGAGAATTTTAGGCAATAGTATGGGACACAAAAAATTATAGAGCGTATTTGTTGGGGCGTCCATTCACGGTTTATACGGATCACCAACCACTGCGTGGAATAGCAAATTTAAAGGATCAAACATCAAGGCTAGCCAGGTTTAGGCACAAATTATCAGGATACGAGTTCGAAATAATTTATAAACCTGGCAAAAAGAATTTAAATACGGATGCATTAAGTAGGATTCCACAATTAGAAACAGAAATGGCGACAGTTCAAACCGGTTCTAAGACTACACCCCACCCGGACGTCAGCAAACCAGTCATGGACGACACGGTAACGGATATCGACGGTGAAACAATCTTGAGTCAAGTATTAACTGATCCTGAAGAAATTAAAAGAGTCATTAGAGATTAGCACGACTCGCCGTAGAGTATGTAAAAAATTGCCCTAAATGTCAAGTTAACAACAGTTCTAAGCTAACAAAAATGCCAATGGTCTTGTCAGATACACCAACGCGTCTATTAAAGTTTGTATGGACTTAGTATGATATTTACCCGAAACAAAATGTATTTACTGTCAATAAGTACATTTTAACATTTCTAGATGATTTTTCAAAATATATGTGCTGTGTATCAATACCAGACGCAGAAGCAAGCACAGTGGCTAAATCATTTTATGATGAAATTATAACACGCCACAATATTCCAAGAATGCTAGTAACTGACAATTATTTGTCAAAGTTATTTTCTGATACATGTAAATTATTGGCTATGAAAAAAATGCACAATTCACTCTATCATCCACAGTCCAATGGATCATTAGAACGTAATCACGGACCATTAGCAGAATATTGTACCTGGCGGTCAAGTCCAGCGGCAGTCCAGGGGTAGGTCGACAAATTATTTATTTATGTCAGGGGTACCTTGCAAGTTAAACTCAATTGTAGCCTATTCGATTCAGTGAAAACACCCACGTTTTTAATTTTATTAGTTGGGTTTTAATATATCTTCCAGTTCTTAAACTAACAAAATAATAATATAGAGGATATAGTAGTAATAAATGAAAGAAGCGGGTCCCCGCCGGAAATGTTTCCGGCGATGAACCCTCGGGTTATGATGTTCGGTCCGGTTTCCACGGTCTACGCTCTTCGCTGCGTAACCGGATATTCTCTCAGCGCGTGTCGCTGTAGTTAGCGCTACGTGTCGTGGTCGTTGTACCACCGCCTCCTTGCGGATGCTGCGTATCGTTACCGCCTTCGGCTTGGTAGTTCGTAAAATGATTCGGGTTTCCTCGGTTCGTAGTCGATACTCGTTCGTACTCGCTCGGGTATCTCCGGCTCGTAGCCCCTACTCATCGACTACGGTTGTGACTCGTTAGTACTGTCGGGAAATCGGAGGTCTTCGGCTCGTGGCCGCTCTTCGATTGCTGCTACTGCTGTGAATCGTTCGGGTTGTTGGCAACTCGGATGTCTTTGGCTCGTAGCCACTGCTCGTACGCTGCTACTGCTGTGGCCAGGGTTACCGTTATGCGACTAAAGTGGCAAAATGTGACCTTTTTATTGCCATGAGACGAATTTTCAAATATTACCTTATTTTGAGACTTTTTAGATTTTTGGAATGACTTTTGAGACTATTTAGATTTATTTAAATTATTTCAGAAAAATTTATTAAAATAGACCTCTAAGACATTTTTAAAGTTCCGGACCATAAGTTAAAAAAAAATAATATTTTGAAATTCGGATGTTGTAGTCAAAGCAAATAATGTAAAAAACCGTAAATTTAAAAATTCTCCGATTTGTGACAAATAACCTAAAAAGTTGTCAGTTATAAGTGATCGATCATGGCGTTAATAAAAAAAATTCTAAAAAGTGGTAAAACAAATTGTGGACATTTTGTAATTATTGCAGAGATATAATGTGTATCGCAGGAAACTGATAGAAATATGACCATTCGGTTTCGAGAGACCATGGTCATTAATAATGAACGTAGATCATGTCGATAATCAGGATTTATGAATCGTAATTTTGCGATGAAATTAATGTGTAGAATCTAAGCCCAACAATCAATAGGAGATGTGGTAAAATTTCATGTATTTCACATTTGCCCTTTCTCAGAAAGTAAAGATCTGATTTAAATTGAGATCATTTAAAATTCCAAATAAAAGTGATCAAATGTGATCAATATTGAAATTTTGTAAAAGTAAAAAGTTCTTCATTTGTGATATGATTATTCTTTTTTCCATGTCATTTTTTTTAGTTATGAATAAAAGAAAAAGTAAAAAAAAAATTGTTTATTATCGAAAAGAAGTAAAATCACGATAAGACAACACGGATAAGATACTGATCGTATTGCGATTCTTACAACCCCGGATCATTAATTTAAGAGAACAAATAACGTATTTGGAAATTATATCTTTATATTTTATTCTAATTGAAAACTCAGAATTGCTTAGTAAAATATACAAAATGTTTGAGTACAAGGCGTATGACACAATTTTTTCTAATAAAAATATTGGAATTATCTGGAATTCGGTGGCAAAAATGAATTATTTGTACCTTTGTTTTTTTTTTATAAATTAATTATTTTTGTTACGCTACATTGTTAATAAATAAAGACAAAAAATACATGTTGCGACTTTTTTTGACCGGGTGCGCCTTTTCTTGACACTTTTTCAAAATTCTCAACGGTAACCCTAGCTGTGGCTCGTTCGTTTCGTCGGCTACTCGGATGTCAGCGGCTCGTGGCCGCTCTTTGTTCGCTGCTAATGGTGTGACTCGGTCGGGTTGTTGACAATTCGGATGGCTCCGGCTCGTGGTTGCTGCTCGTTCGCTGCTGCTGTGACTCGTTCGTTTCTTTGGCAACTCGTTCACTACTACTGCGGTGACTCGTTCGTGTCGTCGGCAACTCGTTCGCATTACTGCTCGTCGACTGCTACTGCGACTCGTTCATGCGGTAGATAACTCAGGTGTCTTAGGCTCGTGGCCGCTGCTCGTAGACTGCTGCTGCGACTCGTTCGTGCGATAACTCGGGTATCTTCGGCGCTTCGCCACTGCTTGTTGACTACTACTGCTACTCGTTCGTGCGGTCGGTGACTCGGGTTTCATCGGCTCTTAGCCGCTGCTAGTTGACTACTACTGCAACTCGTTTGTGCGGTCGGTAACTCGGGTATCTTCTGCTCATAGCCGCTGCTCGTTGAGTACTACTGCAACTCGTTCGTGCGTTAGGCGCGTGACTGATGCTGATACTTTTGTACGACACGTCTCGGATATCGTGCTTTGGGATATCGCTTCCGGATATCGTGCTTTGGTCTCGGTGGTGCAGCGTGTCGAGCCAAGCAGAAAGCGTTTACGACAATCGTTGCCAAAGGATTGAACCTGAGCGTGGAAACAAATGACAATCTTCTAGAAAGATTACTTGTCTTTTAGTGTGTCACTTGCCACGTACCTGTCAAATGACTTTCCTTGGTATAGCAGGCTTTTTCTCCCAGGAAGAGCTTACTGTACCAAAACCACAGCGGAGATCCAACTCAACTTTCCTTGACGACGGTTACCCAACTGAATCGGCTTCGTTCGTCGGCTTGCTTCGAACAATCAGCTTCTTCCCCATGTTCGTGTGAGACACTCGTTGTGTCTTTCTTGCCTTCGTTCTCGCTACGATCGCTCGTTTTCGCAATTCACCACTCCGCCATTTCCATCGATGCTATAGTATATCGATTGTCCCCTCGTCAGTGTTGCTCACTGGTCGGCATTGTTGTCCCTTGATTATCACCTTTTGTTGTAGATCTTAATGTCACCTACAAATTTGTCTGTCACACCTCTTTGTTTCTTCGTTATTTTTGTGCGGGACTGTAATGAACGATTCTTTTTAAATTCTTACAAAAAAATAATTATGAACAAATTTTAGCAAAAACCCGAACCATATAAAACTACAAAAAACGCTTGAAAAGTTTTGTGCTTGACAGGAATTGATCTCGGTTGTAGTAACATATTAATCACTTGGCAACGTGGAATTGCATTATTCTACGGAGTTTATTCTTCCCTTTTCTTTGAGCCCTCGAGTGAACAACACGTCTTAGAATCAGATCTAAAAATTATACAATTTTGCATTATCTTTTCACCGTCTGATTTTCAATCAATCCTTAAATAGTTCTTGAAAGTAATATTCAGTTTTTATTGAAAGTAAAGAATAAAAAGTAATTTTAAGGTAATTTGTGCGAAAAAATATATATATATCTGTGGTCTCAAGCAATAACAACATAAGTCATTTTTTACTACTTTTCAGGAGAGCATTTTAAAGGTTTAACTAATTATAGCATAAAATTGTATTAAGATTTTTAAGGTTTACCAGCGCAAATATCTCACATATTAGTAGTATATTTTGTAAAAAATACTAGTTTTATAAATTGTTTATTATTCTTATACTTATAGCGAAATTAGTATTAAATGTTGTTATTCCAAATTGAAATATTGATATTTCATGTGCATAAGTCTTGTTATGTTGTTATTACACAAAGCAAAAAAATAAAATGAGCAACATATGTCGACTTATGTTGTTATTCCGAATAGAAAATTTCGAATATGCTAAATTTATGTTGTTTTACCATACTAAATATTGGTTCGATTTATGTAATCATGTTTCTTTAACAAGGCTAATATTATAAAACTAAAAATATTAAAATTACTGAATATTCTTTACAAAAAGAAAACCATATTATTTACTACATTTTATTAAAATTTTTGGATAACTATTATATAATAAGCTTTGAATACTTTAAATTTCCAATTCGACTATGAAACTATACAACTTTATTACTGTCAATTCCCATATATTTTTACAAACATTTTTTGGAATATTTACGATTCATCATTTTGGTTTATCATAAAAAGATGGATTTATAACTTATTTTTATTAAGATATATTATTTTTAAGTCAATCTAATTTTCAGTTTCTATTCTATAATTTCCATGTCGTGATTAGTTCTATTATAATAATAATAATAGTTTGGCGCTACAGTCCTGTATAGAACTTCGGCCGAGCTCTCTCACCATTTTGAGCTGTGCGTGTTATATTTGTACTCAAAGTAGTAGGACCTACAGTTTATGGCCGAATCCGAACGGCGGGTGAGAGCTTTTTCATAGGCAATGATTTTACAGGCTTGAACCGGGGACCTTTCGGCTCGCAGTCCAACGCACTAACCACTGAGCTACCGCGGCTACTATCTATTAAGAGGTTTAAAAAACATAAAAAATATGAAATACCGACTTTAATTTTGAATTTATGCCTTGTAAATATACCAGAAGTATTTTCCATCAACATTTCCATTTTAAAAAAGACAAGATGTACGTCTAAAGAAAATTGTTTTATTTACAATATATAATAGTTTGGCGCTAGTCTTGAAGACTTTACTCCGTACTCATAGTGATGGAACCTACATTTTAACGCCGAATCCGAACGGCGTGGTAAAAAGTTTATTCATGGGTGGTTTTACTTTCAGATGTTTGATATTGTCTGGCGAGATGTACCGCGGTATAGAAAAAAGTTTTCTTTGAAAAATATATTGAAAGTTGCTGATACGTACTAACCAATCGAACTACAATATACTCACTGCAAACAAGTATATGAAAAGACTCGAGGTATATTTTTAGAAAAACTACTAGATTAGGCGATTTAAAAACATCTTTCATTATTCGCACTTAATAGCTTTAAATGTGCCTACACTATTATAGTTCAAGCGACAAAAACTCACGCCATTGTACAATTTAGGCAGGAAAGGCTTTACAAAGACGAAGTACAACCAGAAATCTGCTTTAATTTTAATTAAATAAAATTTACTTAGCGAATTATAATGGGGTACCTTTTCCAAGTATTATTTAAGTGTTTTAAGATTTGCATTATATTTAATACTAGTAAACGCATTTGCAATTAATCCGATTTTAGTCACATTTGATTGTGGTATTTGTTTCATATTTTAAATATGTTTGTCAGAAGTATAATTTTAATAATTTCCAAGTAAGTTCAAGTTCAGGACTGTGATATTTTGGACCAATACTGCTTTCAACTGTAGGTCCTACCATTTGAGTACAAATTAAACATGTTCAGCATAAATGGTTGGAAAGAGATCGGCCTAGATTCTTCAGAACTGCTGTGCCATTTTATTTTATTTCGTATATAACTGAAATTACCTTCGTCTTTCTGACTATTGGCTCGAGCGTCACGTCTAACCAGCCGAATCGATTTGACTTAAATGTATACGCAATGATACTATGGTATTCAGAGGTAACATAGGCTATTAAAGGACAGAGGTCGTGTCTTCTCCCATGCAATATACATTTTTTAAACAACATCATAATTAAATCCAAATAATGTCAAAAGAAAAAGAACAAATCAAAAGCGAAAACATTATCAAATTCAAAAGAAATGCCAAAAATTATTGCAAAAATACAAACCTAAAGCATTAACAACAGCAAAAAGGAGAATTCAATATCAAAAATTCAAATACCAAAACCATAAAAAAATAATTACAAAAATATTTTTTAATTATTTCTAAAGTAATTATACTAATATAAATTAATTATTTTAATAGTATTAACTGATTAAAGAACAATTTGCGAATTTTTACCATTGAATAACAACATAAGTCGTAAATTAGTATATATTTTGTTTTTGGAATAACGGCATATGTCGACTTATTTTTTAACTTTTAATAATACTAATTTTAGAATAGCAACATAAGTGGAGATATGTTCAATAAATAACAACAAATTATTTTGGAATAACGACATAACTTGAATTAAGTTTTAAGCAAAACGTTTTTAAATTTGGAATAACGACATAAGTGGACATTTTTCATAAAAAACATAATTTTAAAATTTGGAATAACAACGCAAGTCGAAATATGTAGTTATGATTTCTTAGGCATTTTACGCAGACAGTTCAACTTTCGAATGTGTAATAACAACATAAGTCTAGTTGTGTTGTTATTTCATATGCAAAAGGCGGCAAAACGAGTTATGCTGTTATGTTTTTCCCTTATAACTTTTGATCTAAAGAAGAGAATATCACCAAAATTTGACACAATATTAAATCGAATACCGGGAATATGATGGCGGTACACACGACATAACGACATAAGTCGAGTTATGCTGTTATGCATTGGACCCACAGATATATATATATGTATATCAACTTAAAATTATTAGCTAATAAATTCTTATAGACTAATTATACCCTACACTAAGAGTGAAAGGGTATATTCAATTTGGTACGCCGTTTGTAACACCCAGAAGGAAGCAACACCGGTATGGAAAAGTATATATATTCTTGATCGGCATGACCTCCTGAGTCGATTTAGCGATGTCTGTCTGTCTGTTGAAATCACTACTACTTAAACAATTGAAGAGTTTAATAAATGAAACTCTTAATTTAGATTACTGTATACCTACGCTGTATGTGAAAAAATGTGAAAAAATTGGCGAGATGGGTCCCTTGTGTCCTGTGATATGACTATTTATATTAAAATAACTCATATATATTAAAAGAACTCTGCAGTTCAATTTTACTGTATACGTCTTAGGTAAACTTTTTTGGTAAAATATATATTGACTTCGTGCTCAAGTACATGGAAATAATGTTATCCCGCGAAACGACTTGTAGTTCCCAAAAATAAAAATCGAAATTCGGTACACCTACCCATTTGTAAATATGGGTATCAAATGAAAGGAAGTTCTTCAGCGATTGAACGTTTGTAGTTATTTCCAGGATTTGTATACCCTGGTGACTTTGAATGGTAACCACACATATGTGTAGGGTATTTAAAGTCGGGTAAGTCCGAATATAATTTTGATATTTCTAACTACCATAATAACACCAAATTTAAAATTTCCCATGTGATCTAACCTTCCCAACTGGTTAAAACTTAAAAACTAATATCACAGAGAGATTATTGAAAAATCTCAGATTCGTTTCGATTTCAAGTAAGTTATGAAACAAAATAGACTTTAAATTTGATCGCAACATAAATCTTTATCCTAGCATGTATAAAGAATAAAAACACGTAGGCTCATCGAAATCTACCAATATCATCTTCGAAAAATACATATTTCATATAATTTTTGTTCTAATGGAAAAAGGTAATCATAATTAAAAGATTTTTTATATGTACATTTACTTATTAGAGTTCATTTTAGATATTTACATATAATGGTATAGCAATCCCTGACAAGCAAATCTTCATCTAGCATCGTTTAGAGATTTTCCTACAGGAGAATCGTTGAGGTGATCTCAATTGATTTAGGTTGCATGGCAACAAAGAGTGCTCTCACGTTTTCCCCCCAAAGAGCAGTGGTGAAGCACAGTGTTCACATTCTGCTCCGATCGGAGCAGATCTGCTACTTTTCATTTTAAATTAATAGATTCTACTACCTACTACAGTAGTAGATTTTTCTGGTACATTTCCGAAAATTGTTAGTACATTTTTATGAAATCTACTATTTTTTAGGATTTTGTATTTATCAGCTTTTACCCTAAACCCTAAATAACCTAATATAACGTAACGAAATACGCAGCATACGAACCCGGATCTATTGGAATTTCATTTTTGACAATGCGTTTCGAAGTGAAATCGGCTGCAGAAGCGCAGGGTTATTAACACCAAAAATATACAAGAATTCCGACCTATATTTTTGGACCGGCATCTAAAAAGAATGAATATCCTCATTTACAGAATCACTTCGAGTTTTTTTAATGTCAACTTCATAATGTCAACTTCTCGTTGTGTTACTTATGTAATTAAAATTCAGTTTCAGTAAAACTTTTTAAACTATTGAAACCACTTCATAACAACCAGAGTTATTGGCCATTATTCGACATAAAAATTAAAATTTGTATACAGTTTTCATTTTTTAAAAACCGTAGAAAATCTCGTAAGATAATTTTCACATTTTTTCAGTTGTTAAAAGTAAATTTAATTACCTTTTGAAAACTGTTAGATCTTTCAAAATTTAATAAGACACATCAATGTTATGATCGATAAAAACCGACCAATAAAATGAATAAAATATTTAACAGAGTCATTCCATCACAAATTAGAACTAATAAAGTCATTTTTGAGATTTAAATTACTTCGATTTTCGTTTAATTTAGGTATGTAAGGGTATTTAGAAATTTATTGATACATTTTTTTAACAACTATCTCCTGAGTTACAGTGGTCCAAAGTTACGATTCAAAATAATGAAGGAAAAACTACATATTTAATTTCAAATACATTTTTTAAGTGAAAAATACTCCAATTAGATCCCGAATTTGTTTTTTTGTCCATTTTAGAAATTTCTTAACATTTTACTCTACATTTGGGTAAAATACAAATTCTGGTACATTTTGATCATTTCTAGTACCTTTTTAATCATGAGTTGCTACTTTTAGACTGCGAGAAAATGTGAACCCTGGTGAAGCATCTGTTAAAGTCCCTATTTTATCACCATAAAATAAGAGATTTAATAGATAATAACACTTACTCCATTTCAAGTTTATCCTTTTTATAATTTTTATTTCCTTTTACTGTTCCACTTCTTGGACTCACTTCTTAATCTAATACCAACTCTCTTAAGAACTAAATAACTATAGCTTATATACTAATACTTAATCTAAGTTTCAATACTACTTTTCCAGTGTCTTTTGCTGCTTCAGCCTAGAAACATAATTTTGCCCAATCACATTGTGTTTTGTTGCTTATGCCCAGAAGCAAAATTTTAACCAATCACAAGTTCCGTAAAGAACTCAAGTTCGATCCACAACTCGACTTCTTAACGCTGACCGTGAAAGCAACTCTTGCATAATCAGCAACCCGCGATGACATTGAATTTAGACCATCGCAAAGTCATTGAATTGAAGTCATCTTTGTTTACAAACAAATTGCACCACGTGCTTATTTTGTTCAAGCTAGCAACTTGACGCTGCTGCGAATTTGGTTTATAGTTACAATTGCTGACTAAGTAAATTGTCGCCGCTTATTTTGGCAACGACCAAAAGGTGTGTCATCAAACCAACATCATTTACTTTTTGTTTTAACAACAATCAGAATGCATATAATATTATTTACATATTTAGCAATTAATATTTAGCAACAGCAAATACCCACTAGAAAAATATCAATGAACTGTCACGCTATGAGTGACTGTCATAATGCTAACTCTCACATTCCTCCCCCCATACAAAAAAAAAAAATATTTTTCGACTTACAACAATCTTATACTAGCATCTCATACCAATACCTTACACTACTGTACAATACTACCGATACTTAATACATATATAACCGCATACTTCTGCTCCGCAATCACCTTGTCTATGTATTACAGATGTTGTTGTCAAGATATCGTGGTCGGTCTCCGTTGGTATATTGGCGGGCTCTGCTGTAAACATAACTCTCGTCACTATTGGCATGGTTAATCGATCTTAATATGTGGTAGCGATACTGCTTCTTCAAGTTCCAGATATGAGTTCTTGTACTTGTCTTCTTTCCTTCGGACTGCGGTTCGCACCATCTTATTTGTTAGTGAAGCCGTCATCGATCTCACAGATCTAGGAGCCCCTGAGTAGAATACTTCTCGGGGTCTCGACTGCTCATGACTCCGTCTAACTTGCTTCCGACACTACATTGCGATGTCGCTTTAGCTTCGATGTGTAAATATATGTTCTTTAAGAACCACTCTGATTCGTACATTATCTTCAGTTCCACTGTCAATTCGCTCAGCAACGCTTCGCCCAAAACGTCCGGGAGCAACATGCTATGCTCAGATTCATTCTAACTAACTTTATGGTTCTGTTTCTGGAGCTTTTTCAGGTTTGTGTTCACAATCTTCTTTATTTCAACACTATGATAGCGAATTCAATTGATGCCATCTCCTTATGTGATTGTGTTTAATTCTGGTGAGTTCCTCTAGTGTAGCGTTCATTCCAACACGCAACCCCTCTATCTCTTTAATGCTTGCTTGCATCGTTCTGGACAACCTGTCGTAATTACTGGCCATCACCGTTACTTGTTGCTCTGTCATATGTTTTACGTAGTTTAACGCATATGTTTTCCGTATTTTTTACGCGTATCTGTTTTCCGATCGAACACGAGTGAATGCTGCTCCAACGCTGTCGGTCTGTGAATTGAATCTACCTGGACCCTAACAATGAGCAGGATTAGCCATATTATTGCCAACTTATTTTTCTAATAAAACTATATCTAATTACTGTAACAATATTTTTATGATTCAATGAGATTTCGTTGCTATAATTATTTTTACTTAAATCTAATCATTTTCGTGTATTCATCATTACAATCACTCACATATTTAAGTGTCTATAAAACATAATTATATTCATATAATAACATCGTTATATCTCTATCAAAATTATCATTCATATATTACCTTATATAATATTGTACTTTAAAATTTTATAAAATAAAAAAAAACACATTTTTCTTATAAATTAAACTTCTCTTATATTACGAAGATTGACATTATCTTATAGTTTGTGTTAATATTACAAAATACATGTGTCATATAACATATTTATTTATGTTTATATTTTTATATTTTAATATCTATTAAACTTATCAGCATAATAAATACGTATATTGGTTTTGTTGTTTCATAAACATTTTTCCAGAAAAGAAAAAAAAATATTAATTTATTCATAATTCTAACAGAATTTATTTTATCTGAATAACATATTCTACAAGTAAAACATCTTCCACTTTTTTTTTTGTTTTAAACCTTGTGAAGTTAAGTTTATTTTTAAGCTGTTTATTTTAAAAAATGCTCATTCGACATATATGCAATTTTTATTTATTTTTCATTCCATCGCAATCTCTAACGAAACTTAAGTGATCATCTTAAGTTTTCGCTCGAGTTCAATTAATACGATTCGTAATACACGTATGCAATTGATCAAGTTGCAGACTAGTATTCGTCGTATTTAATGAAATGCTTAAAAAAATTGCTGCTGTTCTTTTCAAACTATTTAATTAATAGCTTAAGATTAGCATAAAGTCGGATGTCGACTCTTTTCGAAGAGTACAGCGAATCCTTACATAAAATGTAATTGCCGTTCTCATTTGTTTCTATACAATTATATTATTTAATAATTTATATCTTTTAACTATATTTTTGTTTTATATATATTCATTTCCTCAACTCCAATTTCTACATTTTTTTTCTTTTTTTTTTTTTTTTCTGCCATTCAACATAAACTCATAATTTATTGCACATGCAAGTAAATTACCGGAAGTAATACTTAGCTGCTTTAATAAAATAAATATCAACATAACAATTGAATCATTTGCTAACTCTAAAAAGTCTTGTATGCATTTTGCAACTGTTGTATGCATTTTCTCATTATTTTTATAAAATTTCTCTAATAAATTAAGTCAATCATAATAATCTCTTTTGGAGCATATTCTAGCTCTAAAAACCTATTTTTCATTCGTTGCAAACGTATTTATATATTTTTATAATATTATTTCTAGTCTTTTAATTCAATCATATTTTTCCTATATATCATTTGGAGCATTTTTAGCTCTAAAAAAAAACCTACTTGTCCTTTGCAATTAACATAAATTAATATTTCTTTATTTATTCAAAATTCAATTCATCATAATCTACTTTTCATTATATTTTAATTTAAAATTAATAATTCAACCATAATTTCATAATTCACTTTACAATTCAAAATTTCTATGCTAGTTATCTACGCTCAGCAGTACTTAGCTATTTGTTCAATATCTCAATTTTGTACAAATATATTTTATCGCATTTATTTCGTATAAGAAACTCGTGTTATTATTTATAACTCTTTCTTATTTATATTTCTCATAATCTTTAAATTTGGTCCGCCACATGCTAGTAAATTAACCCTAAGTAATACATAGCGATCTGTGGGTACCGTTTTCTTCTGTTTTCCTATTTCCTATTCATTATCACACAATACTAAACTTTTCGCAATTTATTTATAAATATATTTCCGCACTTAATACATCAATTTCTAATTATGGTATTTTTTCAACAAATTGTAGTGTATTTTCTTTCCCTTTCCTATTATTAATATTGTCGTTGTCACGGAGGTAGTGACGGACAAAACCTTATAATGCCCTACCCAAATTGGTGAAAATTTATTTTTCCTATTTTGATTCTTCATTACAACCATTTCCCCAATTTGAAACTCAATGGGATTTAATGATTTATCGTAGCTTGTTTTAGATTTTTCTTTTACCTTTTCTTGATTTTGTCTCACTATTTCATGCGTCCGCTGTATTTGATATTTTAATATTTTATTATAATCATCGGCATTATATAGTGGTGAAACTTTACGTTTCAAATTAGTTGGCATATCAGAATCATAACCATATAGTGTTCGGAAAGGTGTTTGCCCAGTTGACACATGCATCGTATTATTATGGACATGCATTGCCGAATTTAACCATTGATCCCAATTGGAACCATCCTCCTTAGCAAAACATCTCAAATATTCTGCTAATGGTCTTTGACTACGTTCTAATGATCCATTGGCCTGTGGGTGATAGGGTGTAATGTGCATTTTTTAATACCCAATAATTTGCATGTATCAGAAAATAACTTTGACACGAAATTAGAGCCATTGTCAGTTACTAGAATTTTCGGAATATTGTGGCGTGTTATAATTTCATCATAAAATGCTTTAGCCACTGTGCTTGCTTCTGCGTCTGGTATTGCTACACAGCACATATATTTTGAAAAATCGTCTTGAAATGTTAAAATGTATTTATTGCCAGATACTGTCTCGGGTAAAATTCCTTCTAAGTCCATATAAACTTTATCAAATGGGCGCGTTGGTGTATCTGTCAAGACCATTGGCATTTTTGTTAGCTTAGAACTTTTGTTAACTTGACATTTAGGGCAATTTTTTACATACTCTTTAATTTGTTTTTGCATACCCTTCCACCTATATTGCTTTCTTATTCGAAAATATGTTTTCAGTGTGCCCTGATGACCACCTAACGGCAAGTCGTGAAAGTCTCTAAGTACTGTTTTAATTTCTTCAGGATCGGTTAATACTTGACTCGAGATTGTTTCACCATCCATATCCGTTACTAAGTCGTCCAAGACTGGCTTACTGACGTCCGGTTGTGGATCTATTGCCTTTGGTTTATTTTTAGAACGGGTTTGAACTGCCGCAATTTCTGTTTGCAGTTGTGGAATCCTACTTAATGCGTCAGCATTTAAATTCTTTTTGCCAGGTTTATAAATTATTTCGAACTCGTATTCTCATAATTTGTGCCTGAACCTGGCTAGCCTTGACGTTTGATCCTTTAAATTCGCTATGCTACGCAGTGGTTGATGATCCGTATAAACCGTGAATGGACGCCCCAACTAATACGCTCTATAATTTTTTGTGGCCCATACTATTGCCAAAAATTCTCTTTCAATTGTTGAGTACCTTGTTTCTGCATCATTCAGAGCTCTACTGGCAAATGCGATTGGTCGATCAGAACCTGGCTCGCCCTGTGACAGCACTGCTCCTATAGCTTCTCCACTTGCATCTGTTGTCAATGCAAATGGTTTTGAAAAATCTGCGTATGCTAGAACATTAGGTGAAATAATTGCTTCCTTAAGTTTAATAAATGAATCCTGGCACTTGTCTGTCCATTCAAATCTGGCATTACGCCTGATTCCATGCATTTGTGCCCTCGCCTTAAAAAATTGCATTTTTCCGTATTTAATTTCAAATTATTTTCCCTCAATTTTTCTAACACCTTACATAGTCTAATTTCGTGCTCCATTATGTTTTTTCCATACACAACTATATCGTCCAGATATACGAAACAATCAAATCCCTGCAATCCTGTTAAAATGTGGTTCATTATTCTTTGAAACGTAGCGGGTGCCCCCGTCAATCCAAATGGCATCCTATTAAATTCAAAATGTCCCAAGCCCGTGATGAACGCTGTTTTTTCTCTGTGGCGTTCATCCACTAGCACTTGGTGATAACCACTTGCAAGATCTAATGTTGAAAAATACCTACTGTGACCTAAGTGATCCAAAATTTCATCAATACGAGGTATTGGAAATACTTGTTTAATCGTTGCGTCGTTCAATTTTCTGAAATCTATTACCAGTCTGCATTTTTTCTGTCCGTCCTCGCCACTCTTTTTAGGTACCAACAATAGTGGTGAATTCCAAGGCGACGTGCTTTGTGATATAATATCGTCGTCTAATAACTTCTGCACCTGTGTGTTGATTTCTTCTCTGTGAATATGTGGTAATTTATATTGTTTTCGGTTGATCGGAGGTTGGCCGTCTATTGTGGGGATTTTATGTTTTAAAATAGCTGTATACGATAGCTCATCCCCCTCTAACAGAAATACATCATGGTATGACGCACATATTTTTTCTATGGATGCCTTCTCTTTTTCTCACATTTGATATGGTTTCTCCGATATAGACTTCTGGTGAAATTTCCTGTTTTTGAATTATTACGGGGGATCTTGGTTCGTAGTGGTAATCTGGCGATACCTTTAGATCTTGCTGTTATTTTTATTTCTTCACTGTATAATATTTTGTTTATTTCATCTAGTGATCTGAGTGGTAGTGTTACAATTTTATTTTTGTTTCTGTCTATAAAGGTTAATCCCTTTTCCACTGCATTGATGATTGCGTGGTTCCATAGATTATCTCGTCCAAGTATACCGTCTGCCGGAACTCCCTGATCCTGCAATATTGTATGTAAAGTCAGACTGAGCCTTCTACGTTCCATATATTGAATTTCAATTGATCCTGCGGTGGTCACATGTCCCCCAAATGCTCCGCTCAGATCTTTTGAGTCTTTTAAATTTCTCTCTAGCTTATTATCTAATGCACTCCACTTTACCAAGCTTGAGTCTGCACCAGAATCTACTAGTAATATTAGTTTCCCATTTTTTGCTTCCTTACAAGGAATTTCTATGAAGACATCATTTAATTTTGATATCTGTCTGAATTCCCCATGTCTACTATAAATAATGCGATTTTTCTTTGATTTTGTATATAAACTTAATTTTAATTCCTTAATATTTTCAATATATTTACTCATATTTTTATTTATGCTATTCATTCCTGAAGTAATCAAATCATTTAATTTCTTCTTATTTTCTTCTATACATATCCTATTTATTATGCAATCATAAAAATTATTTTTTGCTGTTAATGCTACTATGCCGAAAACGTTCAACGTTAATACAATTAGTGAAATAAAATTATCTACCATTTTCCTACCATTGATAGCGAACGTATCCACTGCCGCGCACGGCGTGTGATTCACAATTCCTATCTTCTTTGGCCTGATTTCGCAATTTGTCTTGGGTTCCCAGATTTTTGGTTTATTCTGGGCCCCTAACAGTTTCCCTTATTGCGGGTAGACTCAAAATCTTTATTCGCAAAACAGTTTTCTAATGTATGCCCAATTCTTGCACACCATTTACATTTATTTAAATCCCGATTATTATTATTATGATTATTATTACTACTATTCCCATTATTATTATTAGTATGAATATTATTCCGATAATTACTATTTCTATTTCCATTATTATTGTTGTTATTGCTATTGTAATTATTTTCATTGTTATTATTATAATTACGATTATTATTCCGATAATTATCATTATTATTATTGTTATTATAATAATTATTATTATTATTGTTATTATAATTATTATTATTGTTATTATAATTATTATTTCTATTTTCATTATGATATTCCCAATTATTGTTGTTATTATATCTTCGAACATTATTATTCCTATGATTGGCTTGCGTATTATTCTCGTAGCCATCATTGTAATCGTAATTTATTGTTTGTTGTCTACGCGTACAGTTTTGCTCCGGTTCCGGCTCCGGTTTATTATTTGCACTTCTAAGACTCGTTTCGTGGCCGTAATTGCCACATTCTTAACAGTAAGGCATGTTTTTCCGACTGATACATTCGTCCCTCGTATGTCCGTCATTCCCGCAAAATGAACATGTTGGAACAACTTTATCCCTTTCGTTCGCGAGCATTTCGTGCCCAAATGATCCACTATTGTTTCCTATAACAATTTTTTCGCATGTTATTTGTGAGGCTCTGTTATAGTGCACCTCTGGGGCATTCTGTGTTGTTTCTATTACACGCCCACTTTGTATTATCTCCAACGTTTCTACTGCTTACTCTATCAGTGAATCTAGTGAGTTTGACTTATTATGTGTATTTTCAGTGTGCTGTCTTTAAGACCTACTTTAAAAGTCTTTTGTATGGATTTGTCCAGTTCCATCAACATTACCTCGTCCCCTGTGCCGTTATATTTTTCTTTTATTAATTCCACCGCCTTTGTTTTCAGGACATTTAGGCGTCTTGCAAAAGGTCTAATTTCTTCCGTGGAAGTTTGATAGGCATGATTTATATCATTTATCACTGAGTCTAATGTTATGGTTTTAAGATATGTTCGCTTTATTAGAGTATATAATTCATCTAATCTGCTAAATTGAATTCCATTAACTAGTTCAAATGCGTCTCCATACATTCTTAACTTAACACATGATATAAATTCTTGTAACTCTGTTTTATTCGTAGCCTTTACCGCTAAATCACATCCTTGTATGAAACTACATACTTCAGAGGGCAGATCATTGGGATCCGTGCCTGAGAACATCGGAACCAAACGGTTCACGGTCTTTGCAAAATGTTGGATACTCATTTTAAAATCTAGGAAATTAACTTTCTCAATATTACTGGTATCCCCAGTGAATTTCTATTTATTTAACTTCAGATTTTTCTCGACAGATTTTCCTAATTTATTTAAAAATTTATTATTTGTTTACACCATGTTTTCATTATTTTCCTCAAAACTCACTACAATACAATATATATCTTATTTCGTCCAATTTCTCCATTTATTTTTGTTGTTTCATGTTGTGTTTTCTTTAATTTTCATTGTAGGGCTTCCATTAAAAATACGTCATTTCCAACAAAAATTTTTAAATTACCAAAATTAGATTTTATTTAAATTATTGACTATTTATTTAAATTATTGACTATTTATTTTAAAAACATATTTAAAATTTTTCTATTTTCCATCTAGAGCGGTTGTTTTTGGTTTTAAAACCGGCTGCGCCAATGTTAAAGTCCCTATTTTATCACCTAAAAATAAGACATTTAATAAATAATAATACTTACTCCATTTCTAGTTTTTCCTTTTTATAATTTTTATTTCCTTTTACTGTTCCACTTCTTGGACTCACTTCCTAATCTAATAACAACTCTCTTAAGAACTAAATAACTACAGCTCATATACTAATACTTAATCTAAGTTTCAGTGCTACTTTTCCAGTGTCTTTTGCTGTTTCAGCCTAGAAACATAATTTTGGCCAATCACATTGTGTTTTGTTGCTTATGCCCAGAAGCAAAATTTTAACCAATCACAAGTTCCGTAAAGAACTCAAGTTCGATCCACAACTCGACTTCTTAACGCTGACCGTGAAAGCAACTCTTGCATAATCAGCAACCCGCGATGACATTGAATTTAGACCATCGCAAAGTCATTGAATTGAAGTCATCTTTGTTTACAAAGAAATTGCACCACGTGCTTATTTTCGTCAAGCTAGCAACTTGACGCTGCTGCGAATTTGGTTTATAGTTACAATTGCTGACAACGACCAAAAGGTGTGTCATCAAACCAACATCATTTACTTTTTGTTTTAACAACAATTAGAATGCATATAATATTATTTACATATTTAGCAATTAATATTTAGCAACAGCAAATACACACTAGAAAAATATCAATGAACTGTCACGCTATGAGTGACTGTCATAATGCTAACTCTCAACACATCTTTATGTTACGTCAGTAGGCGTCATGGTCAGCAACGTCACGTGGATTATCGCAATGCAGGCATAAACGATAATTAGCACAACAACAAGCATCGTCTTACCACACCATATAAAGACAGCGATAGGTGTCGCCCCCACAATTAACATCACTACTTTTTCTACGCATCATTTTAAGCATCAGTCTGCCAAAAGCATCAGGTCACATCGCGTGATCGGTGCGCAAAGCATAAAAAAATGCAAATAAATCAATTTGCCAATGACAATAACAACAAAAATAATATATATATATATATATATATATATATATATATATATATATATATATATATGAAATAACTAAACTAACTAAACTAAAAAAAAACCAGTTGGGAAGGTTAGATCACATGGGAAATTTTAAAGTAGGTGTAATTATGATAGTTAGGATTATCAAAATTATAGTCGGTCTAAGCCGACTATAAATACCCTACACATATGTGTGGTTACCATTCAAAGTGATATATAGGTCACCAGGGTATACGAATCCTGAAAATAACTACAAACATTCAATCGCTGAAGAATTTCCATTCATTTGATACCCATATTTACAAATGGGTAGGTGTACCGAATTTCGATTTTTTTTTTGTGAACCACAAGTCTTTTCGCCGGAAAACATTATTATCATGTATTTGAGCATGATATCAATATATGTTTGACCAAAAAAGTTTACCTAAGCACGTATACATAAAAATATAAAGATCAATTTTTATGTATACGTGCTTAGGTACATTTTATATGAGGTATTTGAACATAAGTGGTCGGATCATAGGTCACATGGACCGATTTTTCGCACATACAGCGTAGGTATATTAGTAATCTAAGTTATAAGTTTCATTTATCTAGCTCTTCAATTTTAAAAGTAGTAGGGATTTCAACAGACAGACAGACAGACGGACAGACGGACATCGCTAAATCGACTCAGGAGGTCATGCTGATCAAGAATATATATACTTGTCCATACCGGAGATGCTTCCTTCTGGGTGTTACAAACGGCGTACCAAACTGAATATACCCTTTCACTCTTAGTGTAGGGTATAAAAACAACAACACAAGTATGTAATGTTCAAACCCTCATAGATATACATAATGTCCAAGTTAAAGTATAAAAAAATTAAATATAGCAAAAGCAAATAAGTTTAAGAAAAATATAAAAAGAAAAATAATTGGAAAAAAAATAATAATAATGATGGTATAAAAGTACAGAGTGAAAAGAAATATAGAAAAAGGTGCATGCATATAAGAAGTAATTGTGAAAAGTGAGTAAAAACAACAACAAAAAGTGGTAGCAAAATTTGGTTTTCTTTAGATTGAATAAAGAAAAAAATATATATATATATAAATAATGGTTTAAATTAAAAAGTAAAACAAAAAACAAACAAAAAAAAAATTGATTACATGTTGTAGTGTTGGTAAATACTACTACCAAAGAGTCAAGATGTGCCTTAAAATATCCTGCTCAATCAATATTTTAAAAAATAATATAATTACGACGCATATCAATAATATTTGACTCAACAGCTCATCATCAATGGAGTTTTTATATGATTTTGTTTTTCTTTTAATTTAGAGATTTTTTGTTGACTAGAAGTAAAGTTAAATTTTACATAATAATGAGTTAAATATTAGTGAATAAAAAAAAAAAACGAAAAGAAGAAAGCATAGAACATAACGTTTTTTTTAATCAAAGAGATCTGAAACAAATACAAAAATAACATGTACATTTTTTATGAGTACTCGCTCACTCTCATTTGCAGAAGTTGAGACTTTTCAGTGTTGTAGTTTCTATTAACCAAATGTACTCTCATGATTATAATTGTTTTTGTTTCGGGTTGCCATGACATTTGTATTTTTTCGTACATGCTAATGCTATTGAAAAATAAAAAGTCATGATTATTTTTGCGTTTAAATAAATTCTATGGTAAAGTTATTAAAATTGAAAATTATTTTTGCAGATCACTTCGAAGTTAATTAAACACCAGATTTATTTCTGAATTAATAATATGAATTCTACATACATTTTTTGATAACCACTTTTATACTACTACTATATACCATATACAATTAAAATGAATACTACTTTTTTCTACAACCTAAACCCACTACATAAATAATAATAAAATAAATCGGTTGTTAGAATTTAGCAACTAAAAATAAATTAATTATAAATTAGGTTACAAATATACCTACAAATATACCCCATTCTTCATTAATATTTGTGGGTATTGGTTCTATATAATGTGAACAAAAAATCATCAGGTAGTGGTGTCTTGATGACTATTATTAGGCCGTCTGTGTCTGGGAAAACTCGTACTGTTGATGCACGGTGCATTTCGAATGATTTTTGTATGAACTACTTCGCCTTTCCTCTTAACGTGAGACTAGTCAGCATTTCATCTAACTCGCTCTGGTCTATAATTGTCGGGTGTAATCGTCCCTTGTATAGATCATCTATGATTGCCATTTCCATCTGCTGTTGTCCTTGAATTTCGATTAGGTTTGCATTAATTGTAGATTGAATTTCCAAGGTATCCATCATGAATAGTAAATGACTAACTTGTTGGTTTATTTTTTCATTTATGTATTTTTGTGTTCTTATTGTTATGTTTAACACATTTTGTAGATTTTCGACTTCCTTCAAGGAATTCAGTAAGGGTTCTGCTATCTTGTTATAATTTGATGAAATCACCGTAATTTGTCTTTTCATTATTTCGTATGTTTTATGTTAATTTTCATCAATATTATTCAGGTGTTTATAGATAGTTTCTCTTTTATTATTGTCCATCAGTCCAAAAGCCCAGTTGAATCCTTCTCCAATGAAATTGAGTGATCTCTTTTGTCGGTTACTCTTTATTGTGCGCTTAATAATTTCTTCATTTTTCTGTAGTGTGGCTATTATTGCCGTGGTCTCCCGTGTTGCTGCTATACATGATCTTTTTATGCTGGGTCCGTTTACATTGGTGCTCATTTGTTCGCTCATTGTGTTTGCCGTGATTATGTATTTGTTTGTCAGCTCCAGGAAATCGTTCAGTTGTAGCGGTTTAAACTTGGCTACTATCGTCCATTCATCATTGTAGAACAAAGCATCAGTTGTCTTCTCAAAGAATAATCTTGTATCATTAATTGATGTCTGTGTAATGTTGACTGCTTCATTGGCTGCCAGCATCAGGACCAGTGTGACAATTCTAATCATTATATTGGTTTCGCTCTTTATTGCCTATCGTAAAGAGAAAGAGAAGAAATTCCATTTTTTTTTTTTTTTACATATTTAATGGAATCCTTGATCATATCATATAGTTTTCTTATAAATATTTCTTATTTTACCTTAATACATCCTGTTAAGGCTATGGCCATAATTATACCTTAATTAGTTATAATAGTTAATTTACATATGTGTCAACATTTACTATATGATTTTGTTTAGAAACATATATGTTTGGATATGTTTCTGCATTATTGCAATACAAATTGTTTTATTTAGAGTCCCAGTAGTACATGGTTAAATGCTAGTCATATTCAACAATACTCAGCTATTTACTCATGCACCATCTAATAATTTTTTTTTAAATATTAAGAAATAAGCGCGCGCGACTTCTTAGCATTACATAAATGTATTTGCTATATTAAGTTGTTAAATATTTAACTTTATACATCTCACTTGTACTTATATATTTTCATTGAATTTAAAACGTTTGTTAGTTTGCTGTATTAACGCATATCTGCATTAATATATTTAGTTTCATGAATGAATATTATGTTAATGATAAAAAATATTAGGCAGTTTTGTCGCTGCACTACCGTATCTCGTTTCAGTTCCAGAACGTTAGTGGCTTCTGCCTGTAAAGTGCTGAAGTGCATTTAATCGGTTGGCATATGAATATATTCAAGCCTTCTATATTAATATGAGCTGGGAGCATTGCGCTCTATGCACAATGAACATGTATGTTTAAAATGCCATTGAGGTAGGTACTGACCTATCGCAATTTTAATGACAACGTAATTTTTATACCTTGCAAATTCGTACCTCAAATAATAACTTGATTTTGTTATTTGTTTATATTCAATGCTAGTCATCTTCAATTAATACATAGCTATTTTCTCTGCGATTTGTATTTTGGCAATATTACATTAAATTTTTTTTGGATTTTATAAATTATTTAAAATAAATTTATTTAATATCTACATTTAAAAAAAATTATAGTTTTTCTCTATTCTTTTCTTTTGTAGTTTCAAATTCGTTAGTACACGAAGCAATACCAGTCATTCTCAATATGTAATACTTAGCTATTCTGTCCTGCACTAACTATTTGACTTTATTTCAATGATGTTAAAAATTATTGGTTCTTGTTGCAGACAGTGTTTATTTAATTCTACAGTGTTTATTTAAACTATACTGTTGTATGCTTTTAACAAATTATTATGAAATTTTTTCGCTTTACCCTTGATACAAATCTCAGTCGTTACAGGGCTTTTTATTGAAAGAACCTCATAGGGTCCCACCCAAACTGGTGAAAATTTATTTTTCCTATTTTGATTTTTTAGTAACATTTTATCGCCTACTTTGAATGTTATTGGGTGTAATGAGCTATCATAGCTTTGCTTAGATTTTTCTTTGGCTCTGGCTTGATTTTGTCGTACGATTTCGTGTGTGCGTTGAATTTGGTATTTTAATAGCTTGTTGCTATCATCGGTATTATATACTGGTGAGCATTTGCGTTTTAGATTGGTTGGCATTTCAAAATCGTAACCGTATAAAGTACGAAAGGCGTTTGACCGGTGGACATATGCATTGTATTATTGTGTACATGCATTGCGGTATTTAACCATTGGTCCCAGTTTGACCCATCCTCTTTCGCAAAGCTTCGTAAATACTCTGCTAATGGTCGATGGCTTCTTTCCAAAGAGCCGTTGGCCTGGGGATGATATGGCGTAATATGTAACTTTTTAATTCCTAACAATTTACACGTGTCCGAAAATAATTTTGAAACAAAATTCGAACCATTGTCGGTTATCAATACTTTTGGTATGTTATGTCGTGTAATAATTTCGTCGTAAAATGCTTTTGCTACAGTGCTTGCTTCTGCGTCTGGGATAGCTACGCAGCACATATATTTTGAAAAATCATCTTGAAAAGTTAATATATATTTATTTCCAGATATAGTTTCCGGTAAAATACCTACAAGATCCATGTATACTTTATCGAATGGTCGTACTGGCGTATCAGTTAGAACCATTGGCATTTTAGTAAGCCTAGAACTTTTATTTACTTGGCATTTTTGACAATTCTTAACGTAATCTTTTATTTGTTTCTGCATACCTTTCCACTTAAATTGTTTTCTGATTCTAAAATATGTTTTCACTGCGCCCTGGTGACCTCCTAATGCTGAGTCATGAAAGTCTTTTATAACAATTTTAATTTCCTCTGGGTCGGTTAATAGTTGACTTAAGTTTAATTCGTTATTGGTGTCTGTTGTTATTTCATCCAGTACTGGCGTGCTCACTCGTTGTTTTGTTTTTGAAATTTGATTATCCTATTTATTCTGTGTGGTCTTAGACTGTGTTTGGGCTGCAGAAATATATGGTTCTGGATGTGGAATTCTACTTAATGCATCTGCGTTCAAATTCTGTTTATATGGTTTGTAAAATATTTCAAAATCATATTCTGATAATTTATGCCTGAAACGTGCTAACCTTGATGTCTGATCTTTGAGATTTGCTGTGCTACGTAATGGTTGATGATCTGTATAAATTTGAAAATGTCGGCCTAGAAGATAAGCTCTAAAATTTTTTGTTGCCCAGACTATAGCTAAAAATTCCTTTTCAATGGTGGAGTAATTTTTTTCTGCTCCATTTAATGCCCTACTAGCAAATGCTATTGGTCGGTCGCTCCCTACTTTGCCTTGTGACAGTACCGCACCTATTGCTTCGTTACTTGCATCTGTTGTAAGTAAAAAAGGTTTTGTAAAATCTGGATATGCGAGAATGGGTGGTGAAATTATTGATTCTTTTAATTTAATAAATGAACTTTGACAATCGTTTGTCCAAGCGAATTTAACATCTTTTCTAAGTAATTTATTAATTGGTAATGATAATTTTGCCATATTGTTTATAAATTTTCTGTAATAATTAATTAATCCCAAAAACGCTTGTACTTCTTTTTTATTTCTTGGTACCGGAATATTTTTCACGCATTCAACTTTAGTGGGGTCTAGCAGATCACCTAGTTCCGAACATTTATGTCCTAAATAGACAACTTCGCGACGCAAAAACTGACATTTTTCTGTATTTAATTTCTGCAATACTTTACTCAACCTAAGCTCATGTTCAGCTAAATTCTTTCCGTACACCACTATATCATCAAGATAAACAAAGCAATCGATACCCTGTAAACCTGTTAATATGTGATTCATTATTCTTTGGAAAGTGGCTGGAGCCCCTGTTAAACCAAAAGGCATTCTGTTAAACTCGAAATGACCAAGACCTGTACTAAAAGCTGTTTTTTCCTTATCCCCTTCTTCAACTAGTACCTGATGATAACCACTTGCCAAGTCTAAAGTTGAAAAATAGCGACTGTGACCTAATTGGTCTAATATTTCGTCTATTCGAGGAATCGGAAATACTTGCTTAATTGTCACATCGTTTAATTTACGGAAATCTATAACTAGCCTCCATTCATTATTCTTTGGAAAGTGGCTGGAGCCCCTGTTAAACCAAAAGGCATTCTGTTAAACTCGAAATGACCAAGACCTGTACTAAAAGCTGTTTTTTCCTTATCCCCTTCTTCAACTAGTACCTGATGATAACCACTTGCCAAGTCTAAAGTTGAAAAATAGCGACTGTGACCTAATTGGTCTAATATTTCGTCTATTCGAGGAATCGGAAATACTTGCTTAATTGTCACATCGTTTAATTTACGGAAATCTATAACTAGCCTCCACTTTTTGTTACCGTCCTTGCCGCTCTTCTTAGGAACTAGCAACATCGGTGAATTCCAGGGTGATATGCTTGGCGATATAATGCCGTCATCCAACATTAATTTAATTCCTGATTAGAAAAATATTTTCCATGTCTGCCCGTGTCCTCATGGGTAGTTGTATAGTATTGTTTTTATCTTGATCATAAAATATTAACTTCTTATCTATGGCATTTATTATGGACCTATTCCATATATTATCTCGTCCTATTATTCCATCAGCGGG
Source organism: Dryomyza anilis (assembly GCA_951804985.1). Classification (NCBI taxonomy): domain Eukaryota; kingdom Metazoa; phylum Arthropoda; class Insecta; order Diptera; family Dryomyzidae; genus Dryomyza; species Dryomyza anilis. The sequence goes on along the minus strand of OX638136.1, from coordinate 9,683,050 downwards.
TATTCCTTGTTCAAGTGCCACTACATGCATCTCTAAACAGAACCACTCTATACTATTGTGCTGAATATTTATTGTCCCTAAAGTCCTTACGCATCCCCCAAAAGCACCACTAAAGTCCTTCTGAGTATTTTTATCAAAACCCGGAAGTCGTATCATCGAACCCTCCTTTACTATACTAGCATCTGCTCCCGAATCTACCAGTAATATGAGTTTTCCATTTTTAGCATCCTCACAAGGTACTTCGATGAAAACATCACTTACATTAGGTAGTTTGAAATAGTCACCCTGCCTACTGCATATTATACGATTCTTTCTTTTACTAAACTCACTCATATGACATCTAATCTTCTTATCATATTCTATTACGAAATTTTCAAAACTTTTTGATATTCTTGATAATATGTTTTTTACTTTATACCCTACTGATTCCTCTCCAAAGGTTCCCTTATACTTTTCATATTCTGCTAATTTTATTATTTTGTTCCCCAGTGTAATCGACACAATACCTATAAAGTGTATGATAAAACTAATAATCCTACTACTGCATTACAAACCAAAGACGGTGGCTCAACATATGTATCAACGGTCACTCCCGACGTTTGATGAACAATATTATTTTCACCCATTTTTTCCTCTTTCAACTTCTCCTTACAGACCAAACACGGTGGCTCAACATATGTATCAACGGTCACTCTCGACGTTTGATGAACGATATTTTCCCCCACGATTTTTTGGTTGTTATTTGAAGCTGCGGTAGCAAATGTGATCACATGCTCCTTTGGTGTATGATCCACTATTTCTACCTTTGACCTAACTTTACTAATGTTAACGGGACCCCAGCTTATTGGCTTTGGCTGGGCCCGTGGTAGTTTCCCCTATTGTGAGCATTACTACCGTTTGGCACAACATTTTTCTTGGCGTGGCAATCCGCTATCATATGGCCGACTTGACCACACCCATAACATGCCCTATTATATCTGTATGTTCTATTAGGTTCGTTGTTGTTATTACTATTGTTATTTCTAAACGGATTACTATTTCTATTATTTTCATTACCATTATTAATATTATTATTTCTATTATTACGAGTATTGCTGTCTTGCGGATTCTGATTTTGCTGCTGTTGGTGTTGATAGCCGTTATTCTGAAGTCCTCTATAACCCCCTTGGTACTGCTGATTCTGAAATGGTTGTTGTTGGTTCTCCTGGCGTTCTTCCAGTCTATTTGATCCACATCTCCAACTCGATTCATGTCCGTATTTCTCGCATTCTCTGCAAAATGGTGTATTTTTTCGCAAATAACAGTCATCCCTTGTGTGTCCTGGTCTTGTGCAAAATGAACAGACTGGCCCCTTTTTCATGGCACCCCCTGTATTCCCATTATTTCTAATTTGTTGACTTTTACCCCTATCTTGTCGTGAATTTTTAATATCAGTTTCTTGATTATTTTTACTAACTGAGGTTCCATTCGGTCTTTTTTCAAAACTATACAGTTCCTCCGGTAATCTCGGCCCTCGCAGTATTGTGGCCTCTGCCCTTAACGCTTCGTCTAATAAATCATTTAAATTATCTGCCTTGCTACTCAACAGTAGTATCTTTACAGTCGGGTCACTCACTCCCACTTTAAATGCTGTTAGCACAGAATTTAATAGTTCCGTGTTAAAAATATCTGTTGGCAGGTTTTTCTTTTTGTACATTGTATCGGCTATGTCGTTTGCGTTCGACTGCAATACTTCTAAACGCCTTGCAAACGCCCTTAAACTTTCCCCTCCACCTTGATATGCCTGTCTTATGTTGTATTGAACTGAATCTAATGTAGCCACCTTTAAATATGTGCTTTTAAGTAATTCAAACAACTCATCTAAATCATTTATATTCTTGGTCCTCACTAATTCGTATGCATCTCCATCAAGACGCAGTTTAATACAAATCATGAATTCCTCCTGATTTTCTTCAGTTATTTTAAGGTTCGCTGCCTTACAACCGTCTATAAATCGAAGAAGCTCCGTTTTAAGGAACGGTGAATCTTCGCCCTTGAACACCGGGACCAGATTTCGTACGCATTTCGAAATATCGTCTGTCGGCATTTCAATTATTGTTATATCTTTTGTTATGCTTTCTAAATTTTCTTCTATTCTTAAAGCTTCTTTATGGTATAATGATGTTTCGTGTGCTAAGTTTACTTCCGCCTCTAAAAATCTGATTTTCGAATCCAATTCCCTTACTTTGTTATTTGCCTCTTCGACTGATTCAAATTCTAACCTTGGTTGTTGACGTAGTGCCCTAGCTACTGATTCATCAGAAATATCTTTATCTTTCAACAATGCTCTTAATTTTTCGTTTTCCGCCTCTATACCGCAGGCGTGGTCTAACAACTCCTGTTTTTCTGCTAATTTATCGTTTATATTTTTAGTTAATGCTGCAAATTCGCCTTTCCAGCCTTCTATCTCTTTTATTTTATTCTCACTTTTGTGTTCCAAGAAATATATTAATTCTTCGAACACGACATCTACTCCTTCTACTTTAGAAAAAACCTTTGTGTTATTAACTTTATTTTTTATTAATTGTAAATGTTCTTTATTATTTACTTCGAGGCTAATTTGAGCCCACAATTTATCCGTAAACCTGTGAAATTGCCCTAGTATGTTTCCGTATGCTAACTGTAATTGTTCCAATTCCGCCATATATTTATCAACGACAAAAAAAATCCCAATTTATTTCCAAGAACACTCAACAGTTCACGTAGCTCCACAATGTTAAAAAAATATTATAAATTTTTTAAATTTTAAATTTGTTGACTAAAATCAGATATTTTATAATAATGTAAAATTTTTAATTAAATTGACCATGTTATAAAAATAAAAAAAAAAAAAATATTTCAAATTTTCACAATCTTTAAAATGTTATTTTATTCTCATTTAAATTTTAAAAGGAAAATGATATTTTAAATGTTCTAAAATTTTTTTAAATTAAAAAAAATATCAAAAATTCCGTTTCATATTAATTTTAGAAATAATTTTATTTACTTATCTGAGTTTAATATTAAATAAATTTTATTTAATAAATTTTCTTTATTTATTCAATTTGTATTTATTAATTAATTAAACACTGTAATAATTGTTTAAATTTTCTGCTGGTACTCACGTATTTTCAAAACAAAAAATTAAATAATCACCATTTATTTTGTGATTTTTAGTCCTTTTCTTCCTTCTATCGTCCTTCTTCTCTCGGTCCCTGAGAGCGTTGTTTGAGAAACCGGCTGCGCCAAAATGTTGTATTCTAAAAAGGTCCTTCTTCTATGACTTTAATTTGATCCTATTTATACTTACTGAGTCCTTTTTACCTTCTTTATATTATTTAAAACAACCGAGTCTTTTTTACTTCAAGACACTTTATTTCGCTTTAAAAGTTGGTTACACTTATACTTAACACTTATTTGTAGACAGTTCAGCTTATCGAAAACAATTGATTCTTAGTCTATACTTAACTTCTACTTAACACCTCGTATTCTTGTAATTTCACAATAAATTGAGTAATTTCATCATGCTAAAATAACTTACTCAGCGTATTTATAATTTCACAATAAATTGAGTACTTTCATCATTCTAAAATAACTAAGTCAGCGTTTATCTGAGTGACCTATTTAACGTGGGCGTGTATACCTGTGCTATGTTAAGCGGTGTGCGCCAATACAATTAAATGCTGTTTGTGTTTAACATGCATAATGCTTAACCCTAAAAGTATGCCGTAAAGAAAAATATACTGATTATGTTATATTGTGGATCATAAGCACGCTGTAAGTTCCACGATTATGATACACAACAGTGGATCATATGTAAGATGTGAACTCTACGATTATGATACACAACATCTAATAACAACTCTCTTAAGAACTAAATAACTACAGCTTATATACTAATACTTAATCTAAGTTTCAATGCTACTTTTCCAGTGTCTTTTGCTGCTTCAGCCTAGAAACATAATTTTGGCCAATCACATTGTGTTTTGTTGCTTATGCCCAGAAGCAAAATTTTAAATAAATCACAAGTTCCGTAAAGAACTCAAGTTCGATCCACAACTCGACTTCTTAACGCTGACCGTGAAAGCAACTCTTGCATAATCAGCAACCCGCGATGACATTGAATTTAGACCATCGCAAAGTCATTGAATTGAAGTCATTTTTTTTTACAAACAAATTGCACCACGTGCTTATTTTCTTCAAACTAGCAACTTGACGCTGATGCGAATTTGGTTTATAGTTAGAATTGCTGACTAAGTAAATTGTCGCCGCTTATTTTGGCAACGACCAAAAGGTGTGTCATCAAACCAACATCATTTACTTTTTGTTTTAACAACAATTAGAATGCATATAATATTATTTACATATTTAGCAATTAATATTTAGCAACAGCAAATACCCACTAGAAAAATATCAATGAACTGTCACGCTATGAGTGACTGTCATAATGCTAACTCTCAACACATCTTTATGTTACGTCAGTAGGCGTCATGGTCAGCAACGTCACGTGGATTATCGCAATGCAGGCATAAACGATAATTAGCACAACAACAAGCATCGTCTTACCACACCATATAAAGACAGCGATAGGTGTCGCCCCCACAATTAACATCACTACTTTTTCTACGCATCATTTTAAGCATCAGTCTGCCAAAAGCATCAGGTCACATCGCGTGATCGGTGCGCAAAGCATAAAAAAATGCAAATAAATCAATTTGCCAATGACAATAACAACAAAAATAATATACATATATATATATATATATATGAAATAACTAAACTAAAAAAAAACCAGTTGGGAAGGTTAGATCACATGGGAAATTTTAAAGTAGGTGTAATTATGATAGTTAGGATTATCAAAATTATAGTCGGTCTAAGCCGACTATAAATACCCTACACATATGTGTGGTTACCATTCAAAGTGATATATAGGTCACCAGGGTATACGAATCCTGAAAATAACTACAAACATTCAATCGCTGAAGAATTTCCATTCATTTGATACCCATATTTACAAATGGGTAGGTGTACCGAATTTCGATTTTTTTTTTTGTGAACCACAAGTCTTTTCGCCGGAAAACATTATTATCATGTATTTGAGCATGATATCAATATATGTTTGACCAAAAAAGTTTACCTAAGCACGTATACATAAAAATTGATCTTTATATGTACATTTTATATGAGGTATTTGAACATAAGTGGTCGGATCATAGGTCACAATGGACCGATCTCGCCAATTTTTTCGCACATACAGCGTAGGTATATTAGTAATCTAAGTTATAAGTTTCATTTATCTAGCTCTTCAATTTTAAAAGTAGTAGGGACAGACAGACGGACAGACAGACGGACAGACAGACGGACAGACGGACATCGCTAAATCGACTCAGGAGGTCATGCTGATCAAGAATATATATACTTGTCCATACCGGAGATGCTTCCTTCTGGGTGTTACAAACGGCGTACCAAACTGAATATACCCTTTCACTCTTAGTGTAGGGTATAAAAACAACAACACAAGTATGTAATGTTCAAACCCTCATAAATATACATAATGTCCAAGTTAAAGTATACAAAAATTAAATATAGCAAAAGCAAATAAGTTTAAGAAAAATATAAAAAGAAAAATAATTGGAAAAAAAAATAATAATAATGATGGTATAAAAGTACAGAGTGAAAAGAAATATAGAAAAAGGTGCATGCATATAAGAAGTAATTGTGAAAAGTGAGTAAAAACAACAACAAAAAGTGGTAGCAAAATTTGGTTTTCTTTAGATTGAATAAAGAAAAAAAAATATATATATATAAATAATGGTTTAAATTAAAAAGTAAAACAAAAAACAAACAAAAAAAAATTGATTACATGTTGTAGTGTTGGTAAATACTACTACCAAAGAGTCAAGATGTGCCTTAAAATATCCTGCTCAATCAATATTTTAAAAAATAATATAATTACGACGCATATCAATAATATTTGACTCAACAGCTCATCATCAATGGAGGCCTTCAACGATCGTCAAGCAAACAAAGTGAGTATAAAAATTGGTTTTTATATGATTTTGTTTTTCTTTTAATTTAGAGATTTTTTGTTGACTAGAAGTAAAGTTAAATTTTACATAATAATGAGTTAAATATTAGTGAATAAAAAAAAAAAACGAAAAGAAGAAAGCATAGAACATAACGTTTTTTTTAATCAAAGAGATCTGAAACAAATACAAAAATAACATGTACATTTTTTATGAGTACTCGCTCACTCTCATTTGCAGAAGTTGAGACTTTTCAGTGTTGTAGTTTCTATTAACCAAATGTACTCTCATGATTATAATTGTTTTTGTTTCGGGTTGCCATGACATTTGGATTTTTTCGTACATGCTAATGCTATTGAAAAATAAAAAGTCATGATTATTTTTGCGTTTAAATAAATTCTATGGTAAAGTTATTAAAATTGAAAATTATTTTTGCTGATCACTTCGAAGTTAATTAAACACCAGATTTATTTCTGAATTAATAATATGAATTCTACATACATTTTTTGATAACCACTTTTATACTACTACTATATACCATATACAATTAAAATGAATACTACTTTTTTCTACAACCTAAACCCACTACATAAATAATAATAAAATAAATCGGTTGTTAGAATCTAGCAACTAAAAATTAATTAATTATAAATTAGGTTACAAATATACCTGCAACATATTTTTTTTTTACTAATATTATCTATTACTTAGATACTTAAAACAAATTTTCTACATAATTTGGAATAAAGTTTCAAATCAATATGCTTAATTTATACTACAAACGATAACGTTACTACCTAAACTTAAATAATGTTAAAATATACATGCAAATTAGATGCTATTAAAATAATGTTGGTACTTATTCTTAAATAGTGTTAAAATAAACAATCACATTATTACTACTAAAATAAATTTTCAACCTAATCCTAAATAAAGTAACCAATCAACATTGACACATAAATATACTACTTATACCACAATAATATTATAATAATAATGCAATTGAAAATGAAAAAATACTACGTTATATAAAATGAATAAAATAACATACTTTAATTAAACTTAATAATGAATTTTAAGATTTATAAGAAATAATATATGCTTAATAAATATGCATTTGGTGCTGACTTCCATCATGTTCCCTTGTTTAAAATGAAGAAAACACTTTAACATGATTGAGTAAAATTTTTAGTTTTCCTTAGTGTGATATGATGGGATATACGTAACTTATTTTATTTTTGGGGTCATATAATATTATACGCAAGGTAGGGAGGGTTATGATGCGAATATCTCAGTTAACAATTTTGAGATATGTTAATATAGATTGTGATTGATTGATACATTTGTTTTGTTTTTTTTATGGCCATATGGGGCATTGTTTAGGATATGGTTATGCTGGTCTATTTAGTTATTTAGTGTTAATTTTGGGAGTCTGTAATAAAAAATTATGTATCGATTTGCTGGTAGGTTGAAGTGTCAAGTACCCCCCAATGACTGTTTGCTAGTGGCAGAGACGGCTCCCGCCGACATCTTCAACTTTTGTAACATCTAACCAGATTTACATGCAATTATATTGTGAGTAATTTGTAACTGAAAAGTTGGCATCGTGTTCATTACAGGACGCCGCACATTGGGAAAAATAGTATAAAACACTCGCATTTGCAAGAAACAAAAACTTACGGGAATTGTACTTTTTATTCTTTTATTTGAATACGAACATATTAAGTGATATAACAACAGTACTTTTATGACACTCGTCCAATCCGTCTCTTTGTTGTTGCTGTCTAAAGTTGTTGATTTTTAATATATTTTTTTAATTTTATTGCAACATATTAAAGGCTCTACGAAAATCATCATAAAATTCATAAATACACATGAAATCAAATAATATTTTTTCTATAAAACAAGTAATTACAAGTAAGCTACAATTTGGTGTGCTAAGAATTAGTATGGCCTCATTACATGAAACGTAATATTTAATTAAAATTGGGTAATTTTAGGTAAAAAAACAAAAAAAAAACTATTTTCTATAGTATGTATTTTTTAGATTCGCGAGGATTCAACATCAATCTATTTTTTTCACAATATATGATCCATACTGAATCCAATGATACCAATCATTGCTGCGCGTATCTGCGGAATTTGAGCTTTTTTGTTTTAAAATTTTTAATATTGTAATGTATAAATCTCTTTGTTTGTTTGTTCAGCTTCTCCGTCTAAACGGCTGATCAGATTAAATTGAAATTTTTACCATTCGGTAGGATCTGGATGGAATGATGGGTTATATTTTAATTCGCAATTCTATCGTTAGGGGGGCGTAAATGACGAATGTCTATATCTCTGTAACCACCCAGCCGATCTGGACAAAATTTAAAACATTAAATTTAAATTAAATAGATAAAAATATAAGGACGTTTAATATAATTTAGAAATTAATTAGTTTCAAATTTCACCACCAGATGCCGCTAATTTTTATAACATTGTCACTTCTGAACCGATTTGGACCAAATTTAAAATATTGACACTGTATTAAACATCAATGTGTCAAAACTGATTATTAGTTACAAATTATATCTCTCTAACCACAGATCAGAACAAAATGAAATTTTGTGAAGGGACTCTTTGTAGGAAGCCGGTTATCGTAGATTAAACTATCAAAAAAATTAAACTATATAGAAGTTTTTAATTGTTATATAAATTAAACAAATTACTTGCATTTTAATTCATATGTATGTACCCTAGTCCCCAATCATAACACGGTTTGAAATTCTACTATTAGTAAATTCTACTATTAGTACCATAATTTCTGAATTCTATGAGCTTTTTCCAGCGTTTTATGTCGTTTTTTCCCAATGTGCGCCGTATCGTCCTATGATGCGCTCCCGTAGTGCTCGCTGAACACTCTCGCTCGTTGCCTGCCGCAGTGCCACCATCTCCATCTACCTTAGACCGGGGAAGGGGTCCCACAAAATAGGCGCACAGCCATGACCAAGGTTCCTCCGCGATCTGGGTGAGCATTTAGCCAGCGGGTTTTTCCTGGCAGTGCGACGACGGACTCTCAATTGAATTGAGCCATTTCATCGAAAGGTGGTCGGTGATAACATTGAACCGGTATCCTTCGAAATACGGCCACATCTTCCTGATGCCCCAGTCTATGGCCAGACATTCCTTCTCCGTCGGTGAGTTGTTCTCCTCGGCGTCGGCTGGCGTAGGCCACGACTTCCTCCTGTCTATTAACGTCCTGTGTCAAAACGGCTCCCAATCCGTAGTTGCTAGCGTCGGTCTGAAGCGTAAACTGCTTCTCGAAATCGGGGCAAATCTGTACGGGCGCCTGGGTCAGCTTCGCCTTCAGCTGCTCGAAGCCGTCCTGCTGCTCCGCTGTCCACACGAAATGTTTACCTTTGCGCAACAAATTCGTTAGCGGGTGGACAATGTCGGAAAACTCTGGTACGAACTGACGATACCAGGACGACGTAATTTCCAACAAAATTTTTTAAATTACCAAAATTAGATTTTACTTAAATTATTGACTATTTATTTTAAAAACATATTTAAAATTTTTCTATCTTCCATCTAGAGCGGTTGTTTTTGGTTCTAAAACCGGCTGCGCCAATGTTAAAGTCCCTATTTTATCACCTAAAAATGTCCGTTGGCAGGTTTTCTTTTTATACATTGTATCGGCTATGTCGTTTGCGTTCGACTGCAATACTTCTAAACGCCTTGCAAACGCCCTTAAACTTTCCCCTACACCTTGATATGCTTGTCTTATGTTGTATTGAACTGAATCTAATGTAGCCACCTTTAAATATTGTGACGGTCCGGTTTCCGGGTTCAGAGCTGGGATAGCTTAGCGGGCTCCAGAAGTCCGTGCATTACAAAAATTTATATTTGCAGGGGAAACCCTCAGCACCAAATAAATACGCCGTACGCGAAGTGGTTATAATTTCAATATATCTTTATTAAATTCATTCTATTATTATGAGGCAGCGTCCTGCCTGATGCACTCGACGCTCCTCGCTCGTTCTCGCTGGAATATGTGTTTCAACCAGACTTACTCAATGCGATGTGGGTCTCGTCGCAGACACTCAACGTTCTGTAGCAAGTAGATGCCGCAATCATAAAGATTCGGCTGCTGCGGGACGCTGACCTCGTAGTAAGGCGTGTTGATTTGTGTAAACTCAACGTCGCCATCTTTACGTGAAACTGCCGTCAAAAATTCACGCAACCACACAGACACGTGGCGACGGGTCCGGGTTGCCAGTGAATCCATAATCAGGATGCACGGGCCTGTGGTGCGTGGTTCGACGCCTTGTGCTCTCCCCATTCCTGATTCGTTGGTGCCGCGCGACGGGTCTCGTCACGCTCAGTTCCACTAGCGTTGTGTGTGGCGCCCCTGGTGCCTGAGTAACCTGGTCCGTCTGCTGGTCAGATCTGAACCGCTTGCATGCCTGCTCCTCTTTGTTGACTCCTGCCTCTACCTCGTATGGCGCTACCACCGGTTCTGCTGGAAGGTTGCTCTCCTCTACCATGCATCGCTAGAGTTCCTGGCGACTGCTTTCGTTCAAGCCACCTGCGTCTTCAAGGCTCAATAGTGGTGCGTTGATGGAGCATGACGAAGTGTCGCCAACAATTGAAGGCGGTAGTCGCCTGTGTCCTGCTCCATTGCAGTAATCCTGCGATGACTCATTCTCAGATGCCTTTTTTTATAAAACTTAACAGCTCCAAAAATCTTTTACTTCTATTTTATTGGCGCACTGCACGTGCGTGTGCGTTGACTATCGCGTAACTAATGTCGATCCTCGTCGTGCGTTGGTTCCGTCGTGCCCCACACTTGTTGCTTCGCGAATTGCTGCGCCAAATTCCGCGAATTGTAAATCGACTACGCACGAACCTCACACACACCAATCGTGTTTGTGTGTGCGCATTGTGTTTCGCTCTCTCAGAGCGCTTGTGCGTCGCCGTGGACCGCATTGGTTATTCGCGCTCTCTGTGCGAGGCTCTCTTTCTGTTTGCACATACCGGGGTTGGGTTTTTGTATTCGTACCGCGAGTGTAGATTCTCTCTTGCAATGATTTTTGTTGTTTCGCCGCATGCGTAGTGATTTTGCTGTTGCCATTTTCGGTGCCCGTGGCATTCCACGTATTTCCTGTCTTCTGTGCCCCTTGGCGTATAAATTTTACGCGATTATGAGCCATCGAGCGTTGATTTTGTGCGCGACACGAATTTAATTTCACGCGATCATGTGATTTATGCTGCATCGAGCGTTGATTTTGTGCGCGACACGAAGGTAATTTCACGCGATCATGTGATTGATGCTGAATCGAGCGTTGATTTTAATCGCGATCAAGCTCCATCGATCGTTGGTTTTGTGTAATTTCACGCGATCTTGCTCCATCGAGCGTTTATTTTGCGATAGCCCCTGATTTGTCATGCTCGTTTTCCGAATATCTCCCCCGCGGGGTTGTTTTCCTGGATAACAACGTACTGGAATTGTTACTCCTGGTGGCGTCGGGACTCGAAATGGGTTAGAAATTTTTAAATCTTTATCGCTGTCGTTGTGTGTACTGTGTCTTTGTGGCCCCACGTGTTGTTATCGCCTTCGTGTTGCAGTCACTGCCGTTGCAACTTGTGCCACTCTGCCTCGTTCATCGTCGCCATCCTGATGAAACTGCTTCAGTTCGCCTACATACACTGCTCGTGTATTTGATTGCCCCTGTCATGTCACTCTGACGATTACAGGCGAGTCAAAGTTGATAAATCGATACGGCCCGTCGAATTTCGGTGCCAATTTTGCCGCAAATCCATCAGCTGCTTCGACAGGTGGTGCTGCTTAACAAGTACCAGCTCGCCCACTTCTGGTTTCCATGCCCGCCGTTGTATATTGTAGTGACGTGCTTGATCCTGCGCAGCCCGCGCCAACTGCCGCTTCACTATCACAAATATTTCTCGTAGCTCCGTTGCCCGTTCATTCGGCGTCTGCGCCTCAGCGCCTGTGACTATCGTGACCTCGTCATAAAGTGCCTTCGGGAGTCGTGGCTCCTGTCCTTGAGTTAAATATGCCGGACTGTAGCTTGTAGTCTCCGACACACTTGTATTAAATGCCAACGCAATTTCTGGCAACTGCTCGTCCCATCGGTTCTGTCGGTGTCCTGCCAACTGCGCTATGATTGTCTTTAGAGTCCTGTTCGCCTTCTCTGTAGGGTTTTCCTGGGGTGTGTTCGGAGCTGTGAAATGTTGCCTCACGCCCATATTTTGAAGAAATCGCCCGAACGCCTTGCTGGTGAATTGTGCTCCATTGTCAGTAATGAGCACCTTAGGGACGCAGTATCTCACCAAAATACGCTCCCGGAACGCCTTCTGTAAGCTGTTAGCCATTGCCTTACTTAATGGCACCATTTCGGTCCACTTCGAGAATTTGTCGAAGAAAACTAACAGCATCGTGTTTCCGTGTTTGGATCGCTGAAGGGGACCCACGAAATCCGTACATAACCAAGACCATGGCTCTTGTGCAATTTTCGTTAACATTTTACCCGCAGGTTTTTATTGTGACGCCTTGAATTTCTGGCATGACTCACAGTTGCGCACGTACCTTCGTATTGTCCGACTCATGCCTGGCCAGAAATATCGCTTTGCTACCCGAGCGATAGTCTTGCGGACACCCATGTGTCCAGCGGTGGCGACATCGTGATTTTCGCGCATCACTTGCGCGTGTCGTGGTGTAGGGACGCATAGCTTCCAAGCTACTCTCTCGCTGTGTTGCGGTAGATGCCTGTATAGATTACCATCTTCAATGGCATAGTCGGGTAACTCCTCTGGTTGTTCTCCTACCTCGATTATTCGTCTGTCCGTCCATGGACAACGATCTTCAGCTAGTGCCTCCTCTCTGGTCTTCATCAACGTTTCCATTGGTTGCCTAGACAATGCGTCAGCCACAACATTCAGCTTCCCTTTGCGGTACTGGATGTCGAATGTGTGCTGCTGTAGCTCCAGTGCCCAGCGCGCGATCCGCCCTGAAGGGCTCTCAATGGAGTTCAACCATTTCAGGGACAAATGGTCGGTGAAGACCAGGAACCGATATCCTTCCAGGTAAGGCCGCATTTTCCTAATTCCCCATACGACGGCTAGGCACTCCTTCTCCGTTGGCGAGTAATTTTCTTCTGCCTCGTTTAACCAGCGGCTTGCGTATGCAATGATACGCTCCAGGCCATCAATGTCTTGCGTCAGCACTGCTCCTAATCCGTAATTGCTGGCGTCCGTCTGCAGCGTGAACTTTTTAGTAAAGTCTTGGCAACCTAGCACTGGTGCCTCAGTTAGCATAACTTTTAACTGATCAAACGCCAACTGCTGTTCATCTGACCAACTGAAATGCTTCCCCTTTTTCAGCGGTTTGGTCAGCGGTTGCACAACATCGGAAATTCTGGTACAAACCTCCGGTACCATGAGGCGATGCCCAGGCATTGGCGTAGCTCTCGTACATTGGTCGGTGGTCGTAACTCCTGAATGGCAGCAATCTTGTCCGGGTCCGTATGGATACCTTGGTTGCTCACCATATGCCCAAGATACCTGATCTCCGGCTTAAAAAAATCGCATTTTTCTATATTGAGTTGCAGCTTGGCCCGTCTCAGCCGTCTGAAAACTTCCTTGAGATTCGTCATATGCTCCTCGAGAGTGGTTCCGGTGACGATGATGTCGTCTAGATAGGCGAACGCATGCGGCTCCATGTCCGGTCCTATCACTCGGTCTAGTGCGCGCTATAATGTTGCCGGGGCTGAATGTAGCCCAAAGGGTATCACCCGCCATTGGTACAGCCCTCGGCCAGGCACTATAAATGCGGTGAGCTTCTTGCTGTCCTCGTCCATAGGGATCTGCCAATACCCATTCTTTAAATCCAAACTGCTAATGAATTTAGCATTCCTCAATCGATCTAATATGTGGTGAATGCGAGGTAATGGGTATGCGTCCGGCACTGAATGCGAGGTCAACTGCCGGTAGTCGATGCATAGCCGCCACTGTCCCGTCTTCTTCTTGACCAAGACGATAGGCGCACTGTGGGGGCTTCTTAACGGCTCTATGCACCCCTTCGCGATGAGCGCGTCGACTTCCTCGTTGATAATCGCCTGCATCGCTGGATTCTTAGGAAAATAGCGCTGCTTAAGGGGGCGATCATCCTTCATTATTATCCTGTGAGTGGTGAGGTCAGTTGTCCCCCCATTACTCACAAACTTCCCAAGTTCATCCTTTAGAAATTGATCAATTATTTCTTGTTCGCTGCGAGAGTTCGGTCGCACCACTGTGCACACCGGCTGCCGTTTTGGTTGCTGCGCAACTTCTCCCAAGGTGACACTCTGTCCACTGCAACTCAAAGTGGCGCCTGCCAGCTGTAAAAAATCCATCCCGAGGATGATGTGGTCGACCACTGTGGGTAGCACCAGCAGTGTCAAAGGGCACTCCCTGTCCCCGAGTCTGCCGATCACTAGTATCTCCTCCTTAACGTGCCTAGTTGCACGATCCGCCATGCTCACCCTGACATCCGTGCTTCTGCAATTAAATGGTGTACGAATCATCTGAGCGCAGACTTCGCTCACAAAATTCCGTGTTGCGCCTGTGTCGACCGTTGCGACCGCCAACTCGTTGTCAATGGCAATTGTTGCCACAATACGAGTCGCCTCCTGTTTCAGCGCTACTGCTGGATACGGGGAGCTGTGTTCGGGGCCGCCAGCCCTCGCTACTGGCGGTTCCCCCGGTAGTTTCCCGAACGTCGTTGACAACATTCGACAGTGCGAACGCCCCTTCGTCCGCACTCCCAACAAAATACAATCGCGTCATTACGGCAGTCCGCCTGCAGGTGTCCGTCGTGTCCGCATGTGCCTGCATGCGGTCCTTGGGTTGATGTCCACCCTGGTGACATCATGCAATCGTCGATTTTGTACCTCTCGTGGTCGTGCTGCGTGATGTGGCAGCGCGTGCCCCATCCTCTGAATAACGTCGTATTCGACGCCGAATGTATAGCTGATATTCTTGGCGGCAATTTCTAAAAATTCGATCCAGCTCTGTCTGCTCGTCGTAGTGCGCATGCCTCATCATGTCCTTCATTCCGATGACATAATCTCTGAACGTCTCCCGCGGCCGTTGTGTCCGTTTGTGGATGTCGTCATCGAGATCCTCAAAAAATCGTGGCGACAGGAAAAACCGTAGAAACCCTCTCTTAAATTCACTCCACACTCGCCACAGCGAGTAGTTGTTCCTGTACCACGTCAACGCTCTCCCCTTCAAGAGATCCGCCAATCCGTGTGAGACCCAATCGCGGTCCACTCCATAAGTCTGCGTCAGCTCCTCTATGCGCTCGATGAACACCAGCGGGTCGCTGCTGCCTCTCCTGCGTGAGCCGCTGCTCCTTGATGGTAGACTGGTGCCGCTCCTGTAGTCTGTGCCCAAGTCTGTCTGTTGGACGGTTGAGGTCCCGTGAACCTGTTAGCTTCGAATGAAGCCATATGCACTTGTGGTGACTGTAGTGCCTGCTGCTCCTGTGGTTGCGCACTTTGCGCCTGTGATTGTTCCTGTTGTAATTGCTGTTGCGCCTGTTGTATAAGTTGCTCCCGCTGTACCAACTGTTGCGACCTTTGCGCCTGTTGCTGCACCTGTTGTTTCAGCTGCTGCGCCACCTGCGCCTGTTGTTGTGTCTGTTGCTGTTGTTTTAGCTGCTGTGCCATTTATGTGATTTGTGTAATTTGCGCCTGTTGCGCCAATTGTGCCACTGTCTGTGTTGTAAACTTTGGTGGCGGTGTACCAGCCATCGAAAATGTGTAGGGTGACGAAGTTCCTACCGACATTAACGGCTTGGTAACGAATGTGGGCAGTGCCCATGTCTGCTCACTAGTGGTAAAAATAATTTTTGACTCACCCGAAAGTAGCGTTCCTTCGGTCGTACTGAGTGCAGCGGGTGGTACAGTTAACAACTCCTGGAAACTGCTGGCTCCTGCCATCGGTAACGGTGAGACGCTCTTACTGTGCCTCAGCTCCAACTTCTCCAGCCGCTCCACCTCTTCGCTGCTATGTTTGCCTTCATTTATAAAGGCCACGAAATTTTTGCGCATCTCCTCGACAGTGCCGGTGCCTCCTTTCGGAGACCGTAGTGGTTTATATTTGTAATTCTTTTTTTTTCTCGCTGCGCGTTGCTTATTAAAGTTTATGTCACTCTTGTATTGTTCACTGCGTTTTTTTTTTTCATTTAGACTGCGGTTTTCAATTTTTCTCAGGGGATTCTTTTCTTTATTATTTTTCACTTTTCTCAGGCGATTCTTTTCAATTCACTTTTCTCAGGGGATTTCTTTGTTCATTTTTTTTTTCTTTTCACTTTTCTTGGGGCTTGTTTTCTTTTCACTTTTCTCAGGGGTTTCTTTGTTCATTTTCACAGTTCTATCTGGCGCACTGTTTCTTTTTTTTTTTTCAATAGTTTACTTTTCCATCAAGCGTGGCTCTTGTTTAATGTTCGTTGTTTTACTTGTTTAGGCGATCGTTGGTTTTATTTGTTTATGAGGCGTTCGTTGCTTTACTTGTTTATCTGGTGATCGTTGCTTTATTTATTTATGCTGCGTTCGTTTGCTTTACTTATTTTATGCTGCCAACGTAGTTCTGCTTACTGTTGTGTCCATCGATGCGCCGGTAATTTGGCGTGCATTTATTTGATTTTTGCGTTGCACTGAGGGTCCCTGCTCGAGCGCCATGTAACGGTCCGGTTTCCGGGTTCAGAACTGGGAAAGCTTAGCGGGCTCCAGAAGTCCGTGCATTACAAAAATTTATATTTGCAAGGGAAACCCTCAGCACCAAATAAATACGCCGTACGCAAAGTGGTTATAATTTCAATATATCTTTATTAAATTAATTCTATTATTATGAGGCAGCGTCCTGCCTGATGCACTCGACGCTCCTCGCTCGTTCTCGCTGAAATATGTGTTTCAACCAGACTTACTCGATGCGATGTGTTTTCAGGAACTGTTTGATATGTCCTGGGTCCATAACCAGGACGGAAACTCTAGTCAGTTATGTCACGTTTGGTCCATGTGTCCCCCGATACGGTTTAATTAAAAACACACCCAGGGCAACACGCTTGGCAAAGTCCCCCGATACAGTTTAATTAAAAACACACCCAGGGTAACGATGCAGCTATTCAGTCACGAAGTCAGGAACAGAGAGAGTGATTTTCCCTCGTGCAATGCCTTTTATAGGCCATTGGTTGGTGAAGAGTTGGTGCTTTGTTGCCCAACTGTTGGTGGATTGTAGCTTTGTTACTTCTGTGTATCGGTGATGCGCTCACCAGTGAGTGTGTATTCGTAACACTTTGCCGCTTCGCTCACTGGTGCGCCTGTGTTGGTGACACAATTGTATGTTCTGGCCGTTGGTGGCTGCTAATTCTCAGTGAGAGTGTATGAGTGACACTTTGTAGTCAAGCTCACTGGTGAGCTTTAGCTCGTTGGTGTTAATTCGATGCTCTGCGCCGTGTTTGGTTCGACGGCGTAGATGTCGAAGCCGGTTGCTTGGATTCGCCGTGAATGTGCGGTCGCCATTTGACGCCTCAAAATGGTACCGTCACAATATGTGCTTTTAAGTAATTCAAACAACTCATCTAAATCATCTATTTTCTTGGTCCTCTCTAATTCGTATGCATCTCATTAAGACGCAGTTTAATGCAAATCATGAATTCCTCCTGATTTTCTTCAGTTATTTTAAGGTTCGCCGCCTTATAACCGTCTATAAATCTTAGAAGCTCCGTTTTTAGGAACGGTGAATCTTCGCCCTTGAACACCGGGACCAGATTTCGTACGCATTTCGAAATGTCGTCTGTAGGCATTTCAATTATTGTTCTATCTGTTGTTATGTTTTCTAAATTTTCTTCTATTCTTAAAGCTTCTTTATGGTATAACGATGTTTCGTGTGCTAAGTTCACTTCCGCCTCTAAAAATCCGATTTTTTATTCCAATTTCCTTACTTTGTTATTTGCCTCTTCGACTGATTCAAATTCTAACCTTGGTTGTTGACGTAGTGCCCTAGCTACTGATTCATCAGAAATATCTTTATCTTTCAACAATGCTCTTAATTTTTGGTTTTCCGCCTCTATACCGCAGGCGTGGTTTAACAACTTTTGTTTTTCTGCTAATTTATCGTTTATATTTTTAGTTAATGCTGCAAATTCGCCTTTCCAGCCTTCTATCTCTTTTATTTTAATCTCACTTTTGTGTTCCAAGAAATATATTAATTCTTCGAACACGACATCTACTCCTTCTACTTTAGAAAAAACCTTTGTGTTATTAACTTTATTTTTTATTAATTGTAAATGTTCTTTATTATTTAATTCGAGTCTGTAAACCTGTCCAATTGCCGTAGTATGTTTCCGTATGCTAACTGTAATTGTTCCAATTCCGACATATATTTATCAACGACAAAAAATAAATCCCAATTTATTTCCTAAAACACTCCACAGTTCACTTGGCTCCACAATGTAAAAAAAAAATAAATCTGTTGACTAAAATCAGATATTTTATAATAATGTTAAATTTTTAATTAAATTGACCATGCTATAGAAAAAAAAATTTCAAAATCTTTAAAATGTTATTTTATTCTCATTTAAATTTTAAAATGAAAAAGATGTTTTAAATGTTCTAAAATTTTTAAAATTAAAAAAAAAAAATCACAATAATTTTAGACAAAATTTTATTTACTTATCTGAGTTTAATATTAAAAAAAAAAACCTATTTTCTTTTTATTTCGTTTGTTATTTAATCTTTATTTATTTAATTTCCATTTGTATATTTATTTATTCAATTTGTATTTATTACTTTATTAAAAACTGTAATAATTGTTTAAATTTTCTGATGTTACTCACGTATTTTTTAAAAAAAAAAAAAAAAAATTTTTTTTTTTTTTCAAAAGAAAACTTAAATAATCACCATTTATTTTGTGATTTATAGTCCTTTTCTTCCTTCTATCGTCCTTCTTCTCTCGGTCCCTGAGAGCGTTGTTTGAGAAACCGGCTGCGCCAAAATGTTGTATGTTAATGTCCTTCTACTAGGACTTTAACTTCCTTGATCCTTTTATACTTACTAAGTCCTTTTTATACCCTACACCTATGAGGTACAGGGTATATTAACTTTGTGCATATATTGTAACGCCCCTTAGGAGGCGTTTCCGGTATGGAAAAGTATATATATTCTTGATCAGCATCACTACCCGAGTCCGTTTAGCCATGTCCGTCTGTCTGTCCGTCTGGCTGTCTTGCTGCCCGAATATAGAATAACTTGAGAAATACTGATCAGAATGCGATGAAATTTCGTCTCAATATATTTTAGCCAAAAGTAGGAACTAAGTTTGAAAATGAGCCAAATCGGTCAACGGACACGCCCACCTCCCATACAAGTCACTTTTATATAACTCTTTCGGAACTAATAACTCGAAAAGTATTCAAGGTATAGTTATAAAGTTTAAAACATATTGTTAGAATTCACCTTAAAATATGTGGTCCAAAAATGGGCGTGATCCGCCAACTTTTTTTTTCATTATTTCCCGGGTTTTCATAGTGGAAATTTGATCCGTAAATTATTAAAATCAATCTATGAAATATTAGCCTTTCAATATTTTAAATGGGCGTGGTCCGCCCAATTATATTTTTCAAATTTTTTTTTTTAGTTTTTTATACTTTTATATAAATTTTTTAATTTATGGGGATATAAGACGTAAATTTCTGTTTTTTGAATAATATTCTGAGGGTGGGGAGATTCAGCATAATTAAAAACTTTAAAATTAAGGTATGCAAATACATATCCCACATTAATATCCCCACCAAAGGTGTAGGGTATTCCATAGTCGGGCCCGACCGACTATAAAAATCCGCCCCATGTGACCTAACTTTCCCAACTCGTTTGACTTTAACTTCCTTGGTCCTTTTATACTTACTGAGTCCTTTTTACTTCTTTTTATTATTTAAAACAACCGGGTCTTTTTTACTTTAACTTTTCTATTTACATTGTTTTATGTGGTATAAATTACGTTAAGTTCTATTACTTATGATCTTTACTTATATAATATTTAATGGATATTAGTAAATTCAGGGTTGTAATTTCCAGTTATATATAATAAAAACCTGGTCCCGATGTTTTCGTTGCTAACTGCTGCTGTTCTGTGGTAGTAGTTCGATGCGTTGTTGTTGTTTCTGACGTATTGGCTTCTATTTCATGTGACTTCGTTCGTTGACTTGCTATGGGTGTTGTGGTGTTTGGTTTCTGCGTTGTTGATTTCCGCAATGACCCGATTTTTTCGAGTGGTGATTTCTTGCTGGGAAATGTATTTGACACCATTTCAAGGTTTTCCTTAGACGCTTCTACATCTATTGTTGCTATTGGTGATTTATTTGTATTAAATTCATCGGTTTTCATTGTTGCTTTATTTTTAATTGTGGAGTAGTAATGTATATATTTATTATTATTATTAATATCGGCATTAATATTCCGATATGTAAGACATACCGGTTTTCGTTATTTCATTTTGACGATTAAGTAATTCTTTGCGTTCCTGGTTATCAGTTAATTGTAGTAATATTTCGTCGAAATCACGATGCCCATCTCTTAATGCTGATCTTATTTTGCTGTTATCTGACACCAAGATCGGTAACGATGTTTGTGTTATATTTGAATATGGTAATGATGACCAATTGCCTTGTAATTTTTCTATCATAACTGTATGTTCTTCCTTCTTGTATGTTATATTCCTAATGCTTTGATGTGTAAACTCGTATGGCAGAATCATTTCTTTGTTGTGTAAGTTGCAAGCTTCATTCCAACCCAGGCCGGATAGTGTCAATGTGGCTATATTTGACTCACAAACTGCTTCGAAAAAGGCCGGTGTATTGAATTTATACAACCATGTGTTTGGTGTCCATAATTTAACTACTAAGCCAGAACTCCTTTTGATTGCAACATGTTCACAGGTATCTTTAATATCTGTTCTATGTTGAATCAGCGCGACTTCACATAGTCGTTAGCATGGTTCCTGGACGTTTGCATAGTGTAATTTCTTTGTCCGTATGTTGGCTAACCAAAATGCATTTGCTGTGATCCTCATTCGTTAGACCTATGTATTTGCTCCGGTCTTCTGCTTTTGATATGTAGTCATATGTTGTTTTAACCAATGCATCCCATTCTTCATTAATATTTGTGGGTATTGGGTAAATTCTATATAATGTGAACAACAAATCATCAGGTAGTGGTGTCTTGATGACTATTAAGGCCACCTGTGTCTGGGAAAACTCGAACTGTTGAAGCACGGTGCATTTCGAATGATTTTTGTATGAAACACTTCGCCTTTCCTCTTAACGTGAGACTAGTCAGCATTTCATATAACTCGCTCTGGTCTATAATTGTCGGGTGTAATCGTCCCTTGTATAGTGTTGTGAATCAGAAACGTTTTTTTTTGTTGTATTTAAGAAAGCCTGCACATAACCAGTATGCACATAAAGTTTAAATCTAAAAGCACAATAACAGATGCATGTTAACTTAACATAACGTCTACGACGTAACTGGAACAAGTACATAATGTTTATGAGTGCATACTTTCAGGATATAAAATTAAGTCCGCTTGAAAGCAACGAAAAATGCACTGGTTGCAATTGGATCCGAGGCACACGCTAGCAAGTGTGCCGTCTGTTTAAAAGCAACAACAAAAGCATTGGTTGTAATTTAAGTCAAGACTAACGCCAGCATGGGAACCAATTAAGAATTTAGCACATTGGAATTTTCTCAGTTAATGATTTCACAATATTAGTAAATATCTGATGTGGGGTTCATGAGGTTTTTAGTAGTACGTAGATTTAAAAATAAGCTTGCTTGCATTTATGAGTTGTGTTTTAAGAAATAAGTATAAGCAAGGGGTTCGTGAGTCGCACGATACCGAGGTGATGAGTAGAGGTTAAGTTTAGTTTTTAAGCATTATGATTTTAACTGCCTTAGAGTGCAGACGTGTTTTCAGTTTAAACTCAAGCTTGTAAAAATACTTAAAAATAATTAATAAAAGTATAAAGCAAGTCTAAAATATCCTTGCGTTTTTATTTAATAATAAATGTTAAGAAAGAATTGTGGACTTCGAGGGAAAATTGTCACTGACGGTTTCACCAATAAAGGCAAGTACAAAAGGACCCCTGGAGCCCGCAACATTATGGCGCAGCCGGTTTTTCAAGAATCTACAAAAAGGATTGAAGGACGAATTTGAAGGAGCATTAAAAAAAATAAATAAATGAAGAAACACAGAAGTGGAAAGGAAGGTATAATTAAATATTTAATAAATTTTAGTGAGTTTGAGTGAAAGCAGTAAATAAATGGTGAAATTAAATTATAGAAAAGAATGAAATTAAACATATTTATAAATTTTAATTGAAAATTTTAATGATTATATGGCGAACTTTGAGGAATTGGAAGTAGCATATAGAAATATATTAGGCCAACTTGGCAGATTTACTGAGAAATTGTGGAATCAAATTAGTACGGAAGTTAACAATAAAGAAACTTTAGAATTAATAAAAAATAAAGTCAGTTCCACACGGGTATACTCAGAAGTCGAAAGAATTGACGTAGTTTTTGAACAATTAGTATACTTCTTGGAACATAAAAGTGCTCATAAAATAAAAGAATTAGAAGATTGGAAAGGGAAATTTACTGCATTAAATAAAAAATTAAACGATATTGTAGAAGAACGGCAGGAGTTGTTAGATCAGGCTAGTGGAATAGAGGAAGAGAACGAAAAATTAAGAACTTTGCTGAAAAATAAAGATATTTCGGACGAATCAATTGAACGAGCACTGAGCCAACAGCCCAGACTAGAATTCGAAACATTAGAAGAAGCAAATAATAAAGTAAGGGAATTAGATTCGAAAATCAGATTTTTAGAATCAGAAGTTAAGCTAGCCCACGAAACATCATTATATCATAAGGAGGCATTTCAGATTGAAGGAAAATTTGATAAAATAACAGCACCGGAAACAACATTAGAAATGTCGTTAGATACTGTATCGAATTACGTAGGAAGTGTGGTTCCATTTTTTATGGGATCGGAATCACCATCCGTTAAAACTGAACTTTATAGATTCATGGACGCTTGTGCTTTAGCAAGTCTAAAAATTACAAAAGAAAACAAAGAAGAATTCATTAGCTGTGTCAAACTGCATCTTCTTGGTGACCCTTATGATCTAGTCCGCACAAGAAAGTTCAATGATTTGGAGGAGTTATTTGACGTTCTAAGAAATACATATTTAAAAATGACTACGTTAGATTCGGTTCAGGATAGTATTAGAAAAGCATATCAGACGGATGGTGAAAGTCTGAGGACATTTGCAAGAAGATTAGAAAGATTATGGGCAAACGCTAATGAAATAGCAGATTCAAGGTACAAAAATAAAAATCTACCTACAGATGTTTTTAATACGGAACTAGTAAACTCAGTTCTGACAGCATTCAAGGTAGGTGTAAAGGATCCGACAATAAAGGTTTTATTATTAAGTAGCAAAGCAGAAAACTTGAATGATTTATTAGATGAAGCATTAAAGGCCCAGATAACAATTCAAGGGGTCCGAGATTCCCCGAGGAAGTGTACAATTTCGAACAACGATCTGTAACCAGTCCAACGAATAGTATTCAAAACAATCATTTTCAAACTACC
The DNA here is from genome assembly GCA_951804985.1 of Dryomyza anilis. Lineage (NCBI taxonomy): Eukaryota > Metazoa > Arthropoda > Insecta > Diptera > Dryomyzidae > Dryomyza > Dryomyza anilis. Next base: position 9,659,309 of record OX638136.1, on the reverse strand, counting down.
CCACTAAATCACAAAATATCAACCCAAAATAAAACAGAAGGATCAAAAATACGACCAACATGCTCTTTTTGCCAGAAAAAAGGACATACACGAGACGAATGTATTACGCGGAAAAACACACCGTTTTGTATAGAGTGTGAAAAATATGGGCACGAATCTAGTTGGAGGTGTGCTTCCATTATATTAGAAGCTCAAAATATGGAAGGGTTTGGACGTACACAAAACCATCCAGTCGTTAATAGGGAATTTTTAAACAACAATTTGCAAGCAGGACATAACACTACGTACCGTACCAATAATAATAATAATAGAAATAATAACAATAGAAATGGGAATACCCCTAGAAATAATTTAAAATGTGATTGATGTCGTAGACTTGGTCATGTAGAAACTGATTGCTACGCCAAGAGGGATTATCTGGCGAGGGAGAATAATGATCAAAACAAGGGAAACTACCAGGGGCCCAGCCAAGGCCAGTAAGCTGGGGATCCATTAAAAATAGCAAAATTAGGTCAAAAAGGGTAGAAATAGTAAATCATAAGGCTGAAGGGTCTGTGATCACATTTACTACCCAAACTCCTAAAAATAAGAGAAAACCGGTGGAGGAAAATATTGCAAATCAGACGTCTGAAGTGACCGTTGATACACATATTGATCCACCGTGGTTTGATTGTAAGGGTGTGACAATGGTAATTTTTGCATTAATACATTTCTTTATATATATGATAATAGCAATAGGGGCAAAAATGATTAAATTAGTAGCAGATGAAACTAATCGGCAAAGATGTGTATGGGAAGAAATGCAAATAGGTCAAAAGGTGAACAATATGTTTACAGGAATGTTGAAAAGGTTTGAAAATTTTATAACATGTTATGATAATAAAATCAGACAACAGTTGAGTGGATTAAATAAAAAGAGAATTAACAAAATATACAATAGAAAGGGGGACTTCAAATTGTCTAATGTAAGTGATGTGTTCATTAAAGTACCTTGCGAGGCAGCTAAAAATGGAAAACTCATATTACTAGTAGACTCAGGAGCAGATGCAAGCATAATAAAAGAAGGTGCATTGATACAACTACCGAGATTTGACAAAAATAGTAAGAAAGATTTTAATGGGGCTTTTGGTGGATGCATAAGGACGTTAGGCACGACCAATATACAACACAGTAATATAAAGTGGTTACATTTAATAATGCATGTAGTATCTCTTGAACAAGGAATACCAGCAGACGGAATAATAGGACGGGATAACATATGGAACAGATCCGTAATAAACGCAATTAATAAGACTATAACATTCTACGATAAAGGAAAGAATCACACTATTCTATTACCAATGAAAACGCGATCCGACATAGAAAATATTTATTACAATCATGAAATAAAAATCATGCCAAGAACCGTAAAAATAGTAGAAATTAAACTAAAAACAAAAATTCCAATTGTTTTAATACATAAACAAGAAATTTATCCTGGAGTATATTTGGGAGAAAGCTTATCGAATGTTAACAAAAATAAAGTTTATGTCTCAGTATTAAATGCTACAGAAAAGGACATTATAATAGACAACAATTTTAAACCGAAATTTTCAAATTTTAATCAGTATAGGGAATCAGATACAAACAAATCTACAATAAATACTATAAATTCAGTGAATATAAAAAATAGGATTAATAGATTATTAGAAAAAATTAACATCGATGAATCTTTAAATAAGGAGGAAACCACATCATTACAAAATCTTTGTATTTCTTACCACGATGTTTTTCACTTAGAAGGTGACGAACTGTCATACACGCCGATACTTAAACACGATATAACAACACAATGGAATCAACCACCAATTAATCAAAAGCAATACAAACTTCCACACACACACATAGAGAGGAAATTAATAGACAGGTTAACAAAATGTTAGATGCTGGCATTATATCGCCAAGCATATCACCCTGGAATTCACCATTATTATTGGTACCGAAGAGATGCGACAAAGACGGTAACAAAAAATGGAGACTTGTCATAGATTTCCGTAAATTAAATGACGTAACCGTTAAACAGCTATTTCCTATTCCGCGAATAGATGAAATATTAGATCAATTAGGTCACAGTCGGTATTTTTCAACTTTAGATTTAGCAAGTGGCTATCATCAGGTCTTAGAAGAAGAAGGTGATAAAGAAAAAACTGCCTTCAGTACAGGACTTGGACATTTTGAATTTAATTGGATGCCTTTCGGTTTAACAGGGGCACCAGCAACTTTCCAGAGAATAATGAATCACATCTTAACAGGGTATCGATTGTTTTGTATATCTTGATGATATAGTTGTGTATGGGAAAAATATAAACGAACATGAACACAGATTAAGTAAAGTATTACAGAAACTAAAAGACCATAATTTAAAATTAAATACCGAAAAGTGTCAGTTTTTACGTCGTGAAGTTGTATATTTACGGCATAAATATTCAGAACTTGGTGCGCTGCCAGACCCCGCTAAGGTCGAATGCGTAAAAAATATTCCAGTACTAAGAAACAGAAAAGAAGTACAAGCATTCTTGGGATTAATTAATTATTACAGAAAGTTCATAAGCAATATGGCAAGGTTAGCTTTACCAATTAATAATTTACTTAAAAAGGACGTTAAATTTAAATGGACGGACGATTGTCAAAATTCATTTATTAAATTGAAAGAATCAATAATTTCACCTCCAATATTAGCATATCCAGATTTTAGAAAAACTTTTTTACTAACAACAGACGCAAGTAACGAAGCAGTAGGTGCAGTCCTATCTCAATGTGAAGTAGGAAGCGACCGACCGATCGCGTTTGCAAGTATAACTTTAAATGGAGCAGAAAAACGATATTCTACCATTGAAAAGGAATTTTTAGCAATTGTTTGGGCAACAAAGAATTTTAGAGCATACCTATTAGGGCGACCATTCAAAATTTTTACAGATCATCAGCCTCTAAAAGGTATTGCAAATTTAAAAGATCAGACATCCCGCCTTGCTCGTTTCCGACACAAATTATCGGAATATGATTTTGAAATAATGTACAAACCAGGCAAAAAGAATTTAAATGCGGATGCTTTAAGCAGAATTCCATATATAGAACCAGATATTACAGCCGTCCAAACACGATCCAAAACTACACAAAATATTTTAGATCAGCAAATCACAAAAATAAAACCACAAATCAGTACACCAGTCGTAGATGAAACAATAATAGATACAAATAATGACACGAATTCAGCTCAAATATTAACTGATCCAGATGAAATTAAAACCGTGATGAAAGATTTTCATGATTCAGCACTAGGAGGCCATCAGGGCACACTTAAACATACTTTAGGATTAAGAAACAATTTAAATGGAGGGGAATGCAAAAACAAATAAAAGAATATGTTAGAAACTGTCCTAAATGCCAAATGAACAAAAGTACAAAGTTAACAAAAATGCCAATGGTTTTGACAGATACGCCAACACGTCCATTCGATAAGGTTTATATGGACTTGGTAGAAATTTTACCTGAAACAGTGTCAGGAAATAAATATATTTTAACTTTTCAAGACGATTTTTCAAAATACATGTGCTGCGTAGCTATCCCAGACGCGGAAGCAAGCACAGTAGCAAAAGCTTTTTACGAGGAAATTATCACGCGTTATAATATTCCGAAAATTTTAATTACAGATAATGGTTCAAATTTTGTGTCAAAATTATTTTCAGACACGTGCAAGTTATTAAACATTAAAAAAATGCATATAACACCTTATCACTCGCAGGCGAATGGCTCGTTAGAACGAAGTCACAGACCTTTAGCGGAGTATTTGAGATGTTTTGCAAAAGAGGATGGGTCCAACTGGGACCAATGGTTGAATTCGGCAATGCATGTGCACAATAACACAGTGCATATGTCAACAGGGCAAACGCCTTGTCGTACTTTATACGGATTTGAATTTGACATGCCAACCAACCTAAAACGAAAATGTTCACCAATTTATAACAGTGAAGATTACAATGAGGTATTAAAATACCAAATACAGCGTACACATGAGATTCAGACAAAATCAAGAAAAAGCTAAGGAAAGATCTAAACGAAGTTACGATAATACATTAAATACGGTAGTTTTTAAGGAAGGAGATAAAGTTTTATTAAAAAACCAGAATAGGAAAAACAAATTTTCACCAATCTGGGTAGGTCCCTATGAAGTCCTTTCGGTAATAAGTCCTGTGACAACAGAGATCTGTATCAAGGGAAAAGGGAAAATATTCCATAATAACTTATTAAAAGCATATAACTCTTAAGTTATACACAATCCAACGAACAAAAACAAAGAAATTAATAACTGAACCAACAGTTCATAATGATCATTAACCGCAATGCATAATATTGCAAACAACGTAAATAAAGTACGCGTAAATATTTTTTTTTTAGAAAATATGTTTTTAAAATCTAAATTAGTGCATGAGGAAATAGCTATGTATTAATTTTAGAAGATAACTAGCATTAGATCATGTATTAAATGAGAATGGAATAAAGTATAAAGAAGTTTATATTAGATATTTCATAAAAAAGAATTCAGTACGAATTTGCCAAAGCAATAAAATATACATTGTCACTATAATTGAGATAGTTCAGTACTTCAGTTTCATTGTCAAGATCATTTTCAATGGAAACAGGCAACAGAAAGATCATTGCACTTTTTTTTTTTTTTTTTACAAATTAACCAACGCTCAGGGGATGCCCCCTATTCATGCAATGCACAGTGTTGATCGTAAGAAGGGATGATAGGTTAAATGGAGGGGGGAAAGATGGAGTAGTGTCGGTGAATGTTTGTTTTGAACTTGCCAATATCAAAAATGTCGGGAAAAACGGACGCAGGGAGATTGTTCCACAAACGTGTCGTGCGACTGAAGAACGAATTATCTCTATAATGCGTGGTTCTGTTGAGAGTCGAGTGGACTACGAAGGGATGGGCTTGATTTGATGCCCGAGTAGAACGAGAAAACACACGACCTGGTGGAATCAGGCCATGTATTTCACTCGAACACTTACCGTTGTAATACCTATAAAACAGGCTTACACACCCAACGGTCCTTCGGTGCTCAAGAGAACCAATAGACGATGAGATATTTTCATCCCCTATCAAATATATCGCACGTTGTTGAATTCGGTCCAGGAACTCCAAGGAGGATTTTGAAGCTCCTGCCCAAATGTGCGAATTGAATTCCATTTTAGGCCGAATATAGGTGGTGTAGACAGTACGCAGGTCAGCAGGAGTGAAGTATGTTTTACACCGTTTTAAAAAACCGAGGCACTTGGCAGCTTCTTTCGACACATTAAATATGTGATCATTCCAACGTAGATCACATTGAATTGATATGCCCAGAACGTCAAGAGCAGCTGACTGCGCAATATCCACAGCACCCATATTGAGGGGAGGGAGGAGTGAATCCATTCTTTTGTGAGATAACAGACAACATTGGGTCTTGCTTGCATTAAAATCTACTCTGTTTGCAATACCCCACTCGGAGATTGATTTAAGGTCATTATTGAGCGTGTCATTCATAGTGCGTCTTTTACTCTCAATCTCCAAAGAGTTTGGGCGCTTGTTGAACGAGTATGAATGACAAATGTTACTGTCATCTGCAAAGGAATGAATTGGGTTCTGGGTCAATGACAGAAGGTCATTGATAAATACCAGAAATAGGGACGGGGATAGGACGGAACCCTGCGGAACTCCAGAATTGATGGAATGTTGTTCTGAAAAAACACCATCCATCGCAACTCGTATAGAACGACCCTGGAGAAAACTCGATATCCATCGAGTAAAAGATTCACCGACACCAAATGCAATTAGTTTTGAAACGAGGGCTTTATGCCACACTCGATCAAAAGCCTTGGAAATATCGAGAGCAACAGCCTTACTCTCCCCGAAAAGGTGAATACATTTATTCCACTTTTCGGAGAGGACCGCCATCAAGTCCCCTGTGGATCTGGCCCTACGGAAACCATATTGGCGGTCACTGAGCAATTCGTTGTGCTCAAGATAGTTCACAAGGTGGAAGTTAATTACGCTCTCCATTACTTTGGAGAGTGCTGAGCATATTGCAATGGGTCGGTAATTGGCAGGGTTCGTAGCCTCGCCCTTTTTCGGTACTGGCTGAACATTGGCAACCTTCCAACAAGATGGAAAAACTCCTGTCGTGTAGGAGATGTTGAAAAGGTTACGCAACGGACAAGCCAGCGTTGACGCGCACTTCTTCAACACATGGGCAGATATGCCATCTGGCCCAGAGGCTTTGTTAATGTTGAGGTTTGCTAAAACCTTTTTAACTGCCCGAGTTCGAAAATGAATTTCCGGCATTGCAGAAGAAACAAAATCTACGACGGGCAGTGGTTGATTACTATCCGGGAGCGTTGAATTATTTGAAAATAATTCTGCCAAGAGATTAGCTTTATCAACCGGGTCAGTGAAGGTCTGGCCATTCATAATAAGAGTTGGAGTAGACGATGTCGTCTGATTCTTCACTCTTTTAACGAATGACCAGAAATTTTTACTACCTCTATGGTAGAGTAGGACCCTTTTGCGCGCGTTTTGTTCGTGAAGAAACTTTTCGCGCGAGATCACGGCATTACAGCGATTCCTAGCCTGTATGCGAAGTCTTTCTGTGTCAGCATTCTTGTTAGAACGCCAATTTTGAAAGGCTTCCTCTTTCGACCTGACTGCAATCCTGCAAGTCTCATTAAACCATGAGTGGTCCTTGGGTTTAATGCTAATTTTTTTAGAAGGTATGAAGGACCGCATACCTAATAAAATAATATTTTGTACCATTGTAGCCGCGGCATTTATGTCTCTGTCAGCGAAACACAATTTCCAATTAAAGTTACGAAAAAAATCATTTAACGCAACCCAATTTGCTTTTTCGTAAAGCCATACAGTCCTCTTCGGGGCTTTAATCGAAGAGGCGCGTAAACTAGAATACGAAAACTCAGCGGAAACAGTACAGTGGTCGGAGTTACCAAGAGGTGCAAGGACTTTTACATCATATTTTTCATGATGTGAAGTCAGAAAAAGGTCTAGGACTTTTGGGCTTTGCCCACCGACGCGTGGAAGGTACGTCGGTTCCTTCACCAATTGAGTGAGTTGATTGCACTCTGCAAACAGCTCAACATAACAACCCTCCTGTGTTGGAAGACCCGAGTGGCTCAACCAAGTGGCGTTGTGTACATTAAAATCGCCCGCAACAACAATTTCACTGCCTGGAAATTGCTCCAATATATTTGAGATCGAATCAGATAAGGCATCCAGCTTATTACAGGTGGAAACCCTATCTAGATTCGGACTCCTATAAAGAAAGCACAAGTGCATGATGTGTGTTTGGATTTTGAATTTAACCCAAATTGTATTAAATTCGCTATCCGACACACTATGCTGTTGCTGCAGTTGATACGCAACGTCACTCCGAATAAATAGAGCAAGGCCCCTATGGGCAGAGAATAATGGCAACAGGTGATAACCAGGCACATGAAAATCCAGTGGATCTGTACCCTCATGAACCTGGGTCTCACATAGTGCCATTATTTGAGGCCTATGGATGGACACATACGCATATACAGAGAAAAAATTCGCCCTCAGCCCACGAACGTTGCAAAAATCTATGCGGAATTTTTGCGGCATTTTCCTACTGGGCAAGTTTAAAACAATCAAACATACCACAAACGTGCAGCAGTTGACACAAACAAATGAGAGCGCAAGCAAAGCAGTGGCGAGTGTTATGCCTTAACCACAGCGTAGCTTACGCACTCAGTGCAGCATCAACCGTGCACGCACGTAGCAGGGAGTAGGATGGGGAAGGGAAGAATAACGAAAAACAAAATACAATTGCGGCAGAGGGCATAGAAGAGCCCCTTGCGTTGGCAATTGCAAATAAAAAAAAAAATGCAGCGAGTGCAGCAACTCAGCAGCCAACGGCAGACGAAACCGGTTTTGGTTTATTGTTGTTGTTGTGTTTGTGGATTTAATAATGTTTGGTTTATTGTTTGCGCTTTTATTTATTATTTATTATTTATATTTATTATTTTTTTTTTTTTTGCAACTATTAAAAGACGACACTGGACTTTGCACGAATTTTAACACAAATAATTTAAATAGACGACGGACAGACGACGAACGAGTAAAAATGTAGGAGGTCTAGGCGACACGACCGTCCCCCATGGCTATGTTGACGCTACTCGAGAAATGTCGTTAGATACTGTATCGAATTACGTAGGAAGTGTGGTTCCATTTTTTATGGGATCGGAATCACCATCCGCTAAAACTGAACTTTATAGATTCATGGACGCTTGTGCTTTAGCAAGTCTAAAAATTACAAAAGAAAACAAAGAAGAATTCATTAGCTGTGTCAAACTGCATCTTCTTGGTGACCCTTATGATCTAGTCCGCACAAGAAAGTTCAATGATTTGGAGGAGTTATTTGACGTTCTAAGAAATACATATTTAAAAATGACTACGTTAGATTCGGTTCAGGATAGTATTAGAAAAGCATATCAGACGGATGGTGAAAGTCTGAGGACATTTGCAAGAAGATTAGAAAGATTATGGGCAAACGCTAATGAAATAGCAGATTCAAGGTACAAAAATAAAAATCTACCTACAGATGTTTTTAATACGGAACTAGTAAACTCAGTTCTGACAGCATTCAAGGTAGGTGTAAAGGATCCGACAATAAAGGTTTTATTATTAAGTAGCAAAGCAGAAAACTTGAATGATTTATTAGATGAAGCATTAAAGGCCCAGATAACAATTCAAGGGGTCCGAGATTCCCCGAGGAAGTGTACAATTTCGAACAACGATCTGTAACCAGTCCAACGAATAGTATTCAAAACAATCATTTTCAAACTACCCCACTAAATCACAAAATATCAACCCAAAATAAAACAGAAGGATCAAAAATACGACCAACATGCTCTTTTTGCCAGAAAAAAGGACATACACGAGACGAATGTATTACGCGGAAAAACACACCGTTTTGTATAGAGTGTGAAAAATATGGGCACGAATCTAGTTGGAGGTGTGCTTCCATTATATTAGAAGCTCAAAATATGGAAGGGTTTGGACGTACACAAAACCATCCAGTCGTTAATAGGGAATTTTTAAACAACAATTTGCAAGCAGGACATAACACTACGTACCGTACCAATAATAATAATAATAGAAATAATAACAATAGAAATGGGAATACCCCTAGAAATAATTTAAAATGTGATTGATGTCGTAGACTTGGTCATGTAGAAACTGATTGCTACGCCAAGAGGGATTATCTGGCGAGGGAGAATAATGATCAAAACAAGGGAAACTACCAGGGGCCCAGCCAAGGCCAGTAAGCTGGGGATCCATTAAAAATAGCAAAATTAGGTCAAAAAGGGTAGAAATAGTAAATCATAAGGCTGAAGGGTCTGTGATCACATTTACTACCCAAACTCCTAAAAATAAGAGAAAACCGGTGGAGGAAAATATTGCAAATCAGACGTCTGAAGTGACCGTTGATACACATATTGATCCACCGTGGTTTGATTGTAAGGGTGTGACAATGGTAATTTTTGCATTAATACATTTCTTTATATATATGATAATAGCAATAGGGGCAAAAATGATTAAATTAGTAGCAGATGAAACTAATCGGCAAAGATGTGTATGGGAAGAAATGCAAATAGGTCAAAAGGTGAACAATATGTTTACAGGAATGTTGAAAAGGTTTGAAAATTTTATAACATGTTATGATAATAAAATCAGACAACAGTTGAGTGGATTAAATAAAAAGAGAATTAACAAAATATACAATAGAAAGGGGGACTTCAAATTGTCTAATGTAAGTGATGTGTTCATTAAAGTACCTTGCGAGGCAGCTAAAAATGGAAAACTCATATTACTAGTAGACTCAGGAGCAGATGCAAGCATAATAAAAGAAGGTGCATTGATACAACTACCGAGATTTGACAAAAATAGTAAGAAAGATTTTAATGGGGCTTTTGGTGGATGCATAAGGACGTTAGGCACGACCAATATACAACACAGTAATATAAAGTGGTTACATTTAATAATGCATGTAGTATCTCTTGAACAAGGAATACCAGCAGACGGAATAATAGGACGGGATAACATATGGAACAGATCCGTAATAAACGCAATTAATAAGACTATAACATTCTACGATAAAGGAAAGAATCACACTATTCTATTACCAATGAAAACGCGATCCGACATAGAAAATATTTATTACAATCATGAAATAAAAATCATGCCAAGAACCGTAAAAATAGTAGAAATTAAACTAAAAACAAAAATTCCAATTGTTTTAATACATAAACAAGAAATTTATCCTGGAGTATATTTGGGAGAAAGCTTATCGAATGTTAACAAAAATAAAGTTTATGTCTCAGTATTAAATGCTACAGAAAAGGACATTATAATAGACAACAATTTTAAACCGAAATTTTCAAATTTTAATCAGTATAGGGAATCAGATACAAACAAATCTACAATAAATACTATAAATTCAGTGAATATAAAAAATAGGATTAATAGATTATTAGAAAAAATTAACATCGATGAATCTTTAAATAAGGAGGAAACCACATCATTACAAAATCTTTGTATTTCTTACCACGATGTTTTTCACTTAGAAGGTGACGAACTGTCATACACGCCGATACTTAAACACGATATAACAACACAATGGAATCAACCACCAATTAATCAAAAGCAATACAAACTTCCACACACACACATAGAGAGGAAATTAATAGACAGGTTAACAAAATGTTAGATGCTGGCATTATATCGCCAAGCATATCACCCTGGAATTCACCATTATTATTGGTACCGAAGAGATGCGACAAAGACGGTAACAAAAAATGGAGACTTGTCATAGATTTCCGTAAATTAAATGACGTAACCGTTAAACAGCTATTTCCTATTCCGCGAATAGATGAAATATTAGATCAATTAGGTCACAGTCGGTATTTTTCAACTTTAGATTTAGCAAGTGGCTATCATCAGGTCTTAGAAGAAGAAGGTGATAAAGAAAAAACTGCCTTCAGTACAGGACTTGGACATTTTGAATTTAATTGGATGCCTTTCGGTTTAACAGGGGCACCAGCAACTTTCCAGAGAATAATGAATCACATCTTAACAGGGTATCGATTGTTTTGTATATCTTGATGATATAGTTGTGTATGGGAAAAATATAAACGAACATGAACACAGATTAAGTAAAGTATTACAGAAACTAAAAGACCATAATTTAAAATTAAATACCGAAAAGTGTCAGTTTTTACGTCGTGAAGTTGTATATTTACGGCATAAATATTCAGAACTTGGTGCGCTGCCAGACCCCGCTAAGGTCGAATGCGTAAAAAATATTCCAGTACTAAGAAACAGAAAAGAAGTACAAGCATTCTTGGGATTAATTAATTATTACAGAAAGTTCATAAGCAATATGGCAAGGTTAGCTTTACCAATTAATAATTTACTTAAAAAGGACGTTAAATTTAAATGGACGGACGATTGTCAAAATTCATTTATTAAATTGAAAGAATCAATAATTTCACCTCCAATATTAGCATATCCAGATTTTAGAAAAACTTTTTTACTAACAACAGACGCAAGTAACGAAGCAGTAGGTGCAGTCCTATCTCAATGTGAAGTAGGAAGCGACCGACCGATCGCGTTTGCAAGTATAACTTTAAATGGAGCAGAAAAACGATATTCTACCATTGAAAAGGAATTTTTAGCAATTGTTTGGGCAACAAAGAATTTTAGAGCATACCTATTAGGGCGACCATTCAAAATTTTTACAGATCATCAGCCTCTAAAAGGTATTGCAAATTTAAAAGATCAGACATCCCGCCTTGCTCGTTTCCGACACAAATTATCGGAATATGATTTTGAAATAATGTACAAACCAGGCAAAAAGAATTTAAATGCGGATGCTTTAAGCAGAATTCCATATATAGAACCAGATATTACAGCCGTCCAAACACGATCCAAAACTACACAAAATATTTTAGATCAGCAAATCACAAAAATAAAACCACAAATCAGTACACCAGTCGTAGATGAAACAATAATAGATACAAATAATGACACGAATTCAGCTCAAATATTAACTGATCCAGATGAAATTAAAACCGTGATGAAAGATTTTCATGATTCAGCACTAGGAGGCCATCAGGGCACACTTAAACATACTTTAGGATTAAGAAACAATTTAAATGGAGGGGAATGCAAAAACAAATAAAAGAATATGTTAGAAACTGTCCTAAATGCCAAATGAACAAAAGTACAAAGTTAACAAAAATGCCAATGGTTTTGACAGATACGCCAACACGTCCATTCGATAAGGTTTATATGGACTTGGTAGAAATTTTACCTGAAACAGTGTCAGGAAATAAATATATTTTAACTTTTCAAGACGATTTTTCAAAATACATGTGCTGCGTAGCTATCCCAGACGCGGAAGCAAGCACAGTAGCAAAAGCTTTTTACGAGGAAATTATCACGCGTTATAATATTCCGAAAATTTTAATTACAGATAATGGTTCAAATTTTGTGTCAAAATTATTTTCAGACACGTGCAAGTTATTAAACATTAAAAAAATGCATATAACACCTTATCACTCGCAGGCGAATGGCTCGTTAGAACGAAGTCACAGACCTTTAGCGGAGTATTTGAGATGTTTTGCAAAAGAGGATGGGTCCAACTGGGACCAATGGTTGAATTCGGCAATGCATGTGCACAATAACACAGTGCATATGTCAACAGGGCAAACGCCTTGTCGTACTTTATACGGATTTGAATTTGACATGCCAACCAACCTAAAACGAAAATGTTCACCAATTTATAACAGTGAAGATTACAATGAGGTATTAAAATACCAAATACAGCGTACACATGAGATTCAGACAAAATCAAGAAAAAGCTAAGGAAAGATCTAAACGAAGTTACTATAATACATTAAATACGGTAGTTTTTAAGGAAGGAGATAAAGTTTTATTAAAAAACCAGAATAGGAAAAACAAATTTTCACCAATCTGGGTAGGTCCCTATGAAGTCCTTTCGATAATAAGTCCTGTGACAACAGTGATCTGTATCAAGGGAAAAGGGAAAATATTCCATAATAACTTATTAAAAGCATATAACTCTTAAGTTATACACAATCCAACGAACAAAAACAAAGAAATTAATAACTGAACCAACAGTTCATAATGATCATTAACCGCAATGCATAATATTGCAAACAACGTCAATAAAGTACGCGTAAATATTTTTTTTTTAGAAAATATGTTTTTAAAATCTAAATTAGTGCATGAGGAAATAGCTATGTATTAATTTTAGAAGATAACTAGCATTAGATCATGTATTAAATGAGAATGGAATAAAGTATAAAGAAGTTTATATTAGATATTTCATAAAAAAGAATTCAGTACGAATTTGCCAAAGCAATAAAATATACATTGTCACTATAATTGAGATAGTTCAGTACTTCAGTTTCATTGTCAAGATCATTTTCAATGGAAACAGGCAACAGAAAGATCATTGCACTTGAAGTACAGATAGGTGTTAGCGTAGCACACACTAAAGTGGAGCACATATAGAAGTGAGGAGCTAATGTTATAAGCGATAAAATGCAATTCAGCGTTTTGCATCTAGGAACAATGCACTAATGTACCGAAAATGAAACGAGATACGTTAATGCAGCGTAAAAATTTGAACAATAATTGAATGATAAGAAAAAAAAATACAATACACAATCTAACAAAATTAACAAACGTTTTAAATGTGATCATTACACGGTAATGAAAATATATATGTACCTATTGAATGTACAAAAGTAGTTATGCATAAATCGCGCGCGCTTACCATTATTGAAAATTGGCAATAATGATTAAATTCATAAATTAGTGCATGAATAAATAGATAAGTATTTTTGAAAATAATTAGCATTGATTCATGTGCTAAATAAATTATAAATAAAAGAAGTTCTATATATTAAGAAAAAAAAAATTAAAGATTTTAAAGTAAAATAAAATATGTACACAAATGTTCGATAAAAATATAAAATTTTAATACTATGATGTAAGGTAATATAAACAAAGATTATGAATACTGTAAATACAAATGATATTAAATATAAATTATTTATAAAGTTATAGTAAACAATAAAAAGTAATAAGTATTTTTAATTATAATCCTGGCTCTGGAAATGCATTTCAACCACGACAAAGAAATAAAACATGCACGAAGAAGAAGAATAACTAGCAGTCCACCAAACAATAAAATTCGACGCAGAAGACACTAAGTTTATATTTTAATTGTCAAAGAAGATCGTTTAATTTTGTTGGGTAAAGGTCTGAAATGGTAATATTATGTAATGAAGTACAAGAGAAGAATGATAAAGAAACATGTGAGAGTCATGGTGCTGACAACAACAATTGTACATCAATAATATGTTTAATTAAAAGAAAGGAGCTCACTATAAACATGAATGTGGAAGTTCGACAAATCAGCAAAGTTGTGACTATTCTACCATAAAGAAGCAACAACATTTTACATCTTTACGTACATATAATTAAAGGATAACAATTTTATCACTCAACGAACAAGCTAATATTTTGTAAATAAGTTGAAGGAGCTATTCCATATACACTTATTCAGCTGTCAATGCTAACCTTATAGAAAAAGAAATTTGACACATCAACAAAGTTATCATAATTGTACTAAATCAACAACGTTTCACACATTATGCTGACAATTTCTTCAACAAAAGAACATTATTTCTTAAAAAAGAAGACGAAAATTAAAAACACTAAGAACTTCAAATATTCAAATATTTTTACAACAAGTGAAATATAAAAGAACAACATCAAACAACAACATGTACGTATAATTAAAGATGATTCCGAAGATGACAATTTCGCTACAAGAACTCTTAAAACATTTAAAGAAGACAAATTCGTATTAATATCCAGAAATATAAAATTACAAAATTACCAATTTTAGTATCGGCTCTCAACAAAATACGATTTAATTTGACTGAAAAAACAACGCAACATAGATGACATCAAATTTAACAAAGCTAAAAAAATCAAGACGAAAGATGAGAATAAATGATGACAACAATGTTTTTTGAAACAATGACAGAAACAAATAAAATGCAGCCAGCCAACCTATACACGTAAACAGAAAGTAACAGAACTAGCGATCACAGCAATTTATGTTTTAAATTAATAGAAGACACAACTACATTTTTGTTTGTATAATTAATTTAATAGACTAGAAATAAGTAAAGAAAAACTTGAAGAAAAATTAAAAATATGAAAACTATAAATATAAACAATAACTAAAGATATACTCAATAAAAATTAAATGAATTATTTTCAATAAATATCGCAAAAAATTTAAAAGAAAACAAATCGTTGCACAAATTAAAGCATTTAATGACTTAGATGAATAAACAAGAAAAACAACAGAGCAACACGGAACGCAGCGATTGCAAAGCGGTAACTTGATCAACTACTGTTTTGTCAATTGCAACGTTCAGTGACTTGTAATGTTATACATTTTTCTTTTTAACGTTACATAAAGTATATAAATATCACTAAAACTGCGACCATTAATTAAGTAATTGAGTAACGAAGATAAGCATTAATAAGATTCTTAAAATGAAAATAAGTAAAATAAATTATAATAATATGAAAAATAATTATTGATTTTAAATATTATTGTAAGTTAAATAAATTAAGAAATATATTGAAATATTAATGATGTAAAAGAAAAAACTATTATTCTTTTTAATAATAATTTTTTCTTAAAATAAGGGGGGAAGAATGTTGTGAATCAGAAACTTTTTTTTTTTTGTTGTATTTAAGAAAGCCTGCACATAACCAGTATGCACATAAAGTTCAAATCTAAAAGCACAATAACAGATGCATGTTAACTTAACATAACGTCTACGACGTAACTGGAACAAGTACATAATGTTTATGAGTGCATACTTTCAGGATATAAAATTAAGTCCGCTTGAAAGCAACGAAAAATGCACTGGTTGCAATTGGATCCGAGACACACGCTAGCAAGTGTGCCGTCTGTTTAAAAGCAACAACAAAAGCATTGGTTGTAATTTAAGTCAAGACTAACGCCAGCATGGGAACCAATTAAGAATTTAGCACATTGGAATTTTCTCAGTTAATGATTTCACAATATTAGTAAATATCTGATGTGGGGTTCATGAGGTTTTTAGTAGTACGTAGATTTAAAAATAAGCTTGCTTGCATTTATGAGTTGTGTTTTAAGAAATAAGTATAAGCAAGGGGTTCGTGAGTCGCACGATACCGAGGTGATGAGTAGAGGTTAAGTTTAGTTTTTAAGCATTATGATTTTAACTGCCTTAGAGTGCAGACGTGTTTTCAGTTTAAACTCAAGCTTGTAAAAATACTTAAAAATAATTAATAAAAGTATAAAGCAAGTCTAAAATATCCTTGCGTTTTTATTTAATAATAAATGTTAAGAAAGAATTGTGGACTTCGAGGGAAAATTGTCACTGACGGTTTCACCAATAAAGGCAAGTACAAAAGGACCCCTGGAGCCCGCAACATTTTGGCGCAGCCGGTTTTTCAAGAATCTACAAAAAGGACTGAAGGACGAATTTGAAGGAGCATTAAAAAAAATAAATAAATGAAGAAACACAGAAGTGGAAAGGAAGGTATAATTAAATATTTAATAAATTTTAGTGAGTTTGAGTGAAAGCAGTAAATAAATGGTGAAATTAAATTATAGAAAAGAATGAAATTAAACATATTTATAAATTTTAATTGAAAATTTTAATGATTATATGGCGAACTTTGAGGAATTGGAAGTAGCATATAGAAATATATTAGGCCAACTTGGCAGATTTACTGAGAAATTGTGGAATCAAATTAGTACGGAAGTTAACAATAAAGAAACTTTAGAATTAATAAAAAATAAAGTCAGTTCCACACGGGTATACTCAGAAGTCGAAAGAATTGACGTAGTTTTTGAACAATTAGTATACTTCTTGGAACATAAAAGTGCTCATAAAATAAAAGAATTAGAAGATTGGAAAGGGAAATTTACTGCATTAAATAAAAAATTAAACGATATTGTAGAAGAACGGCAGGAGTTGTTAGATCAGGCTAGTGGAATAGAGGAAGAGAACGAAAAATTAAGAACTTTGCTGAAAAATAAAGATATTTCGGACGAATCAATTGAACGAGCACTGAGCCAACAGCCCAGACTAGAATTCGAAACATTAGAAGAAGCAAATAATAAAGTAAGGGAATTAGATTCGAAAATCAGATTTTTAGAATCAGAAGTTAAGCTAGCCCACGAAACATCATTATATCATAAGGAGGCATTTCAGATTGAAGGAAAATTTGATAAAATAACAGCACCGGAAACAACATTAGAAATGTCGTTAGATACTGTATCGAATTACGTAGGAAGTGTGGTTCCATTTTTTATGGGATCGGAATCACCATCCGTTAAAACTGAACTTTATAGATTCATGGACGCTTGTGCTTTAGCAAGTCTAAAAATTACAAAAGAAAACAAAGAAGAATTCATTAGCTGTGTCAAACTGCATCTTCTTGGTGACCCTTATGATCTAGTCCGCACAAGAAAGTTCAATGATTTGGAGGAGTTATTTGACGTTCTAAGAAATACATATTTAAAAATGACTACGTTAGATTCGGTTCAGGATAGTATTAGAAAAGCATATCAGACGGATGGTGAAAGTCTGAGGACATTTGCAAGAAGATTAGAAAGATTATGGGCAAACGCTAATGAAATAGCAGATTCAAGGTACAAAAATAAAAATCTACCTACAGATGTTTTTAATACGGAACTAGTAAACTCAGTTCTGACAGCATTCAAGGTAGGTGTAAAGGATCCGACAATAAAGGTTTTATTATTAAGTAGCAAAGCAGAAAACTTGAATGATTTATTAGATGAAGCATTAAAGGCCCAGATAACAATTCAAGGGGTCCCAGATTCCCCGAGGAAGTGTACAATTTCGAACAACGATCTGTAACCAGTCCAACGAATAGTATTCAAAACAATCATTTTCAAACTACCCCACTAAATCATAAAATATCAACCCAAAATAAAACAGAAGGATCAAAAATACGACCAACATGCTCTTTTTGCCAGAAAAAAGGACATACACGAGACGAATGTATTACGCGGAAAAACACACCGTTTTGTATAGAGTGTGAAAAATATGGGCACGAATCTAGTTGGAGGTGTGCTTCCATTATATTAGAAGCTCAAAATATGGAAGGGTTTGGACGTACACAAAACCATCCAGTCGTTAATAGGGAATTTTTAAACAACAATTTGCAAGCAGGACATAACACTACGTACCGTACCAATAATAATAATAATAGAAATAATAACAATAGAAATGGGAATACCCCTAGAAATAATTTAAAATGTGATTGATGTCGTAGACTTGGTCATGTAGAAACTGATTGCTACGCCAAGAGGGATTATCTGGCGAGGGAGAATAATGATCAAAACAAGGGAAACTACCAGGGGCCCAGCCAAGGCCAGTAAGCTGGGGATCCATTAAAAATAGCAAAATTAGGTCAAAAAGGGTAGAAATAGTAAATCATAAGGCTGAAGGGTCTGTGATCACATTTACTACCCAAACTCCTAAAAATAAGAGAAAACCGGTGGAGGAAAATATTGCAAATCAGACGTCTGAAGTGACCGTTGATACACATATTGATCCACCGTGGTTTGATTGTAAGGGTGTGACAATGGTAATTTTTGCATTAATACATTTCTTTATATATATGATAATAGCAATAGGGGCAAAAATGATTAAATTAGTAGCAGATGAAACTAATCGGCAATGATGTGTATGGGAAGAAATGCAAATAGGTCAAAAGGTGAACAATATGTTTACAGGAATGTTGAAAAGGTTTGAAAATTTTATAACATGTTATGATAATAAAATCAGACAACAGTTGAGTGGATTAAATAAAAAGAGAATTAACAAAATATACAATAGAAAGGGGGACTGCTTCAAATTGTCTAATGTAAGTGATGTGTTCATTAAAGTACCTTGCGAGGCAGCTAAAAATGGAAAACTCATATTACTAGTAGACTCAGGAGCAGATGCAAGCATAATAAAAGAAGGTGCATTGATACAACTACCGAGATTTGACAAAAATAGTAAGAAAGATTTTAATGGGGCTTTTGGTGGATGCATAAGGACGTTAGGCACGACCAATATACAACACAGTAATATAAAGTGGTTACATTTAATAATGCATGTAGTATCTCTTGAACAAGGAATACCAGCAGACGGAATAATAGGACGGGATAACATATGGAACAGATCCGTAATAAACGCAATTAATAAGACTATAACATTCTACGATAAAGGAAAGAATCACACTATCCGATTACCAATGAAAACGCGAGCTGACATAGAAAATATTTATTACATTCATGAAAT
This sequence comes from Dryomyza anilis, assembly GCA_951804985.1. NCBI lineage: Eukaryota > Metazoa > Arthropoda > Insecta > Diptera > Dryomyzidae > Dryomyza > Dryomyza anilis. The sequence continues at coordinate 9,639,761 of OX638136.1, read as the reverse complement.
AAAAATCATGCCGAGAACAGCAAAAATAGTAGAAATTACAATAAAAACAAAAATTCCAATTGTTTTAATACATAAACAAGAAATTTATCCTGGAGTATATTTGGGAGAAAGCTTATCGAATGTTAACAAAAATAAAGTTTATGTCTCAGTATTAAATGCTACAGAAAAGGACATTATAATAGACAACAATTTTAAACCGAAATTTTCAAATTTTAATCAGTATAGGGAATCAGATACAAACAAATCTACAATAAATACTATAAATTCAGTGAATATAAAAAATAGGATTAATAGATTATTAGAAAAAATTAACATCGATGAATCTTTAAATAAGGAGGAAACCACATCATTACAAAATCTTTGTATTTCTTACCACGATGTTTTTCACTTAGAAGGTGACGAACTGTCATACACGCCGATACTTAAACACGATATAACAACACAATGGAATCAACCACCAATTAACCAAAAGCAATACAAACTTCCACACACACATAGAGAGGAAATTAATAGACAGGTTAACAAAATGTTAGATGCTGGCATTATATCGCCAAGCATATCACCCTGGAATTCACCATTATTATTGGTACCGAAGAGATGCGACAAAGACGGTAACAAAAAATGGAGACTTGTCATAGATTTCCGTAAATTAAATGACGTAACCGTTAAACAGCTATTTCCTATTCCGCGAATAGATGAAATATTAGATCAATTAGGTCACAGTCGGTATTTTTCAACTTTAGATTTAGCAAGTGGCTATCATCAGGTCTTAGAAGAAGAAGGTGATAAAGAAAAAACTGCCTTCAGTACAGGACTTGGACATTTTGAATTTAATTGGATGCCTTTCGGTTTAACAGGGGCACCAGCAACTTTCCAGAGAATAATGAATCACATCTTAACAGGGTATCGATTGTTTTGTATATCTTGATGATATAGTTGTGTATGGGAAAAATATAAACGAACATGAACACAGATTAAGTAAAGTATTACAGAAACTAAAAGACCATAATTTAAAATTAAATACCGAAAAGTGTCAGTTTTTACGTCGTGAAGTTGTATATTTACGGCATAAATATTCAGAACTTGGTGCGCTGCCAGACCCCGCTAAGGTCGAATGCGTAAAAAATATTCCAGTACTAAGAAACAGAAAAGAAGTACAAGCATTCTTGGGATTAATTAATTATTACAGAAAGTTCATAAGCAATATGGCAAGGTTAGCTTTACCAATTAATAATTTACTTAAAAAGGACGTTAAATTTAAATGGACGGACGATTGTCAAAATTCATTTATTAAATTGAAAGAATCAATAATTTCACCTCCAATATTAGCATATCCAGATTTTAGAAAAACTTTTTTACTAACAACAGACGCAAGTAACGAAGCAGTAGGTGCAGTCCTATCTCAATGTGAAGTAGGAAGCGACCGACCGATCGCGTTTGCAAGTATAACTTTAAATGGAGCAGAAAAACGATATTCTACCATTGAAAAGGAATTTTTAGCAATTGTTTGGGCAACAAAGAATTTTAGAGCATACCTATTAGGGCGACCATTCAAAATTTTTACAGATCATCAGCCTCTAAAAGGTATTGCAAATTTAAAAGATCAGACATCCCGCCTTGCTCGTTTCCGACACAAATTATCGGAATATGATTTTGAAATAATGTACAAACCAGGCAAAAAGAATTTAAATGCGGATGCTTTAAGCAGAATTCCATATATAGAACCAGATATTACAGCCGTCCAAACACGATCCAAAACTACACAAAATATTTTAGATCAGCAAATCACAAAAATAAAACCACAAATCAGTACACCAGTCGTAGATGAAACAATAATAGATACAAATAATGACACGAATTCAGCTCAAATATTAACTGATCCAGATGAAATTAAAACCGTGATGAAAGATTTTCATGATTCAGCACTAGGAGGCCATCAGGGCACACTTAAACATACTTTAGGATTAAGAAACAATTTAAATGGAGGGGAATGCAAAAACAAATAAAAGAATATGTTAGAAACTGTCCTAAATGCCAAATGAACAAAAGTACAAAGTTAACAAAAATGCCAATGGTTTTGACAGATACGCCAACACGTCCATTCGATAAGGTTTATATGGACTTGGTAGAAATTTTACCTGAAACAGTGTCAGGAAATAAATATATTTTAACTTTTCAAGACGATTTTTCAAAATACATGTGCTGCGTAGCTATCCCAGACGCGGAAGCAAGCACAGTAGCAAAAGCTTTTTACGAGGAAATTATCACGCGTTATAATATTCCGAAAATTTTAATTACAGATAATGGTTCAAATTTTGTGTCAAAATTATTTTCAGACACGTGCAAGTTATTAAACATTAAAAAAATGCATATAACACCTTATCACTCGCAGGCGAATGGCTCGTTAGAACGAAGTCACAGACCTTTAGCGGAGTATTTGAGATGTTTTGCAAAAGAGGATGGGTCCAACTGGGACCAATGGTTGAATTCGGCAATGCATGTGCACAATAGCACAGTGCATATGTCAACAGGGCAAACGCCTTGTCGTACTTTATACGGATTTGAATTTGACATGCCAACCAACCTAAAACGAAAATGTTCACCAATTTATAACAGTGAAGATTACAATGAGGTATTAAAATACCAAATACAGCGTACACATGAGATTCAGACAAAATCAAGAAAAAGCTAAGGAAAGATCTAAACGAAGTTACGATAATACATTAAATACGGTAGTTTTTAAGGAAGGAGATAAAGTTTTATTAAAAAACCAGAATAGGAAAAACAAATTTTCACCAATCTGGGTAGGTCCCTATGAAGTCCTTTCGATAATAAGTCCTGTGACAACAGTGATCTGTATCAAGGGAAAAGGGAAAATATTCCATAATAACTTATTAAAAGCATATAACTCTTAAGTTATACACAATCCAACGAACAAAAACAAAGAAATTAATAACTGAACCAACAGTTCATAATGATCATTAACCGCAATGCATAATATTGCAAACAACGTAAATAAAGTACGCGTAAATATTTTTTTTTTAGAAAATATGTTTTTAAAATCTAAATTAGTGCATGAGGAAATAGCTATGTATTAATTTTAGAAGATAACTAGCATTAGATCATGTATTAAATGAGAATGGAATAAAGTATAAAGAAGTTTATATTAGATATTTCATAAAAAAGAATTCAGTACGAATTTGCCAAAGCAATAAAATATACATTGTCACTATAATTGAGATAGTTCAGTACTTCAGTTTCATTGTCAAGATCATTTTCAATGGAAACAGGCAACAGAAAGATCATTGCACTTGAAGTACAGATAGGTGTTAGCGTAGCACACACTAAAGTGGAGCACATATAGAAGTGAGGAGCTAATGTTATAAGCGATAAAATGCAATTCAGCGTTTTGCATCTAGGAACAATGCACTAATGTACCGAAAATGAAACGAGATACGTTAATGCATCGTAAAAATTTGAACAATAATTGAATGATAAGAAAAAAAAATACAATACACAATCTAACAAAATTAACAAACGTTTTAAATGTGATCATTACACGGTAATGAAAATATATATGTACCTATTGAATGTACAAAAGTAGTTATGCATAAATCGCGCGCGCTTACCATTATTGAAAATTGGCAATAATGATTAAATTCATAAATTAGTGCATGAATAAATAGATAAGTATTTTTGAAAATAATTAGCATTGATTCATGTGCTAAATAAATTATAAATAAAAGAAGTTCTATATATTAAGAAAAAAAAAATTAAAGATTTTAAAGTAAAATAAAATATGTACACAAATGTTCGATAAAAATATAAAATTTTAATACTATGATGTAAGGTAATATAAACAAAGATTATGAATACTGTAAATACAAATGATATTAAATATAAATTATTTATAAAGTTATAGTAAACAATAAAAAGTAATAAGTATTTTTAATTATAATCCTGGCTCTGGAAATGCATTTCAACCACGACAAAGAAATAAAACATGCACGAAGAAGAAGAATAACTAGCAGTCCACCAAACAATAAAATTCGACGCAGAAGACACTAAGTTTATATTTTAATTGTCAAAGAAGATCGTTTAATTTTGTTGGGTAAAGGTCTGAAATGGTAATATTATGTAATGAAGTACAAGAGAAGAATGATAAAGAAACATGTGAGAGTCATGGTGCTGACAACAACAATTGTACATCAATAATATGTTTAATTAAAAGAAAGGAGCTCACTATAAACATGAATGTGGAAGTTCGACAAATCAGCAAAGTTGTGACTATTCTACCATAAAGAAGCAACAACATTTTACATCTTTACGTACATATAATTAAAGGATAACAATTTTATCACTCAACGAACAAGCTAATATTTTGTAAATAAGTTGAAGGAGCTATTCCATATACACTTATTCAGCTGTCAATGCTAACCTTATAGAAAAAGAAATTTGACACATCAACAAAGTTATCATAATTGTACTAAATCAACAACGTTTCACACATTATGCTGACAATTTCTTCAACAAAAGAACATTATTTCTTAAAAAAGAAGACGAAAATTAAAAACACTAAGAACTTCAAATATTCAAATATTTTTACAACAAGTGAAATATAAAAGAACAACATCAAACAACAACATGTACGTATAATTAAAGATGATTCCGAAGATGACAATTTCGCTACAAGAACTCTTAAAACATTTAAAGAAGACAAATTCGTATTAATATCCAGAAATATAAAATTACAAAATTACCAATTTTAGTATCGGCTCTCAACAAAATACGATTTAATTTGACTGAAAAAACAACGCAACATAGATGACATCAAATTTAACAAAGCTAAAAAAATCAAGACGAAAGATGAGAATAAATGATGACAACAATGTTTTTTGAAACAATGACAGAAACAAATAAAATGCAGCCAGCCAACCTATACACGTAAACAGAAAGTAACAGAACTAGCGATCACAGCAATTTATGTTTTAAATTAATAGAAGACACAACTACATTTTTGTTTGTATAATTAATTTAATAGACTAGAAATAAGTAAAGAAAAACTTGAAGAAAAATTAAAAATATGAAAACTATAAATATAAACAATAACTAAAGATATACTCAATAAAAATTAAATGAATTATTTTCAATAAATATCGCAAAAAATTTAAAAGAAAACAAATCGTTGCACAAATTAAAGCATTTAATGACTTAGATGAATAAACAAGAAAAACAACAGAGCAACACGGAACGCAGCGATTGCAAAGCGGTAACTTGATCAACTACTGTTTTGTCAATTGCAACGTTCAGTGACTTGTAATGTTATACATTTTTCTTTTTAACGTTACATAAAGTATATAAATATCACTAAAACTGCGGTAGCCGCGGTAGCTCAGTGGTTAGTGCGTTGGACTGCGAGTCGAAAGGTCCCCGGTTCAAGCCTGGACTGGGGCTAAACAACATCTTTTCATAGAAACATTTTTCTATACCGCGCTACCTCTCGTCAGTAAATGGCAAACCTACGAGAGTAAAACCATTGCCTATGAAAAGCTCTCACCCGCCGTTCGGATTCGGCAATAAACTGTAGGTCCCACCACTTTGAGTACAAATATAACACGCACAGCTCAAAATGGTGAGAGAGCTCGGCCGAAGTTCTGTACAGGACTGTAGCGCCAAACTATTATATTATTATAAAACTGCGACCATTAATTAAGTAATTGAGTAACGAAGATAAGCATTAAAAAGATTCTTAAAATGAAAATAAGTAAAATAAATTATAATAATATGAAAAATAATTATTGATTTTAAATATTATTGTAAGTTAAATAAATTAAGAAATATATTGAAATATTAATGATGTAAAAGAAAAAACTATTATTCTTTTTAATAATAATTTTTTCTTAAAATAAGGGGGGAAGAATGTTGTGAATCAGAAACGTTTTTTTTTTTTGTTGTATTTAAGAAAGCCTGCACATAACCAGTATGCACATAAAGTTCAAATCTAAAAGCACAATAACAGATGCATGTTAACTTAACATAACGTCTACGACGTAACTGGAACAAGTACATAATGTTTATGAGTGCATACTTTCAGGAAATAAAATTAAGTCCGCTTGAAAGCAACAAAAAATGCACTGGTTGCAATTGGATCCGAGACACACGCTAGCAAGTGTGCCGTCTGTTTAAAAGCAACAACAAAAGCATTGGTTGTAACTTAAGTCAAGACTAACGCCAGCATGGGAACCAATTAAGAATTTAGCACATTGGAATTTTCTCAGTTAATGATTTCACAATATTAGTAAATATCTGATGTGGGGTTCATGAGGTTTTTAGTAGTACGTAGATTTAAAAATAAGCTTGCTTGCATTTATGAGTTGTGTTTTAAGAAATAAGTATAAGCAAGGGGTTCGTGAGTCGCACGATACCGAGGTGATGAGTAGAGGTTAAGTTTAGTTTTTAAGCATTGTGATTTTAACTGCCTTAGAGTGCAGACGTGTTTTCAGTTTAAACTCAAGCTTGTAAAAATACTTACAAATAATTAATAAAAGTATAAAGCAAGTCTTAAATTTCCTTGCGTTTTTATTTAATAATAAATGTTAGGAAAGAATTGTGGACTTCGAGGGAAAACTCGTACTGTTGATGCACGGTGCATTTCGAATGATTTTTGTATGAACCACTTCGCCTTTCCTCTTAACGTCAGCTGTTGTCCTTGAATTTCGATTAGGTTTGCATTAATTGTAGATTGAATTTCCAAGGTATCCATCATGAATAGTAAATGACTAACTTGTTGGTTTATTTTTTCATTTATGTATTTTTGTGTTCTTATTGTTATGTTTAAAACATTTTGCAGATTTTCGACTTCCTTCAAGGAATTCAGTAAGGGTTCTGCTATCTTGTTATAATTTGATGAAATCAACGTTATTTGTCTTTTCATAATTTCGTATGTTTTATGTTCATTATCTTCAATATCATTGAGATGTTTATAGATAGTCTCTCTTTCTTTATTGTCCATCAGTCCAAAAGCCCAGTTGAGTCCTTCGGCAATGAAATTGAGTGATCTCTTTTGTCGGTTACTCTTTATTGTGCGCTTAATTATTTCTTCATTTTTCTGTAGTGTGGCTATTATTGCCGTGGTCTCCCGTGTTGCTGCTATACATGATCTTTTTATGCTGGGTCCGTTTACATTGGTGCTCATTTGTTCGCACATTGTGTTTGCCGTGATTATGTATTTGTTTGTCAGCTCCAGGAAATCGTTCAGTTGTAGCGGTTTAAACTTGGCTACTATCGTCCATTCATCATTGTAGAACAAAGCATCAGTTGTCTTCTCAAAGAATAATCTTGTATCATTAATTGATGTCTGTGTGATGTTGACTGCTTCATTAGCTGTCAGCATCAGAACCAGTGTGACAATTCTAATCATTATATTTGTTTCGCTCTTTATTGCCTATCGTAAAGAGAAAGAGAAGAAATTCCATTTTTTTACATATTTAATGGAATCCTTGATCATATCATTTTCTTATAAATATTTCTTACATCCTGTTAAGGCTATGGCCATAATTATACCTTAATTAGTTATAATAGTTAATTTACATATGTGTCAACATGTACTATATGATTTTGTTTAGAAACATATATGTTTGGATATGTTTCTGCATTTTTGCAATACAAATTGTTTTATTTAGAGTCCCAGTAGTACATGGTTAAATGCTAGTCATATTCAACAATACTTAGCTATTTACTAACTACTAACTAATATTTTTAAGTATTAAGAAATAATCGCGCGCGACTTCTTAGCATTACATAAATGTATTTGCTATATTAAGTTGTTAAATATTTAATTTTGTACATCTCAATTATTTACTTATTTATTTTCATTACCTTGTAATGATGAATGTAGAACGTTTGTTAGTTTGTTAGCTTTTTCTTTTTTTATATATATATATATATATATTAACATATGCATTATATTTAGTTTTATGAATGTAAATTTTGTTAATGATAACAAATATATTAGGCAGCTTTATCGCTGCACTACTGTATCTCGTTTCATTTCCAGTACGTTAGTGGCTTCTGCCTCTAAAGTGCTGAAGTGCATTTAATCGGTTAGCATATGTATATATCCAAGCCTTATATTTTAATTTGAGCTGGGAGCATTGTGCTATATGTTAGAATGCCATTGATATAGGTACTGACCTATCGCAATTTTATACTTCGGAAATAATTTTGGTTTTGTTATCTAATTAATTTTATTCCATAATTCAATGCTAGTTACATAGCTATCGATTCATGTACGGATTAGTTTATCCTACATTTATTTTAAACCTGGGAACAGTCTTCATGCTCATTTGTTCATCATTGTGACCTATTGTTTTTTTTAGTTCCACCCACTGGAGGTTGGTTGTTGTATTAAGAACTCCTAGTCTTTATTTTATTTTTCCCTCTCCTCTGTAAAAATGAGTAGCGCCTTCGATCAGAAACCTTTACTTTTAAATTAAAATGATTAATTTGCGATTTTTACACGGCATTGTTTTTGTATGTTACGACGTAGTCGTTCTTTATTTTTCTTTTACGTTTCCTCTCCTCTGTAAAAATGAGTAGCGCCCCCGATCAGAAACCCATACTTTGAACTAAACTGATTACTTAGCAATCTTTCATAAATTTGTTCTTGGATTCTTGTGGAATCCTTTTATTGATTATGTTGCAATTTATTAGTATATAAGATCGAAAAAAAATTAGGAAAAGTCAACAGTCAAGTTTTTTTTAAAACAAGTGTAACCAAAGTAATTCAGAAAGTAAAAAAAAAATATGTCTTCGTTTGCCTTGAATTCCATCTCCTTCGCAGAATTCCTTCCGGATTTGCCGAATTCGGCCTTCCTGCAGGTATTTGAAGAGGAGATGCAATTCCTACTGGAAGCCCAGGAGTCACTAGAGGGTGAGCTAATGGATGAGATCCCAGGGGTCTTATCTGTTGATGCACCCTCCCCTGAAGAGGGGCAGCGAATGGTCACGGATTTGGACGGTTGGGATCAAGATGTCGTCTTGATCCCAACCGTCGAGGAGTTGATCTACCTCACAGGTAATGTACAGATTTATTAATGGACATATATTATATCTTTTCATATTAAAATGAAAATATAATTTTAAATGTTCTAAATTTTTCTTGTCTCTATCTGTTGATTTTTTATAAATTTTTTTTTTTATATGTATTAAAGGCATTGACAAGAACAGCGAGCACCTTCTATCTTTGCGAACCGGACCGGAGGGCGACTCTGAGGATCAACGGGGCCATAGTCCATACTTCAGTTATTCGTGGAGCAGTAGTTATATCTCTAGCTGCTATGGTGAAGACTTTTCGGCCTGTGGAATGGTTGAAGGACGGGCCCACTCCCCTATTACGGTGACTCTGGTTGGTAGCGGTTTTAGTGAAGATTCTCTGGCCAGCAGTATCAACGAAGAACGGGCCCCCTACTACGGTGCCTATGGGGTTGACAATTGTTATGGTGAAGATTCCCTGGGAGAAGGAAGTTGTAACTCCTCTTCGTGGGGCTACCGAAAACCCCCGAAGAGTGGAGGTGCGCTAGCCCAAGCACTGACGAAGTATCGAGATGCCTTTGTCACCGAATGCTGGGAGGCGGCCCATCTAGTAGATGGCTTGGATGAGACAATTCGTTGTCTCAACCAGCCCTACACTCCGGAAGTTGCTGTCTGGGCTCGCGCTCAGATGGCCACGATCCAAAAATGTTGTGAAATATTTGGTTAATCGACCCCATTCATCGACCCGTTGGTTGATGAACTGGTGGGCTTACTTAGTTCCCAAAAAAAAATAAAAAACAATAACTTGTAATAATTTTTATAAATGAATACAAAATATATATTTAAATATATTTCTTTTGTCTTATTATTTAATCCAAAATTAGGTGTTTTTTTTCAGATTTAAAAAAAAAATATATTTTTATTTGACAGTACATAAAACACTGCTAGTCAACACATGGCTATTAAAATAAAAATAAGAACAATAACTTGTAATAATATTTATAAATGAATAAAATACATTTATATATTTTAAAATATGTTGCTTTCGTCTTATTATTTCATCAACATTTTGTGTTCTTTCTTTCAGATTTAAAAAAAAAATTATATTTTTATTTGTCAGTACATAAAACACTACTAGTCAACAAATGGCTATTAAAATACAAATAATAACAATAACTTGTAATCATTTTTATGAATGAATAAAATACATTTATATATTTTAAAATATGTTGCTTTCGTCTTATTATTTCATCAAAATTAGGTGTTCTTTCTTTCAGATTTCAAAAAAATATATATTTTATTTGTCAGTACATAAAACACTGCTAGTCATTCTCAATATGTAATACTTAGCTATTCTGTCCTGCGCTAACTATTTGACTTTATTTCAATGATGTTAAAAATTATTGGTTCTTGTTGCAGTCAGCGTTTATTTAATTCTACGTAACTATACTGTTGTATGCTTTTAACAAATTATTATGAAATTTTTTCGCTTTACCCTTGATACAAATCTCAGTCGTTACAGGGCTTATTATTGAAAGTACCTCGTAGGGTCCTACCCAAACTGGTGAAAATTAATTTTTCCTATTTTGATTTTTTAGTAAAATTTTATCGCCTTCTTTGAATATTATTGGGTGTACTGAGCTATCAAAGCTTTGCTTAGATTTTTCTTTGGCTCTGGCTTGATTTTGTCGCACGATTTCGTGTGTGCGTGGAATTTGGTATTTTAATAGCTTGTTGCTATCATCGGTATTATATACTGGTGAGCATTTGCGTTTAAGATTGGTTGGCATTTCAAAATCGTAAACGTATAAAGTACGGAAAAGCGTTTGCCCGGTGGACATATGCATTGTATTATTGTGTACATGCATTTAACCACTGGTCCTAGTTTGATCCATCCTCTTTCGCAAAACTTCGTAAATACTCTGCTAATGGTCGGTGGCTTCATTCCAAAGAGCCGTTGGCCTGTGGATGATATGGCGTAATATGTAACTTTTTAATTCCTAACAATTACACGTGTCCGAAAATAATTTTGAAACAAAATTCAAACCAATGTCGGTTATCAATACTTTTGGTATGTTATGTCGTGTAATAATTTCGTCGTAAAATGCTTTTGCTACAGTGCTTGCTTCTGCGTCTGGGATAGCTACGCAGCACATATATTTTGAAAAATCATCTTGAAAAGTTAATATATATTTATTTCCAGATATAGTTTCCGGTAAAATACCAACAAGATCCATGTATACTTTATCAAATGGTCGTACAGGCGTATCAGTTAAAACCATCGGCATTTTAGTAAGCCTAGAACTCTTATTTATTTGGTATTTTTGACAATTCTTAACAAAATCTTTTATTTGTTTTTGCATACCTTTCCACTTAAATTGTTTTCTGATTCTAAAATATGTTTTCACTGCGCCCTGGTGACCCCCTAACGCTTAGTCATGAAAGTCTTTTATTACAGTTTTAATTTCCTCTGGGTCGGTTAATAGTTGACTTAAGTTTAATTCGTTATTGGTGTCTGTTGTTATTTCATCCAGTACTGGCGTGCTCACTTGTTTTTTGGTTTTTGAAATTTGATTATCTAATTTATTCTGTGTGGTCTTAGACCGTGTTTGGACCGCAGTAATATCTGGTTCTGGATGTGGAATTCTACTTAATGCATCTGCGTTCAAATTCTGTTTATATGGTTTGTAAAATATTTCAAAATCATATTCTGATAATTTATGCCTGAAACGTGCTAACCTTGATGTCTGATCTTTGAGATTTGCTGTGCTACGTAATGGTTGTTGATCTGTTTAAATTTGAAAATGTCGGCCTAGAAGATAAGCTCTAAAATTTTTCGTTGCCCAGACTATAGCTAAAAATTCCCTTTCAATGGTGGAATAATTTTTTTCTGCTCCATTTAATGCCCTACTAGCAAATGCTATTGTTCGGTCGCTCCCTACTTTGCTTTGCGATAGTACCGCACCTATTGCTTCGTTACTTGCATCCGTTGTAAGTAAAAAAGGTTTTTTAAAATCTGGATATGCGAGAATGGGTGGTGAAATTATTGATTCCTTTAGTTTAATAAATGAATTTTGACAATCGTCTGTCTAATTGAATTTAACATCCTTTCTAAGTAACTTATTAATTGGTAGTGATAATTTTGCCATATTATTTATGAATTTTCTGTAATAATTAATTAATCCCAAAAACGCTTGCACTTCTTTTTTATTTCTTGGCACCGGAATATTTTTCACGCATTCAACTTTAGAGGGGTCTAGCAGAGCACCTAGTTCCGAACATTTATGTCCTAAATAGACAACTTCGCGACGCAAAAACTGACATTTTTCTGTATTTAATTTTAGATTGTGTTCCCTTAATTTCTGCAATACTTTACTCAACCTAAGCTCATGTTCAGCTAAATTCTTTCCGTAAACCACAATATCATTAAGATAAACAAAGCAATCGATACCCTGTAAACCTGTTAATATGTGATTCATTATTCTTTGGAAAGTAGCTGGTGCACCTGTTAAGCCAAATGGTATTCTGTTAAATTCGAAATGACCCAGCCCTGTACTAAAAGCTGTTTTTTCCATATCCCCTTCTTCAACTAGAACCTGATGATAACTACTTGCCAAGTCTAAAGTTGAAAAATAGCGACTGTGACATAATTGGTCTAATATTTCGTCTATTCGAGGAATCGGAAATACCTGTTTTATTGTCACATCGTTCAATATACGGAAATCTATAACTAGCCTCCCCCTTTTGTTACCGTCCTTGCCGCTCTTCTTAGGAACTAGCAACATCGGTGAATTCCAGGGTCATATGCTTGGCGATATAATGCCGTCATCCAATATTTTATTAACCTGTCTGTTGATTTCATCTCTATGTGTGTGGGGCAATTTGTATTGCTTTTGATTGATTGGTGATTGGTTCCACTGTGTTATTATTTCATGTCTAAGCACTCATCGCCGTCTAAATGGAAAACATCATGATACGAAATACACAGATTTTGTTAAGATGTAATTTCGTCTTTATTCAAAGTCCCGTCAATTTTCATTTCCTCTAACAATTTGCTAATTCTGTTTGTAATGTTTACTGAATTTATGCTATTTATTGTTGAATTATAGGTATCCGATTCCTTATACTGATTAAAATTCGAGAATTTTGGCTTAAAAGTTCTGCCAATTATAACTTCTTTTTCTGTAGCATTTAATACTGACACATGTACTCTATTTTTTCTAACATTTGATATGCTTTCGCCCAAATATACTCCTGGATTAATTTCTTGTTTATGTATTAAGACGATTGGAATGTTTTAAACGTAATGATACTATCTTTGCGGTTCTAGGTTCTACTTATAATTCCTGATTTAGACAAATATTTTCCATGTCTGCCCGTGTCCTCATGGGTAGTTGTATAGTATTGTTTTTATCTTTATCATAAAATATTAACTTCTTATCTATGGCATTTATTATGGACCTATTCCATATATTACGTCCTATTATTCCATCAGCGGGTATTCCTTGTTCAAGTGCCACTACATGCATCTTTAAACAGAACCACTCTATACTGTTGTGCTGAATATTTATTGTCCCTAAAGTCCTTACGCATCCCCCAAAAGCACCACTAAAGTCCTTCTGAGTATTTTTATCAAAACCCGTAAGTCGTATCATCGACCCTTCCTTTACTATACCAGCATCTGCTCCCGAATCTACCAGTAGTATGAGTTTTCCATTTTTAGCATCCTCACAAGGTATTTCGATGAAAACATCACTTACATTAGGTAGTTTGAAACAGTCACCCTTCCTACTGCATATTATACGATTCTTTCGTTTACTAAACTCACTCATATTCTATTAGGAAATTCTCAAAACTTTTTGATATTCTTGATAATATGTTTTTTACTTTATACGTTACTGCTTCCTCTCCAAAGGTTCCCTTATTCTTTTCATATTCTACTATTTTTATTATTTTGTTCCTCAGTGTAATCGACACAATACCTATAATCTGTATGATATAAACTAATATTCCTACTACTGCATTACAAACCAAACACGGTGGCTCAACATATGTATCAACGGTCACTCTCGACGTTTGATGAACGATATTTTCCCCCACGATTTTTTGGTTGTTATTTGAAGCTGCGGTAGGAAATGTGATCACAGGCTCCTTTGGCGTATGATCCACTATTTCTACCTTTGACCTAGCTTTACTAATGTTAACGGGATCCCAGCTTATTGGCTTTGACTGTGCCCGTGTAAGTTTCCCCCATTGTGAGCATTACTACCGTTTGGCAGAACTTTTTTCTTGGCGTGGCAATCCGCTATCATATGGCCGACTTGACCACACCCATAACATGCCCTATTATTTCTGTATGTTCTATTAGGTTCGTTATTGTTATTACTGTTGTTATTTCTAAACGGGTTATTATTTCTATTATTTTCATTTACATTATTAGTCTTATTATTTATATTATTACGAGTATTGCTGTCTTGCGGATTCTGATTTTGCTGCTGTTGATTTTGATAGCCGTTATTCTGAAGTCCTCTATAACCCCCTTGGTACTGCTGATTCTGATATGGTTGTTGGTTCTCCTGGCATTCTTCCAGTCTGTTTGATCCACATCTCCAACTCGATTCATGTCCGTATTTCTGGCATTCTCTGCAAAATGGTGTATTTTTTCGCAAATAACAGTCATCCCTTGTGTGTCCTGGTCTTGTGCAAAATGAACAGATTGGCCCCTTTTTCATGGCACCCCCTGTATTCCCATTATTTCTATTTTGTTGACTTTTACCCTATCTTGTCGTGAATTTCAAATATCAGTTTCTTGATTATTTTTACTAATTGAGGTTCCATTCGGTCTTTTTTCAAAACTAAACAGTTCCTCCGGTAATCTCGGCCCCCTCAGTATTGTGGCCTCTGCCCTTAACGCTTCGTCTAATAAATCATTTATCAACAGTAGTATCTTTACAGTCGGGTCACTCACTCCCACTTTAAATGCTGTTAGCACAGAATTTAATAGTTCCGTGTTAAAAATGTCTGTTGGCAGGTTTTTCTTTTTATACATTGTATCGGCTATGTCGTTTGCGTTCGACTGCAATACTTCTAAACGCCTTGCAAACGCCATTAAACTTTCCCCTCCACCTTGATATGCTTGTCTTATGTTGTATTGAACTGAATCTAATGTAGCCATCTTTAAATATGTGCTTTTAAGTAATTCAAACAACTCATCTAAATCATCTATTTTCTTGGTCCTCACTAATTCGTATGCATCTCCATCAAGACGCAGTTTAATACAAATCATGAATTCCTCCTGATTTTCTTCAGTTATTTTAAGGTTCGCTGCCTTACAACCGTCTATAAATCTTAGAAGCTCCGTTTTTAGGAACGGTGAATCTTCGCTCTTGAACACCGGGACCAGATTTCGTACGCATTTCGAAATATCGTCTGTAGGCATTTCAATTATTGTTCTATCTGTTGTTATGTTTTCTAAATTTTCTTTTATTCTTAAAGCTTCTTTATGGTATAATGATGTTTCGTGTGCTAAGTTCACTTCCGCCTCTAAAAATCTGATTTTTGAATCCAATTTCCACACTTTGTTATTTTCCTCTTCGACTGATTCGAATTCTAATCTTGGTTGTTGTCGTAGTGCCCTAGCTACTGATTCATCAAAAATATCGCCTTTCCAGCCTTCTATCCCTTTTATTTGATTATCACTTTTGTGTTCCAAGAAATATATTAATTCTTCGAACACGACATCTCCTTCTACTCCTTCTACTTTAGAAAAAACCTTTGTGTTATTAACTTTATTTTTCATTAATTGTAAATGTTCTTTATTATTTACTTCGAGGCTAATTTGAGCCCACAATTTATCCGTAAACCCTAGTATGTTTCCGTATGCTAACTGTAATTGTTCCCATTCCGCCATATATTTATCAACGACAAAAAATAAATCCCAATTTATTTCCTAAAACACTCCACAGTTCACGTGGCTCCACAATGTTAAAAAAAAAAACCAATTTAAATCTGTTAACTAAAATCAGATATTTTATAATAATGTTAAATTTTTAATTAAATTGACCATGTTATAAAAATAAAAAAAAAATATTTCAAATTTTCAAAATAATTAAAATGTTATTTTATTCTTATTTAAATTTTAAAATGAAAATGAGGTATTAAATGTTCTAAAATTTTTAAAATTAAAAAAAAAATCAAAATTTCCGTTTCATATTAATTTTAGAAAAAATTTTATTTACTTATCTGAGTTTAATATTTAAAAAAAATCCTATTTTCTTTTTATTTCGTTTGTTATATAATCTTTATTTATTTAATTTCCATTTGTATATTTATTTATTCAATTTGTATTTAGTACTTTATTAAACACTAATAATTTTTTAAATTTTCTGCTGTTACTCACGTAATTTTTACAAAAAAATTTATTATTTTTTTTTTTTTCAAAAGAAAAATTAAATAATCACCATTTATTTTGTGATTTATAGTCCTTTTCTTCCTTCTGTCGTCCTTCTTCTCTCGGTCCCTGAGAGCGTTGTTTGAGAAAACGGCTGCGCCAAAATGTTGTATGTTAATGTCCTTCTACTAGGACTTTAACTTCCTTGATCCTTTTATACTTACTAAGTCCTTTTCTGACTATAACTTCCTTGGTCCTTTTATACTTACTGAGTCCTTTTTACTTCTTTTTATACCCTACACTAAAAGTGAAAGGGCATATTCAGTTTGGTACCCGTTTGTAACACCCAGAAGGAAGCATCTCCGGTATGGAAAAGTATATATATTCTTGATCAGCATGACCTCCTGAGTCGATTTAGCGATGTCCGTCTGTCTGTTGAAATCCCTACTACTTTTAAAATTGAAGAGCTGCATAAATGAAACTTATAACTTAGATTACTAAAATACCTACGCTGTATGGGCGGGATCGGTCCATTGTGACCTATGATCCGACCACTTATGTTCAAATACCTCATATAAAATGTACATATAAAGATCAATTTTTATGTATACGTGCTTAGGTAAACTTTTTTGGTCAAATATATATTGACATCATGCTTAAATACATGATAATAATGTTTTCCGGCGAAAAGACTTGTGGTTCACAAAAAAAAATCGAAATTCGGTACACCTACCCATTTGTAAATATGGGTATCAAATGAATGGAAATTCTTCAGCGATTGAATGATTGTAGTTATTTTCAGGATTCGTATACCCTGGTGAACTATATATCACTTTGAATGGTAACCACACATAAGTGTATGGTATTTATAGTCGGCTTAGACCGACCATAATTTTGATAATCCTAACTATCATAATTACACCTACTTTAAAATTTCCCATGTGATCTAACCTTCCCAACTGGTTATTATTTAAAACAACCGGGTCTTTTTTACTTTAAGACACTTTATTTCGCTTTAAAAGTTGGTTACACTTATACTTAACATTTATTAGTAGACACTTCAGCTTATCGGAAACAATTGATTCTTAGTCTATACTTAACTTCTACATAACACCTCGTATTCTTATAATTTCACGATAAATTGAGTAATTTCATCATGCTAAAATAACTTAGTAAGCGTATTTATAATTTCAGAGTAAATTGAGTACACTCATCATTCTAAAATAACTAAGTTCAACGATTATGATACACAACCGTGGATCATATGTAAGCTGTGAACTCTACGATTATGATACACAACATACCTCCCCCCTTATTGAAAAAAAAAATATTATTATTAAGAAGAATAATAGTTTTTTTTCTTTCTGAAGAGAAAATTATTATTAAAAAGAATAATAGTTTTTTCTATTTACATTGTTTTATGTGGTATAAATTACGTTAAGTTCTATTAGTTATGATCTTTACTTATATAATATTTAATGGATAATAGTAAATTAAGGGTTGTAATTTCCAGTTATATATAATAAAAACCTGGTCCCGATGTTTTCGTTGCTAACTGCTGCTGTTCTGCGGTAGTAGTTCGATGCGTTGTTGCTGTTTCTGACGTATTGGCTTCTATTTCATGTGACTTCGTTCGTTGACTTGCTATGGGTGTTGTGGTGTTTGGTTTCTGCGTTGTTGATTTCCGCAATGACCCGATTTTTTCGAGAGGCGATTTCTTCCTGTGCAATGTATTTGACGATATTTCAAGGTTTTCCTTAGACGCTGTTGCTATTGGTGATTTATTTGTATTAAATTCATCGGCTTTTATTGTTGCTTTATTTTTAATTGTGGAGTAGTAATGTATTATTAATAATATCGGCATTAATATGCCGATATGTAAGACATACCGGTTTTCGTTATTTCTTTTTGACGATTAAGTAATTCTTTGCGTTCCTGGTTATCAGTTAATTGTAGTAATATTTCGTCGAAATCACGATGCCCATCTCTTAATGCTGATCTTATTTTGCTGTTATCTGACACCAAGATCGGTAACGATGTTTGTGTTATATTTGAATATGGTAATGATGACCAATTGCCTTGTAAATTTTCTATCATAACCTAATGCTTTGATGTGTAAACTCGTATGGCAGAATCATTTCTTTGTTGTGTCAGTTGCAAGCTTCATTCCAACCCAGGCCGGATAGTGTCAATGTGGCTATATTTGACTCACAAACTGCTTCGAAAAAGGCCGGTGTATTGAATTTATACAACCATGTTTGGTGTCCATAATTTAACTACTAGGCCAGAACTCCTTTTGATTGCAACATGTTCACAGGTATCTTTAATATCTGTTCTATGTTGAATCAGCGCGACTTCACATAGTTGTTAGCATGGTTCCTGGACGTTTGCATAGTGTAATTTCTTTGTCCGTATGTTGGCTAACCAAAATGCATTTGCTGTGATCTTCATTCGTTAGACCTATGTATTTGCTCAGGTCTTCTGCTTCTGATATGTAGTCATATGTTGTTTTAACCAATGCATCCTATTCTTCATTAATATTTGTGGGTATTGGGTAAATTCTATATAATGTGAACAACAAATCATCAGGTAGTGGTGTCTTGATGACTATTAAGGCCATCTGTGTCTGGGAAAACTCGTACTGTTGATGCACGGTGCATTTCGAATGATTTTTGTATGAACCACTTCGCCTTTCCTCTTAACGTCAGCTGTTGTCCTTGAATTTCGATTAGGTTTGCATTAATTGTAGATTGAATTTCCAAGGTATCCATCATGAATAGTAAATGACTAACTTGTTGGTTTATTTTTTCATTTATGTATTTTTGTGTTCTTATTGTTATGTTTAAAACATTTTGCAGATTTTCGACTTCCTTCAAGGAATTCAGTAAGGGTTCTGCTATCTTGTTATAATTTGATGAAATCAACGTAATTTGTCTTTTCATAATTTCGTATGTTTTATGTTCATTATCTTCAATATCATTGAGATGTTTATAGATAGTCTCTCTTTCTTTATTGTCCATCAGTCCAAAAGCCCAGTTGAGTCCTTCGGCAATAAAATTGAGTGATCTCTTTTGTCGGTTACTCTTTATTGTGCGCTTAATTATTTCTTCATTTTTCTGTAGTGTGGCTATTATTGCCGTGGTCTCCCGTGTTCCTGCTATACATGATCTTTTTATGCTGGGTCCGTTTACATTGGTGCTCATTTGTTCGCACATTGTGTTTGCCATGATTATGTATTTGTTTGTCAGCTCCAGGAAATCGTTCAGTTGTAGCAGTTTAAACTTGGCTACTATCGTCCATTCATCATTGTAGAACAAAGCATCAGTTGTCTTCTCAAAGAATAATCTTGTATCGTTAATTGATGTCTGTGTGATGTTGACTGCTTCATTAGCTGCCAGCATCAGAACCAGTGTGACAATTCTAATCATTATATTTGTTTCGCTCTTTATTGCCTATCGTAAAGAGAAAGAGAAGAAATTCCATTTTTTTACATATTTAATGGAATCCTTGATCATATCATTTTCTTATAAATATTTCTTACATCCTGTTAAGGCTATGGCCATAATTATACCTTAATTAGTTATAATAGTTAATTTACATATGTGTCAACATGTACTATATGATTTTGTTTAGAAACATATATGTTTGGATATGTTTCTGCATTTTTGCAATACAAATTGTTTTATTTAGAGTCCCAGTAGTACATGGTTAAATGCTAGTCATATTCAACAATACTTAGCTATTTACTAACTACTAACTAATATTTATAAGTATTAAGAAATAATCGCGCGCGACTTCTTAGCATTACATAAATGTATTTGCTATATTAAGTTGTTAAATATTTAATTTTGTACATCTCAATTATTTACTTATTTATTTTCATTACCTTGTAATGATGAATGTAGAACGTTTGTTAGTTTGTTAGCTTTTTCTTTTTTTATATATATATATATATATATTAACATATGCATTATATTTAGTTTTATGAATGTAAATTTTGTTAATGATAACAAATATATTAGGCAGCTTTATCGCTGCACTACTGTATCTCGTTTCATTTCCAGTACGTTAGTGGCTTCTGCCTCTAAAGTGCTGAAGTGCATTTAATCGGTTAGCATATGTATATATCCAAGCCTTATATTTTAATATGAGCTGGAAGCATTGTGCTCTATGTGCAATGAACTTGTTTGTTTAGAATGCCATTTATATAGGTAGTGACATATCGCAATTTTATACTTCGGAAATAATTTTGGTTTTGTTATCTAATTAATTTTAGTCCATAATTCAATAGCTATCGATTCATGTACGGATTAGTTTATCCTACATTTATTTTAAACCTGGGAACAGTCTTCATGCTCATTGTTCATCATTGTGACCTAGTGTTTTATTTTAGCTCCACCCGCTGGAGGTTGCTGTATTAAGAACTCCTAGTCTTTATTTTATTTTTCCCTCTCCTCTGTAAAATTGAGTAGCGCCCCCGATCCGAAACCTTTACTTTAAAATTAAATTGATTAATTTGCGATTTTTACACGGCATTGTTTTTGTATGTTACGACGTAGTCGTTCTTTATTTTTCTTTTACGTTTCCTCTCCTCTGTAAAAATGAGTAGCGCCCCCGATCAGAAACCCATACTTTGAACTAAACTGATTACTTAGAAATCTTTCATACTTTTGTTCTTTGATTCTTGTGGAATCCTTTTATTGATTATGTTGCAATTTATTAGTATTGTTACGAAAAGACGTAATTTGCTCCACTGTGCAAGCAATCAACAATGATAAATGAGACGCAAGACAATTCAGCGCACTAAGCAATGTGTTAGAAAGAGACGGAAGAGGCAGTGTGCGAGAAAGAGATGGAAGATCAGCGCATTAAAACACATGAGTGCGAATGAGATGCCAATAGCATGCGTCATTCACGAAACGAGTAGAAGGTTCTCGAAACAAGTCGAAGCTTGTCGAAAGTGTCGAACTGATGCATGCAGTATATAAGGCCGCGCATCTGAGGCACAGTACTTCAGTTGTGATTTAATAGTGAACTAGTGCGTCTCGTGAGTGAACATTGTAAAGATAAATTGTAGTAATTCAGCAGTTGATATAAGTGATTATTCTTTAAGTTGTTATTTAAATAAATAAAGTTAATTAATACTAGTTGAAATAATACTAGTTAAAACCAAATATTAGTTTTATTTTCTACACAATCCAGCGATACGAACTCGTAGAACAGTTTTCCGTAGACTGAATTTTCGTACCATTGGTGTCAGAAGTGGGCTTGTGATACAAAATGGTTAAATTCGAACAACTTAAATTCGACCAGCTGAAGAAGGAGCTGGCGATTCATAATCTTCCAACTGTAGGTATGAAAGTAGAGCTACAAAAGCGTCTAATGGAAGAATTAGAGAACCAAGGCATTGACCTCGCAGATCACGAGTTTGAAGTGGAAGCTGCAACAGCGTCATCGAAAAGTGTGGACACGGAGAAAAAAGTACAGTCCCAAAGCTTTGATATGAGCCAGTTACTCGGAGCAATACAACAACAGTTTCAAGAAAATGCCAGCAAAATGGAATAAATTTGTTCTTGGATTCTTGTGGAATCCTTTTATTGATTATGTTGCAATTTATTAGTATTGTTACGAAAAGACGTAATTTGCTCCACTGTGCAAGCAATCAACAATGAT
Organism: Dryomyza anilis; assembly: GCA_951804985.1. Lineage (NCBI taxonomy): Eukaryota > Metazoa > Arthropoda > Insecta > Diptera > Dryomyzidae > Dryomyza > Dryomyza anilis. The sequence goes on along the minus strand of OX638136.1, from coordinate 9,617,665 downwards.
AAATGAGACGCAAGACAATTCAGCGCACTAAGCAATTTGTTAGAAAGAGACGGAAGATCATTCAGCGCACTGAGGCAGTGTGCGAGAAAGAGATGGAAGATCAGCGCATTAAAACACATGAGTCACAAAACGAGTAGAAGGTTCTCGAAACAAGTCAAAGCTTGTCGAATCGTTTCGAACTGATGCATGCAGTATATAAGGCCGCGCATCTGAGGCACTGTACTTCAGTTGTGTTTTAACAGTGAACTAGTGCGTCTCGTGAGTGAACATTGTAAAGATAAATTGTAGTAATTCAGCAGTTGATATAAGTGATTATTCTTTAAGTTGTTATTTAAATAAATAAAGTTAATTAATACTAGTTGAAATAATACTAGTTAAAACCAAATATTAGTGTGTTTTTATTTTGTACACAATCCAGCGATACGAACTCGTAGAACAGTTTTCCGTAGACTGAATTTTCGTAACATTGGTGTCAGAAGTGGGATTGTGATACAAAATGGTTAAATTCGAACAACTTCATAATTCATAATCTTCCAACTGTAGGTATGAAAGTATTTATTCCAGGCTTCTAGATAATTCAAAACAATTTCAAGAAAATTCCAATCAGCTCAAAGCAGAGCTTCTAGAGAATTCCAACAAACATCAAATAATAATGGAGGAAAAGATGCAGGAACATTCGAAGCAAGTGATCACATGAAGCAGATCTACAGAATGGAACTAAAGGGCCGAATGCAAAGAAATGGTGAAACATTGCAGGCGTATGCAGCGGACGTCGAAAGGCTTGCGAATTTGTCGTATTCAGATTCAGCAAGTGATTTCATAGAAAAGTGCAAGATCGAAGCGTTTGTTGATGGTATAGGCGATCAGGAGACAAAACGTGCAACAGTAATTGCGCCAAGGTAACAGTTACGGAAACGGTTACCATCGCTCTAACACAGGAGACAGAAAATGCGATGTGCCGATCGGGTCCAAAGGCGCGTAGAATTGATGTGGATAACGATGGTTTATTTCAAGTAGTGTGCCAAGCAGTTAAAGCAGGCGTTAAAACCGAACACACATCTGCCAACAAAGACACCCAATTTAAAGGTAAATGTTACAACTGTGATGCATATGGCACGTGACTGTCGTAAAAAACGCAAGCGCTCAATAAATCAATCTGCAGATGAACCCAGACATGAACATGAAGAAAGACAGGATCATGTCGTAAATTTTAATCAAGCTTTAAACTAAAACGAGTCAGAACTGCGGGGCACGATCTGACTCCCATAACCGATTGCCCCAGAATCTCCATTACAAACTGCCATTGTAAAACATCGAATAGACACTGGTGATTCTAACCCAATTCGTCAAGCACCAAGAAGGGTACCACTTGCGAAAAGAGACGAAGTATCACATTTGATTGAAGAAATGCACGCAAATGGCGTAGTGGAACCATCTGAGAGCCCATGGAGTTCACCAGTAGTATTGGTGAAAAAGAAGGACGGTAGCACTCGTTTCTGCGTTGATTACCGAAAACTGAATGATGTCACAAAGAAAGATAGTTATCCATTGCCAAGAATCGATGACACATTGGATACACTATCTAATGCTAAGTGGTTTTCCACGTTGGACTTGCAAAGCGGTTACTGGCAAGTAGAAATCGATAAGAAAGATCGAGAGAAGACCGCATTCAGTACTGGAGATGGACTATGGCAATTTTTGGTAATGCTGTTTGGACTATGCAATGCCCCAGCAACATTCGAGCGGTTAATGGAGCACGTACTAAAAGGTTTCCACTGGAAAACATGCCTAGTATACCTTGATGACATAATTGTTATGGGCAAGGAATACAACGAACATCTAAGAAATCTAGAGGAAGTATTCCTTCGGTTGAAAAATGCGGGTCTACAACTTAGTCCAAAGAAATGCTCACTTTTCAAGAAAGAAGTCAAGTATCTGGGCCATCGAGTTACCACGGAAAGAGTGCATACCGATGAAGATAAAATAGTTGCAGTGAAGGAGTGGCCCAGTTCGCAAAACCTACATGACCTACGAAGTTTCTTGGGGCTATGTACATACTACAGGCGATTTGTTCCAGGTTTTGCCAATGTTGCTAGCAGTCTTCACGAGTTCAATTTCCATAAGTATCTGTACGGACAACAGTTTCACTTAAGAACCGATCACGCAGCACTACGATGGTTACTTCAGTTCAAAGATCCGGAAGGTCAAATTGCGCGTTGGATAGAGCGATTGCAGAGCTACGATTTCTCAATCGAACATCGTAATGGAGGAAATCATGGAAATGCAGATGCTCTGTCACGACGCCCATGTAAACTAGAATGCAGACATTGTTCAAGAGCGGAATGAAAAGAAAACATAATTGACATTCGTTTGCTAAATGTTTTGCCCGATGAAAAATGGACTCCGGAACAAATTCAAATTGATCAAAAGAGTGATCCCGACCTCACAAAAATCATGATGTTCAAGGAACAGCAAAGAAAACCATCATGGGAAGATATAGCTGCCGACAGTGCCATAACTAAAGCTTACTGGGCACAGTGGCAGAGCTTAAAGCTACAAGATGGTTGCTTATATCGTGTATGGGAATATGAAGATGGCACATCCGCTCGAAGTATGATAGTTGTTCACAAGTCCAAAATAAAAGAGATATTAGCGGTATACCATGGTGGATCTAGTAGTGGTCATTTGGGCATTAATAAAACGGTCCAGAAGGTAAAGAAACGTTTTTATTGGATTGGGTGCCAAGAGTCAGTTGCCGATTGGATTCGCAGTTGCCCGCAATGTGTACCAGCAAAAGGACCAACAGTCAGAAGTCGCGGCAGGATGCATCAATACAACGTGGGAGCACCATTCAAGCGTATTGCCATGGATGTCGCCGGGCCGTTTCCAATCAGTGATGCGGGGAATAAGTATGTGCTGGTCGTCATTGACTATTTCAGCAAGTGGCCTGAAATGTATACCATGCCGAATCAAGAAGCCACAACAGTTGCGGATGCATTAGTTAACAACTGGGTAAGCCGTTTTGGAGTACCGTTGGAATTGCATTCAGATCAAGGAAGAAATTTTGAGTCTGCTGTATTTAAAGAAGTATGCAAAGTACACAAAACACGAACAACGCCTTTGCACCCGCAATCAGACGGCATGGTGGAGCGTTTCAATCGGACTTTGGAAGAGTATCTCAGAAAAGTGGTTGATAAAAATCAAAAAGATTGGAATACACACATACCACTTTTCCTCATAGCTTATCGAACGGCTGTTCATGATACCACAGCAGCTTCACTATCTAAAATTGTTTTTGGAACAGACTTAAGATTACCTGCAGATTTAAAGTTTGGTGCTAGTCCTTCAGCTGGAATTCCTGTACACAATTATGTTTTCAGAAAAAGTGAAGAAATGAACGAAGTGCATCAGTTTGTAAGACAGCGTACACAATTTGCGAGTGACAAGATGAAGGCCAGATACGACTTGCGCACAAATTCAGAGGGATTTACGGAAGGACAACTTGTTTTGCTCTATAACCCACAAAGGAAGAAAGGCTTATCCCCTAAGCTACAAACACACTGGGAAGGACCATACAAGATAATTAAAAGAATTAACGATGTCGTGTATCGGATTCAGAAACAAGTCGAATCTTGTCGAAACGTGTCGAACTGATGCATGCAGTATATAAGGCCGGCATCTGAGGCACTGTACTTCAGTTGTGATTTAATAGTGAACTAGTGCGTATCGTGAGTGAACATTGTAAAGATAAATTGTAGTAATTCAGCAGTTGATATAAGTGATTATTCTTTAAGTTGTTATTTAAATAAATAAAGTTAATTAATACTAGTTGAAATAATACTAGTTAAAACCAAATATTAGTGTGTTTTTATTTTGTACACAATCCAGCGATACGAACTCGTAGAACAGTTTTCCGTAGACTGAATTTTCGTAACAGTATATAAGATCGCAAAAATTAGGAAAAGTCAGTTAAAACAAGTGTAACCAAAGTAATTCATAAAGTAAAAAAAAAAGTCTTCGTTTGCTTTGAAATCCATCTCCTCCGCAAAATTCCTTCAGGATTTTCCGAATTCGGCCTTCCTGCAGGTATTTAAAGAGGAGATGCAATTCCTACTGGAGGAAGCCCAGGAGTCAGTAGAGGGTGAGCTAATGGATGAGATCATAGGGGTCTTATCTGTTGATGCACCCTCCCCTGAAGAGGGGCAGCGAATGGTCACGGATTTGGATGGGGCAGATGTCGTCTTGATCCCAACCGTCGAGGAGTCGATCTACCTCACAGGTAATGTACAGTTTTATTAATGGACATATATTATATCTTTTCATATTAAAATGAAAATATTATTTTAAATGTTCCAAATTTTTCTTGTCTCTATTTTTTTTGTCTCTAATAATTTAATTTTTTATATATTTTTTTTTTATGTATTAAAGGCATTACTCGCCCCCATTCATCGACCCTTTGGTCGATGAACTGGTGGGCTTTCTTAGTTCCAAAAAAAAAAAAAATAAAAAACAATAACTTTCAATAATTTTTATAAATGAATACAAAATATATATTTAAATATATTGCTTTTGTCTTATTAGTTCATCCAAAATTAGGTGTTTTTTTTTTGTTTTGTTTTTTTTTTCAGATTTAAAAAAAAATTTGTTTTTGTCAGTACATAAAACACTGCTAGTCAACACATAGCTATTAAAATAAAAATAAGAACAATAACTTGTAATAATTTTTATAAATGAATAAAATACATTTATATATTTTAAAATATATTGCTTTTGTCTTATTATTTCATCAAAATTAGGTGTTCTTTCTTTTAGATTTCAAAAAAAATATATATTGTTATTTGTCAGTACATAAAACACTGCTAGTCATTCTCAATATGTAATACTTAGCTATTCTGTCCTGCGCTAATTATTTGACTTTATTTCAATGATGTTAAAAATTATTGGTTCTTGAGCAGTCAGCGTATATTTAATTCTACGTAACTATACTGTTGTATGCTTTTAACAAATTGTTATGAAATTTTTTCGCTTTACCCTTGATACAAATCTCAGTCGTTACAGGGCTTATTATTGAAAGTACCTCGTAGGGTCCTACCCAAACTGGTGAAAATTAATTTTTCCTATTTTGATTTTTTAGTAAAATTTTATCGCCTTCTTTGAATATTATTGGGTGTACTGAGCTATCAAAGCTTTGCTTAGATTTTTCTTTGGCTCTGGCTTGATTTTGTCGCACGATTTCGTGTGTGCGTGGAATTTGGTATTTTAATAGCTTGTTGCTATCATCGGTATTATATACTGGTGAGCATTTGCGTTTAAGATTGGTTGGCATTTCAAAATCGTAAACGTATAAAGTACGGAAAAGCGTTTGCCCGGTGGACATATGCATTGTATTATTGTGTACATGCGTTGCTGTATTTAACCACTGGTCCTAGTTTGATCCATCCTCTTTCGCAAAACTTCGTAAATACTCTGCTAATGGTCGGTGGCTTCATTCCAAAGAGCCGTTGGCCTGTGGATGATATGGCGTAATATGTAACTTTTTAATTCCTAACAATTACACGTGTCCGAAAATAATTTTGAAACAAAATTCAAACCAATGTCGGTTATCAATACTTTTGGTATGTTATGTCGTGTAATAATTTCGTCGTAAAATGCTTTTGCTACAGTGCTTGCTTCTGCGTCTGGGATAGCTACGCAGCACATATATTTTGAAAAATCATCTTGAAAAGTTAATATATATATATTTCCAGATATAGTTTCCGGTAAAATACCTACAAGATCCATGTATACTTTATCAAATGGTCGTACAGGCGTATCAGTTAAAACCATCGGCATTTTAGTAAGCCTAGAACTCTTATTTATTTGGTATTTTTGACAATTCTTAACATAATCTTTTATTTGTTTTTGCATACCTTTCCACTTAAATTGTTTTCTGATTCTAAAATATGTTTTCACTGCGCCCTGGTGACCTCCTAATGCTGAGTCATGAAAGTCTTTTATAACAATTTTAATTTCCTCTGGGTCGGTTAATAGTTGACTTAAGTTTAATTCGTTATTGGTGTCTGTTGTTATTTCATCCAGTACTGGCGTGCTCACTCGTTGTTTTGTTTTTGAAATTTGATTATCCTATTTATTCTGTGTGGTCTTAGACTGTGTTTGGGCTGCAGAAATATATGGTTCTGGATGTGGAATTCTACTTAATGCATCTGCGTTCAAATTCTGTTTATATGGTTTGTAAAATATTTCAAAATCATATTCTGATAATTTATGCCTGAAACGTGCTAACCTTGATGTCTGATCTTTGAGATTTGCTATGCTACGTAATGGTTGATGATCTGTATAAATTTGAAAATGTCGGCCTAGAAGATAAGCTCTAAAATTTTTCGTTGCCCAGACTATAGCTAAAAATTACCTTTCAATGGTGGAATCATTTTTTTCTGCTCCATTTAATGCCCTGCTAGCAAATGCTATTGGTCGGTCGCTCCCTACTTTGCCTTGCGATAGTACCGCACCTATTGCTTCGTTACTTGCATCCGTTGTAAGTAAAAAAGGTTTTGTAAAATCTGGATATGCGAGAATGGGTGGTGAAATTATTTATTCCTTTAGTTTAATAAATGAATTTTGACAATCGTCTGTCCAATTGAATTTAACATCCTTTCTAAGTAAAGAACACCAGAGCACCCAGTTCCGAACATTTATGTCCTAAATAGACAACTTCGCGACGCAAAAACTGACATTTTTCTGTATTTAATTTTAGATTGTTTTCCCTTAATTTCTGCAATACTTTACTCAACCTAAGCTCATGTTCAGCTAAATTCTTTCCGTAAACCACTATATCATTAAGATAAACAAAGCAATCGATACCCTGTAAACCTGTTAATATGTGATTCATTATTCTTTGGAAAGTAGCTGGTGCACCTGTTAAGCCAAATGGCATTCTGTTAAATTCAAAATGACCCAGCCCTGTACTAAAAGCTGTTATCCCCTTCTTCAATTAGTACCTAATGATAACCACTTGCCAAGTCTAAAATAGCGACTGTGATCTAATTGGTCTAATATTTCGTCTATTCGAGGAATCGGAAATACTTGTTTTATTGTCATATCGTTCAATTTATGGAAATCTATAACTGGCCTCCACTTTTTCCATCATCCAACATTTTATTAACCTGTCTGTTGATTTCATCTCTATGTGTGTGTGGCAATTTGTATTGCTTTTGATTGATTGGTGGTTGGTTCCACTGTGTTATTATTTCATGTTTAAGCACTGGCGTGTATGTTAATTCATCGCCGTCTAAATGAAAAACATCATGATACGAAATACACAGATTTTGTATAGATGTAATTTCGTCTTTATTCAAAGTCCCGTCAATTTTCATTTCCTCTAACAATTTGTTAATTCTGTTTGGAATGTTTACTGAATTTATGCTATTTATTGTTGAATTATTGGTATCCGATTCCTTATACTGATTAAAATTCGAGAATTTTGGCTTAAAAGTACTGTCTATTATAACTTCTTCTTCTGTAGCATTGGATAAATTTCTTGTTTATGTATTGAGACGATTGGAATTTTGGTACTATCTTTGCGGTTCTAGGTTCTACTTATAATTCCTGATTTAGAATTTTTTTTTCCATATCTGCCCGTGTCCTCATGGGTAGTTGTATAGTATTGTTTTTATCTTTATCATAAAATATTAACTTCTTATCTATGGCATTTATTATGGACCTATTCCATATATTATCTCGTCCTATTATTCCATCAGCGGGTATTCCTTGTTCAAGTGCCACTACATGCATCTTCAAACAGAACCACTCTATACTATTGTGCTGAATATTTATTGTATATTTCTATTTTGTTGACTTTTACCCCTTGTCGTGAATTTCAAATATCAGTTTCTTGATTATTTTTACTAACTGAGGTTCCATTCGGTCTTTTTTCAAAACTAAACAGTTCCTCCGGTAATCTCGGCCCCCTCAGTATTGTGGCCTCTGCCCTTAACGCTTCGTCTAATAAATCATTTAAATTATCTGCCTTGCTACTCAACAGTAGTATCTTTACAGTCGGGTCACTCACTCCCACTTTAAATGCTGTTAGCACAGAATTTAATAGTTCCGTGTTAAAAATGTCCGTTGGCAGGTTTTTCTTTTTATACATTGAATAGGCTATGTCGTTTGCGTTCGACTGCAATACTTCTAAACGCCTTGCAAACACCCTTAAACTTTCCACCTTGATATGCTTGTCTTATGTTGTATTGAACTGAATCTAATGTAGCCACCTTTAAATATGTGCTTTTAAGTAATTCAAACAACTCATCTAAATCATCTATTTTCTTGGTCCTCACTAATTCGTATGCATCTCCATCAAGACGCAGTTTAATACAAATCATGAATTCCTCCTGATTTTCTTCAGTTATTTACAACCGTCTATAAATCTTAGAAGCTCCGTTTTTAGGAACGGTGAATCTTCGCCCTTGAACACCGGGACCAGATTTCGTACGCATTTCGAAATGTCGTCTGTAGGCATTTCAATTATTGTTCTATCTGTTGTTATGTTTTCTAAATTTTCTTTTATTCTTAAAGCTTCTTTATGGTTTAACGATGTTTCGTGTGCTAAGTTCACTTCCGCTTCTAAAAATCTGATTTTTTATTCCAATTCCCTTACTTTGTTATTTGCCTCTTCGACTGATTCGAATTCTAATCTTGGTTATTGTCGTAGTGCCCTAGCTACTGATTCATCAGAAATATATTTATCTTTCAACAATGCTCTTAATTTTTCATTTTCCGCCTTTATACCGCAGGCGTGGTCTAACAACTTCTGTTTTTCTGCTAATTTATCGTTTATTTTTTTAGTTAACGCTGCAAATTCGCCTTTCCAGCCTTCTATCTCTTTTATTTTATTCTCACTTTAGTGTTCCAAGAAATATATTAATTCTTCGAACACCACATCTACTCCTTCTACTTTAGAAAAAACCTTTGTGTTATTAACTTTATTTTTTATTAATTGTAAATGTTCTTTATTATTTACTTCGAGGTTAATTTGAGCCCACAATTTATCCGTAAACCCTAGTATGTTTCCGTATGCTAACTGTAATTGTTCCAATTCCGCCATATATTTATCAACGACAAAATATAAATCCCAATTTATTTCCTAGAACACTCCACAGTTCACGTGGCTCCACAATGTTAAAAAAGAAAAAATAAATCTGATGACAAAAATCAGATATTTTATACTAAAGTTAAATTTTTAATTAAATTGACCATGTTTTAAAAATAAAAAAAAATATTTCAAATTTTCAAAATCTTTAAAATGTTATTTTATTCTCATTTAAATTTTATAATGATGTTTTAAATGTTCTAAAATTATTAAAATTTGAAAAAAAATCAAAATTTCCGTTTCATATTAATTTTAGAAAAAATTTTATTTACTTATCTGAGTTTAATATTAAAAAAAAATCCTATTTTCTTTTTATTTCGTTTGTTATTTAATCTTTATTTATTTAATTTCCATTTGTATATTTATTTATTCAATTTGTATTTATTACTTTATTAAAAACTGTAATAATTGTTTAAATTTTCTGCTGTTACTCACGTATTTTTTACAAAAAAAAAATATTTTTTTTTTTCAAAAGAAAAATTAAATAATCACCATTTATTTTGTAATTTATAGTCCTTTTCTTCCTTCTATCGTCCTACTTCTCTCGGTCCTTGAGAGCGTTGTTTGAGAAACCGGCTGCGCCAAAATGTTGTATGTTAATGTCCTTCTACTAGGACTTTAACTTCCTTGATCCTTTTATACTTAGTCCTTTTTTGACTTTAACTTCCTTGGTCCTTTTATACTTACTGAGTCCTTTTTACTTCTTTTTATTATTTAAAACAACCGGGTCTTTTTTACTTTAAGACACTTTATTTCGCTTTAAAAGTTGGTTACACTTATACTTAACATTTATTAGTAGACACTTCAGCTTATCGGAAACAATTGATTCTTAGTCTATACTTAACTTCTACATAACACCTCGTATTCTTATAATTTCACAATAAATTGAGTAATTTCATCATGCTAAAATAACTTAGTCAGCGTATTTATAATTTCACAATAAATTGAGTACTTTCATCATTCTAAAATAACTAAGTCAGCATTTATTTGTGTGATCTGAGTGACCTATTTAACGTGGGCGTGTATACCTGTGCTATGTTAAGCGGTGTGCGCCAAGACAATTAAATGCTGTTTGTGTTTAACATGCATAATGCTTAATCCTTAAAGTATGCCATAAAGAAAAATATACTGTTTATGTTATGTAGTGGATCATAAGCACGCTGTAAGTTCCACGATTATGATACACAACAGTGGATCATATGTGAGCTGTGAACTCTACGATTATGATACACAACATACCTCCCCCCTTATTGAAAGAAAAAAATTATTATTATTAAGAAGAAGAATAATAGTTTTTTTTTATTTCTGAAGAGAAAATTAAAAAGAATAATAGTTTTTTCTATTTACATTGTTTTATGTGGTATAAATTACGTTAAGTTCTATTAGTTATGATCTTTACTTATATAATATTTAATGGATATTAGTAAATTAAGGGTTGTAATTTCCAGTTATGTATAATAAAAACCTGGTCCCGATGTTTTCGTTGCTGACTGCTGCTGTTCTGCGGTAATAGTTCGATGCGTTGTTGTTTTTGTTTCTGACGTATTGGCTTCTATTTCATGTGACTTCGTTCGTTGACTTGCTATGGGTGTTGTGGTGTTTGGTTTCTGCGTTGTTGATTTCCGCAATGACCCGATTTTTTCGAGTGGCGATTTCTTGCTGGGAAATGTATTTGACATCATTTCAAGGTTTTCCTTAGCCGCTTCTACATCTATTGTTGCTATTGGTGATTTATTTGTATTAAATTCATCGGCTTTTATTGTTGCTTTATTTTTAATTGTGGAGTAGTAATGTATGTATTATTATTATTATTAATATCGGCATTGATTCTATCATTACTGTATGTTCTTCCTTCTTGTATGTTATATTCCTAATGCTTTGATGTGTAAACTCGTATGGCAGAATCATTTCTTTGTTGTGTAAGTTGCAAGCTTCAATGTGGCTATATTTGACCCACAAACTGCTTCGAAAAAGGCCGGTGTATTGAATTTATACAACCATGTGTTTGGTGTCCATAATTTAACTACTAGGCCAGAACTCCTTTTGATTGCAACATGTTCACAGGTATCTTTAATATCTGTTCTGTGTTGAATCAGCGCGACTTCACATAGTGTGTTGCTAGTTGTTAGCATGGTTCCTGGACGTTTGCATAGTGTAATTTCTTTGTCCGTATGTTGGCTAACCAAAATGCATTTGCTGTGATCTTCATTCGTTAGACCTATGTATTTGCTCCGGTCTTCTGCTTCTGATATGTAGTCATATGTTGTTTTAACCAATGCATCCCATTCTTCATTAATATTTGTGGGTATTGGGTAAATTCTATATAATGTGAACAACAAATCATCAGGTAGTGGTGTCTTGATGACTATTAAGCCCATCTGTGTCTGGGAAAACTCGTACTGTTGATGCACGGTGCATTTCGAATGATTTTTGTATGAACCACTTCGCCTTTCCTATTAACGTCAGCTGTTGTCCTTGAATTTCGATTAGGTTTGCATTAATTGTAGATTGAATTTCCAAGGTATCCATCATGAATAGTAAATGACTAACTTGTTGGTTTATTTTTTCATTTATGTATTTTTGTGTTCTTATTGTTATGTTTAACACATTTTGCAGATTTTCGACTTCCTTCAAGGAATTCAGTAAGGGTTCTGCTATCTTGTTATAATTTGATGAAATCAACGTAATTTGTCTTTTCATAATTTCGTATGTTTTATGTTCATTATCTTCAATATCATTGAGATGTTTATAGATAGTCTCTCTTTCTTTATTGTCCATCAGTCCAAAAGCCCAGTTGAGTCCTTCGGCAATGAAATTGAGTGATCTCTTTTGTCGGTTACTCTTTATTGTGCGCTTAATTATTTTTTCATTTTTCTGTAGTGTGGCTATTATTGCCGTGGTCTCCCGTGTTGCTGCTATACATGATCTTTTTATGCTGGGTCCGTTTACATTGGTGCTCATTTGTTTGCCGTGATTATGTATTTGTTTGTCAGCTCCAGGAAATCGTTCAGTTGTAGCGGTTATACTTGGCTACTATCGTCCATTCATCATTGTAGAACAAAGCATCAGTTGTCTTCTCCAAGAATAATCTTGTATCATTAATTGATGTCTGTGTGATGTTGACTGCTTCATTGGCTGCCAGCATCAGGACCAGTGTGACAATTCTAATCATTATATTTGTTTCGCTCTTTATTGCCTATCGTAAAGAGAAAGAGAAGAAATTCCATTTTTTTACATATTTAATGGAATCCTTGATCATATCATATGGTTTTCTTATACATATTTCTTATTTTACCTTAATACATCCTGTTAAGGCTATGGCCATAATTATACCTTAATTAGTTATAATAGTTAATTTACATATGTGTCAACATGTACTATATGATTTTGTTTAGAAACATATATGTTTGGATATGTTTCTGCATTTTTGCAATACAAATTGTTTTATTTAGAGTCCCAGTAGTACATGGTTAAATGCTAGTCATATTCAACAATACTTAGCTATTTACTAACTACTAACTAATTTTTTTAAGTATTAAGAAATAATCGCGCGTTAAATATTTAATTTTGTACATCTTAATTGTACTTATTTATTTTCATTACCTTGTAATGATGAATGTAAAACGTTTGTTAGTTTGTTTGCTTTTTCTTTATATATATATATATATATATATATATATATATATATATATATATATATATATATATATATATATATATATATATATATATATATATTAACATATGCATTATATTTAGTTTTATGAATGAAAATTGTGTTAATGATAACAAATATATTAGGCAGCTTTATCGCTGTACTACCGTATCTCGTTTCATTTCCAGTACGTTAGTGGCTTCTGCCTCTAAAGTGCTGAAGTGCATTTAATCGGTTAGCATATGTATATATCCAAGCCTTATATTTTAATATAAGCTGGAAGCATTGTGCTCTGTGTTAGAATGCCATTGATATAGGTACTGACCTATCGCAATTTTATACTTCGGAAATAATTTTGGTTTTGTTATCTAATTAATTTTATTCCATAATTCAATGCTAGTTACATAGCTATCGATTCATGTACGGATTAGTTTATCCTACATTTATTTTAAACCTGGGAACAGTCTTCATGCTCATTGTTCATCATTGTGACCTAGTGTTTTTTTTAGCTCCACCCGCTGGAGGTTGGTTGCTGTATTAAGAACTCCTAGTCTTTATTTTATATTTCCCTCTCCTCTGTAAAAATGAGTAGCGCCCCCGATCCGAAACCTTTACTTTTAAATTAAAGTGATTAATTTACGATTTTTACACGGCATTGTTTTTGTATGTTACGACGTAGTCGTTCTTTATTTTTCTTTTACGTTGCCTCTCCTCTGTAAAAATGAGTAGCGCCCCCGATCAGAAACCCATACTTGAACTAAACTGATTACTTAGCAATCTTTCATAAATTTGTTCTTGGATTCTTGTGGAATCCTTTTAATGATTATGTTGCAATTTATTAGTATATAAGATCGAAAAAAATTAGGAAAAGTCAACAGTCAAGTTTTTTTAAAACAAGTGTAACCAAAGTAATTCAGAAAGTAAAAAAAAAATGTCTTCGTTTGCCTTGAATTCCATCTCCTTCGCAGAATTCCTTCCTGCAGGTATTTGAAGAGGAGATGCAATTCCTACTGGAGGAAGCCCAGGAGTCAGTAGAGGGTGAGCTAATGGATGAGATCCTAGGGGTCTTATCTGTTGATGCACCCTCCCCTGAAGAGGGGCAGCGAATGGTCACGGATTTGGATGGGGAAGATGTCGTCTTGATCCCAACCGTCGAGGAGTCGATCTACCTCACAGGTAATGTACAGATTTATTAATGGACATATATTATATCTTTTCATATTAAAATGAAAATATTATTTTAAATGTTCTAAATTTTTCTTGTCTCTATTTTTTTTTTATTGTCTCTAATAATTAATTTTTTATATGTATTAAAGGCATTGACCAGAACAGCGAGCACCTTCTATCTTTGCGAACCGGACCGGATGGCGAATCTGAGGATCAACGGGGCCATAGTCCATACTTCAGTTATTCGTGGAGCAGTAGTTATAACTCTAGCTGCTATGGTGAAGACTTTTCGGCCAGTGGAATGGCTGAAGGACGGGCCCACTCCCCCTATTACGGTGACTCGGGTTGGTAGCGGTTTTAGTGAAGATTCTCTGGCCAGCAGTATCAACGAAGAACGGGCCCCCTACTACGGTGCCTATGGGGTTGACAATTGTTATGGTGAAGATTCCCTGGAAGAAGGAAGTTGTAGCTCCTCCTCGGGCTACCGAAAACCCTGGAAGAGTGGAGGTGCGCTAGCCCAAGCGCTGACGAAGTATCGAGATGCCTTTGTCACCGAATACTGGGAGGCGGCCCATCTAGTAGATGGCTTGGATGAGACAATTCGTTGTCTCAACCCCCTTTATCGCCTTCTTTGAATATTATTGGGTGTACTGAGCTATCAAAGCTTTGCTTAGATTTTTCTTTGGCTCTGGCTTGATTTTGTCGCACGATTTCGTGTGTGCGTGGAATTTGGTATTTTAATAGCTTGTTGCTATCATCGGTATTATATACTGGTGAGCATTTGCGTTTAAGATTGGTTGGCATTTCAAAATCGTAAACGTATAAAGTACGGAAAAGCGTTTGCCCGGTGGACATATGCATTGTATTATTGTGTACATGCGTTGCTGTATTTAACCACTGGTCCTAGTTTGATCCATCCTCTTTCGCAAAACTTCGTAAATACTCTGCTAATGGTCGGTGGCTTCATTCCAAAGAGCCGTTGGCATGTGGATGATATGGCGTAATATGTAACTTTTTAATTCCTAACAATTACACGTGTCCGAAAATAATTTTGAAACAAAATTCAAACCAATGTCGGTTATCAATACTTTTGGTATGTTATGTCGTGTAATAATTTCGTCGTAAAATGCTTTTGCTACAGTGCTTGCTTCTGCGTCTGGGATAGCTACGCAGCACATATATTTTGAAAAATCATCTTGAAAAGTTAATATATATTTATTTCCAGATATAGTTTCCGGTAAAATACCTACAAGATCCATGTATACTTTATCAAATGGTCGTACAGGCGTATCAGTTAGAACCATCGGCATTTTAGTAAGCCTAGAACTCTTATTTATTTGGTATTTTTGACAATTCTTAACATAATCTTTTATTTGTTTTTGCATACCTTTCCACTTAAATTGTTTTCTGATTCTAAAATATGTTTTCACTGCGCCCTGGTGACCTCCTAATGCTGAGTCATGAAAGTCTTTTATAACAATTTTAATTTCCTCTGGGTCGGTTAATAGTTGACTTAAGTTTAATTCGTTATTGGTGTCTGTTGTTATTTCATCCAGTACTGGCGTGCTCACTCGTTGTTTTGTTTTTGAAATTTGATTATCCTATTTATTCTGTGTGGTCTTAGACTGTGTTTGGGCTGCAGAAATATATGGTTCTGGATGTGGAATTCTACTTAATGCATCTGCGTTCAAATTCTGTTTATATGGTTTGTAAAATATTTCAAAATCATATTCTGATAATTTATGCCTGAAACGTGCTAACCTTGATGTCTGATCTTTGAGATTTGCTGTGCTACGTAATGGTTGATGATCTGTATAAATTTGAAAATGTCGGCCTAGAAGATAAGCTCTAAAATTTTTCGTTGCCCAGACTATAGCTAAAAATTCCCTTTCAATGGTGGAATAATTTTTTTCTGCTCCATTTAATGCCCTACTAGCAAATGCTATTGGTCGGTCGCTCCCTACTTTGCTTTGCGATAGTACCGCACCTATTGCTTCGTTACTTGCATCCGTTGTAAGTAAAAAAGGTTTTTTAAAACCTGGATATGCGAGAATGGGTGGTG
This sequence comes from Dryomyza anilis, assembly GCA_951804985.1. NCBI lineage: Eukaryota > Metazoa > Arthropoda > Insecta > Diptera > Dryomyzidae > Dryomyza > Dryomyza anilis. The sequence goes on along the minus strand of OX638136.1, from coordinate 9,601,633 downwards.
AAATTATTGATTCCTTTAGTTTAATAATTGAATTTTGACAATCGCCTGTCCAATTGAATTTAACATCCTTTCTAAGTAACTTATTAATTGGTAGTGATAATTTTGCCATATTATTTATGAATTTTCTGTAATAATTAATTAATCCCAAAAACGCTTGCACTTCTTTTTTATTTCTTGGCACCGGAATATTTTTCACGCATTCAACTTTAGTGGGGTCTAGCAGATCACCTAGTTCCGAACATTTATGTCCTAAATAGACAACTTCGCGACGCAAAAACTGACATTTTTCTGTATTTAATTTCTGCAATACTTTACTCAACCTAAGCTCATGTTCAGCTAAATTCTTTCCGTAAACCACTATATCATTAAGATAAACAAAGCAATCGATACCCTGTAAACCTGTTAATATGTGATTCATTATTCTTTGGAAAGTAGCTGGTGCACCTGTTAAGCCAAATGGTATTCTGTTAAATTCGCAATGACCCAGCCCTGTACTAAAAGCTGTTTTTTCCATATCCCCTTCTTCAACTAGAACCTGATGATAACCACTTGCCAAGTCTAAAGTTGAAAAATAGCGACTGTGACCTAATTGGTCTAATACTTCGTCTATTCGAGGAATCGGAAATACCTGCTTTATTGTCACATCGTTCAAAGTACGGAAATCTATAACTAGCCTCCACTTTTTGTTACCGTCCTTGCCGCTCTTCTAAGGACTAGCAACATCGGTGAATTCCAGGGTGATATTCTTGGCGATATAATGCCGTCATCCAACATTTTATTAACCTGTCTGTTGATTTCATCTCTATGTGTGTGGGGCAATTTGTATTGCTTTTGATTGATTGGTGGTTGGTTCCACTGTGTTATTATTTCATGTCTAAGCACTCATCGCCGTCTAAATGAAAAACATCATGATACGAAATACACAGATTTTGTAAAGATGTAATTTCGTCTTTATTCAAAGTCCCGTCAATTTTCATTTCCTCTAACAATTTGTTAATTCTGTTTGTAATGTTTACTGAATTTATGCTATTTATTGTTGAATTATAGGTATCCGATTCCTTATACTGATTAAAATTCGAGCTTTGGCTTAAAAGTACTGTCTATTATAACTTCATTTTCTGTAGCATTTAATACTGACACATGTACTCTATTTTTGCTAACATTTGATATGCTTTCGCCCAAATATACTCCTGGATGAATTTCTTGTTTATGTATTAAGACGATTGGGATTTTTGTTTTTAAACGTAATGATACTATCTTTGCGGTTCTAGGTTCTACTTCTAATTCCTGATTTAGAAAAATATTTTCCATGTCTGCCCGTGTCCTCATGGGTAGATGTATAGTATTGTTTTTATCTTTATCATAAAATATTAACTTCTTATCTATGGCATTTATTATGGACCTATTCAATATATTTTATCGTCCTATTATTCCATCAGCGGGTATTCCTTGTTCAAGTGCCACTACATGCATCTTTAAACAGAACCACTCTATACTATTGTGCTGAATATTTATTGTCCTTAAAGTCCTTACGCATCCCCCAAAAGCACCACTAAAGTTTGAAATTTTGGATCAATTAGGTCACAGTAGGTATTTTTCAACATTATATCTTGCAAGTGGTTATCACCAAGTGCTAGTGGATGAACGCCACAGAGAAAAAACAGCGTTCAGCACGGGCTTGGGACATTTTGAATTTAATAGGATGCCATTTGGATTGACGGGGGCACCCGCTACGTTTCAAAGAATAATGAACCACATTTTAACATGATTGCAGGGGCTTGATTGTTTCGTATATCTGGACGATATAGTGGTGTATGGAAAAAACATAATGGAGCACGAAATTAGACTATGTAGGTGTTAGAAAAACTGAGGGAAAATAATTTGAAATTAAATACGGAAAAATGCAATTTTTTAAGGCGTGAAATAGTATATTTAGGGCACAAATGCACGGAGTCAGGCGCAATGCCAGATCCCGATAAAATAGAATGTGTAAAAAATATTCCGGTACCCAAGACCAAGAAACAGGTACAAGCCTTCTTAGGTTTAGTAAATTATTACAGAAAATTCGTTAAGAATATGGCAAGGTTAACACTACCGATTAATAAACTGTTGCGGAAGGATGCCAGTTTCGTATGGACAGACAAGTGCCAGGACTCATTTATAAAACTTAAGGAAGCAATTATTTCACCTAATGTTCTAGCATACCCAGATTTTTCAAAACCATTTGTATTGACAACAGATGCAAGTGGAGAAGCTATAGGAGCAGTGCTGTCACAGGGCGAGCCAGGTTCTGATCGCCCAATCGCATTTGCAAGTAGAGCTCTGAATGATGCAGAAACAAGATTCTCAACAATTGAACGAGAATTTTTGGCAATAGTATGTAAATTATAGAGCGTATTTGTTGGGGCGTCCATTCACGGTTTATACGGATCATCAACCACTGCGTAGCATAGCGAATTTAAAGGATCAAACATCAAGGCTAGCCAGGTTCAGGCACAAATTATGAGAATACGAGTTCGAAATAATTTATAAACCTGGAAAAAAGAATTTAAATGCTGACGCATTAAGTAGGATTCCACAATTAGAAACAGAAATTGCGGCAGTTCAAACCCGTTCTAAAAATAAACCAAAGGCAATAGATCCACAACCGGACGTCAGTAAGCCAGTCTTGGACGACACAGTAACGGATATGGATGGTGAAACAATCTCGAGTCAAGTATTAACCGATCCTGAAGAAATTAAAACAGTACTTAGAGACTTTCACGACTCACCGTTAGGGGGTCATCAGGGCACACTAAAAACATATTTTCGAATAAGAAAGCAATATAGATGGAAGGGTATGCAAAAACAAATTAAAGAGTACGTAAAAAAGTTAAGTTAACAAAAGTTCTAAGCTAACAAAAATGCCAATGGTCTTGACAGATACACCAACGCGCCCATTTGATAAAGTTTATGGACTTAGTAGGAATTTTACCCGAGACAGTATCTGGCAATAAATACATTTTAACATTTCAAGACGATTTTTCAAAATATATGTGCTGTGTAGCAATACCAGACGCAGAAGCAAGCACAGTGGCTAAAGCATTTTATGATGAAATTATAACACGCCACAATATTCCGAAAATTCTAGTAACTGACAATGGCTCTAATTTCGTGTCAAAGTTATTTTCTGATACATACAAATTATTGGGTATTAAAAAATGCACATTACACCCTATCACCCACAGGCAAATGAATCATTAGAACGTAGTCACAGACCATTAGCAGAATATTTGAGATGTTTTGCTAAAGAGGATGGTTCCAATTGGGATCAATGGTTAAATTCGCCAATGCATGTCCATAATAATACGATGCATGTGTCAACTGGGCAAACACCTTTCCGAACACTATATGGTTATGATTCTGATATGCCAACTAATTTGAAACGTAAAGTTTCACCACTATATAACGCCGATGATTATAACAAAATATTAAAATATCAAATACAGCGGGCGCATGAAATAGTGAGACAAAATCAAGAAAAAGTAAAAGAAAAATCTATAACATTCTACGATAAATCATTAAATCCCATTGAGTTTCAAATTGGGGAAATGGTTGTAATGAAGAATCAAAATATGAAAAATAAATTTTCACCAATATGGGTAGGGCCCTATAAGTTTCTGTCCGTCACTACCCCCGTGACAACGACAATATTAATAAAAGGAAAGGGAAAGAAAATACACAACAATTTGTTGAAAAAATACCATAATTAGAAATTGATGTATTAAGTGCGGAAATATATTTATAAATATATTGCGAAAAGTTTAGTATTGTGTGATAATGAATAGGAAATAGGAAAACAGAAGAAACGGTACCCACAAATCGCTATGTATTACTTAATTTACTAGCATGTGGCGAACTAAATTTAAAGGTTATGAAAACAAGAAATATTAGGGAAAATATAAATAAGAAAGAATTATAAACAATTATGGTTGAATTATTAATTTTAAATTAAAATATAATGAGAAGAAGATTTTGATGAATTGAATTTTGAATTATTAATTTATGTTAATTGCTGACGAGCAAATAAATGACGAGTAATCAAATGCTCCAAATGATATATGAGAAAAATGATTGAATTAAAAACTAGAAATAATATGAAAAAAAATTATATAAATACGTTACTACGAATGAAAATTAGGTTTTAAGAGCTAGTATATGCTCTAAAAGAGACTATTATGATTAGAGAAATATTATAAAAAATTATGAGAAAATGCATACAACAGTTGCAAAATGCATACAAGACTTTTTAGAGTTAGCAAATGATCCAATTATTATGTTAATATTTATTTTATTAAAGCAGCTAAATATTACTTCGGGTAATAAATGTGCAATAAATTATGAGTTTATGTTTTCGATGTACTCTTCGAAAAGAGTCGACATCCGTAAGACTTTATGCTAATCTTAGGCTATTAATTAATTAATTAATTTATAAATAAAACAACGAATTGTTTAAATTGTGAAGTAATTTTAAATATTAATCCAACAGCGGCCAGGAAATTGCGTTGAACGAAGCAAGGGTATGCTATGAGCGAGGTAATAATGTTTACAGCGCAATGCAAATTCTTGGCAACGAAATCGCAACCTATGCAATGAAATGTATTAATTAAAAAAATATAAGGTAATCCAATTTAACCAAGTTGTTAAAATGTTAAAATTTTGAGAAAATTAATTAGCTCTATTAAAGTAATTAACACAATAAATTAGATAGTATAGAAATAAGATATCAACCATTGACTAGAAGCAAATCACTAATACTAGCCTACGAATACTGGTCTGCAACTTGATCAATTGCATACTCGTATTAGTAATAGTATTAGGTAAACTATAACGGAGACTTAAAATGATCACTTATGTTCCGTTATGATTTACGCAAAGCAAGAAAATGAAAATATTTGAAGATGTTGAAAATCAAAAATAGCTGAAAATAATTGATGATGTTGAAAATAAAAGATTGAAGCAGTTATATTTTAATTATTAGTATTTCTAAGTTTTTGCATTAATTTTAATATTTTACTACTATTCTCAGTGGAGAATAGTAGCAGCATTGTATTATTTTAAACAACAACCCTGGTTGCGTATCTTTGAAAACTACTAAGAATGCAACCATGGGACGCTTATATGCTTGTTCTTGTTAGCTTCATTATTGTATAAAAGAGCAACACCAGCTCATATATTTGTCATTCAACGCTGAGCATTCACACTGAACTTATCGTACAATATTGTTTTGGACATATTTCAGTAGCGAAGCACGAATAAGTTCCCTATTCCTTGTCGAAGCCGTGAACTGATTTCAGCTATCGTCCAATATTGCTTTGGACATAGTTTTTCAGCAAACAGTAAAGACATTCCCAGTATTAGTTTAAATAAAATCGCTGTACCCACACACTTACAAATACATGACGTATTATTTAAGATCCCTGAGGTCTACAAGATGTTGAAAATCAAATAGCAGAAAATAATTGAAAATCAAAAATAGCTGAAAATAATTGATGATGTTGAAAATCAAAAATAACTGAAAATAATTGAAGAAGTTGAAAATCAAAAATATCTGAAAATTAAAGATGTTGAAAATCAGATAGCTGAAAATAATAGCTGGTCAAAACGCCCAATTTTTCTTGGAATAAAAAGAACAGTTATTTTAAATTTTCGTTTTATTATTTTATTTTAATATTCTTTTTACATAGTATTAACTGCTGAAAACGTGAGAATAATTGAAGTTTTCTAAAATCAAAAATAGCTGAAAATATTTGAAGATGAATAAAATTAAAAGAGCTGAAAATAATTGAAGAGGTTTAAAATCAAAAATAGCTGAAAATAATTGAAGAGATTTAAAATCATAAATAGCTGAAAATAAGTAAAGATGGCTAAAACTCCAAAATTAGCTGAAATATTTGAACAGAGAAATTTTGTTGAAATAAAAAGAATAGTTGTTTTAAAAATTTTTATTTTTATATATTCAGAAACAATTTTTATTAATTTTTACTTCGAGTTACGATTTAGCAGGTGCAACGAAGTCAGGATGTCAGGTATGGACTCTACAGTGTATCCCCTCGTCTTTGAGTAGAATAACATCAGTTCTATGCTTTGAACGCAAAGGATAGCTTCCTCTAAGGTGTTTCGACGCCTGCCTTTCTCGATGGTTGCTTTGACGAACTCGACCAATCCGGATCCCGTCCCAGCAGTGCTTTAAGGACCACTGCCGGGCATATCCCTCGCAGAAGTCAAAAATGTTCAAAGTCGCCATAATTGAGGAATTACAGAAATTGAAGTATTACAGAATTGATATAATACAATTGAGATATGATACAACACTGCACGAATTATGATAAAGAAACTCAGGTATAAATACAATAAATTATACGATACTAAAACAAAAAAAAAACGGAAGTATACGGGGGCAGAATGTTGAGTAAGCTAAATTGAAAATTTTCTGGCCGAACCGCTTATGAAAGATAGTAGGCCGCAAATTTAGGGCAAGGTCAACATATGTGGAGATTGTTTTTGTGAATGAATTCTTGTTTGAAGTCATCAGCCATTATATAAATATAAAAAATGTAGGGGGGAAACATCGTAAAGAAAATTTATTTTTATGAAAGGAAAAATAGTACAATGTTAGGAAATTAATGATAAAATATATCTGGAATAAGTCTTGCACCAGATATATAAGCCGGATATTTTGGTACAATGAATTGCATATTTTATTTCGCAAAAAGAAGATGAAAATTATAATGCAAATAGAGTTGCATATTTTGTTTCAAAAATATTTTGTTTTTAGAAAATTACAACGTATATTCAGATTCATATTTTATTTTGTGAAGATATCTTAAATGAAGAAGATAATTTTAATGCACATAGAATTACATATTGTATTTTGCAAAAAGAAGATGATAATTATAATGCAAATAGAGTTGCATATTTTATTTCAAAAATATTTTGTATTTAGAAGATTACAACGTATATACAGTTGCATATTTTATTTTGTGAATATATTTTAAATTAAGAAGAAGATAATTTTAATGCACATAGAGTTGCATATTTTGTTTCGTAAGAATATTTTGTATATACACAATTATAATATAACAGAGTTGCATACATTGCAGTAATTGTTATTACTCAGACTAACGTCTAAGGTAAATTTTCAGAATTTTAATGCAACACAAATAAGTATATATACAGCAGTATAATCTAAGGTAAATTTTAAGAGTTTTTGTTGGTGCAATATATGTATATACGCTGAATGCACAATGAATAAAATGTACTGGGGCAACTGTGTATAATAAGATTATTTGTATATGGGTAGATTACTGCGATAATTAACACAAAATAGTATATAACAAACTTAGATATAAGTAAAAATTGGAGCGAATCAACTTCATTACATCTTCAACTCTATGACAGGAAATTTAAATTAAATAAGTGTATAAAGTTGGCGATAAATTTGACTTTCCTGTTCATAATGGTGGTCAATGGAGAACTCATTTGGAGACCGACAGCGTTGGATCAACACCCACTAATGTTCGAGAGAAAGTCAGATGCGTGGATTTACAACGACGAATGGACCGTGATAACAAAGTTTGTGCCGACCGATCTAAAAGAATTATTGAAGCTAACTGCCGACTTTATCACGAAGGCGCAAGATTCATGTAATACAATGGAACAGTTTGTAGCCACAATGGAATACGTAGAGGCGTGTGGCATACCATGGAAAGAAACAGAAGCTGTCTTGACGAATGTACAAAAAACAAGCAATCGAATTAAGGGGATGATGGAGAAGCATGATAACAGTAGCAACCATTACCAAGGAGGAAAGACAAAGCGAGCTATAGAGATAGTAGGGGAAGCTCTGCACTGGGCATTTGGAGTAATGGACCACCGTGACGAGCGTATAATAGGCAACCACCTGATGCAGTTGGAGAATAGGGAGCGCAAAACCTATGATATGATGGAAAAACAAGTTACGGTGATGGCCAGTAATTATGATAAATTGGCCAGACCCCTGGAAGTACCGATAAAGGAGATAGAAGGGTTACAGATTGGATTGAACGCCACGCTGACGGACCTGGCCAAAATTAAAACACAGTAACAAGAAAGGATGGCTTCGTTGGAATTCTCTATTAAAATGCTGGGGATTAAGACAATCGTGAACACAAACCTAATAGATCTCCAGGGTCAGCAGACCAGGGAGTTGGCTATTGTAGAAGATCTGACGCATGGGGTGCTACATCGAAACACCCAACCGATAGTTATACAGAGGACATGATGAGGGATTTGTCCTTTTAAAACAGAGGCACCGGTGAGCCTGTGGCAACGAGCAGTAAGTCAACAGGCCACACGCAACTTACAGAGGACACTGGAGCAATTACAAATGGAAATAGAAGACAACCATGAGGTAAACAACGTCAATAATGAGACAACAACGGCAATAGTACACTAAAACGATGATAAATAAGCAGGAAGGCGAACGTATATATGTGTATGTAGTAAGAATAGAGTAAGTTAGTATATGGAGGTTTCAAGTGATATAAGAAAAAAAAAATTTTTTTTTTGTAAGGGGGGAGGAATGTTGAGTGTCAATATAATGGGCACTCAGTCATTTGAACACATTTCTCCTAAGTCTGATGACAGTCAGTCATTTGAATACATTTTTCCTATTGAGCATCTCTTGCTGTTCATAAATTTAGGTTGCTAACATATTTTAATAATATATTGTGCAATTGTTATTGAAAACAAAAGCATGCCATTTTCAATGTGGGTTAACAACGCACTTGTAGTTGTTGTTAAAACATATGGCGAAAATATACAATGTCAGCACTAGTGCCTGGGAACCCAATTCGCGGCAGCGTTAAGCAGTTGAATTGTAAACAAATATGCACGCAATAAAACTACCTGGTAGGCAAAGAAATTCTTGACGACTTTAAATTAAGTTAAGGTTAATGAATTTTTGTATGAGTTGCGTTTTTTCTCACGGTCAGGGTTAAGAACTCTGGTGAAATTAAAGAAAAACAGCAGGAGATGTTTGGGAAAGTAGCATTGAAACGCAGTTTAAGTATTAGTATATAAGCTTTAGTTATTTAGTTCTTAAGAGAGTTGTTATTAGATTAAGAAGTGAGTCTAATAAGTGGAACAGAAAAAATAAAATAAAAGTTATAAAAAGGATAAACTTGAAATGGAGTAATTGTTATTATTTATTAAATGTCTTATTTTTAGGTGATGAAATAGGGACATTAACACCATCCGCAATGAATAACTACAATTCGAGCGACTTCATAGGCTGACTAACGTTACCGAACACAGGATCGTCATCGCCGACTACCGGCCCATCAAACAAAGGTATTTTCCGCGTAATCCCGCAATGCAGGGGATTGTCGATGAAGAGATCAATAAGTTGCTCGATAAAGGATGTATAGAGCCATCACGCAGTCCGTATAGCGCACCCATTGTTTTGGTTCGTAAGAAGACGGGGGCATGGAGATTTTGTGTTGACTATGGACAACTCAACAACAAATCCGTGCCAGACGCATATCCATTACCGCGGATTACGCACATACTCGATCGTCTACGGAACGCCAAATACGTAAGTAGCTTAGACCTCAAGGACGGCTACTGGAAGATCCCTATGGAGACAGACAGCAAGAAATATACAGCATTCACCGTGCCCGGGCGAGGTTTGTTCCAATGGCGTGTCATGCCATTCGGATTGCACTTGGCACCCGCCACCTTCCAGAGAGCACTCGACAGGATAATTGGCCCAGAATTGGGACCATTTACCTTCGCTTACCTGGACGACATTGTGGTCATAAATGTAACCTTTCAGCAACATCTTCATAATCTCCAAGAAGTTTTCAGAAGACTACGCAACCTGCGCACCAACCAGGAAAAATGTGAGTTTTTTCAAACAAAAATTAAATATTTAGGTCATGTCGTCAGTGGAGATGCAATCCACACCGACCCAGATAAGGTCGCCGTTATACGCGATCTGAAAGCCCCTACCATCGTACGAGGAGTACGACAGTTTCTCGGCGTCGCATCATGGTATCGCCGTTTTGTACCCGATTTCGCTCGAATATCCCAGCCAATGAAATCCCTTTAAAAAGGGAAAACATTGGAAATGGGCGGACGCCCATCAACGATCATTCGACCAGCTGAAACAGAAGCTGACCGAGGCCCCAGTTCTGGCGTGCCCGGACTTTTCACAGACATTTACCTTACAGACCGACGCCAGAGACTATGGTCTCGGTGCTGTACTTACACAAGAGCTCGAAGGCTCTGAGAGAGTCATCGCATATGCGAGCCGGCATCTAAATAAAGTGGAAAATAATTATTCACCAGCCGAGAAGGAGTGTCTTGCAATAGTGTGGGGTATTCGCAAAATGAGACCATATCTATAGGGATTCAAATTCATAGTCGTCACCGACCACCTCTCCTTGATGTGGCTCAACTCAATCGAGAGTCCTTCAGGTAGAATTGCACGTTGGGCATTAGAACTCCAACAATTTAACTTCACGGTCCAATACAGAAAAGGCAAATTGAACGTCGTGGCGGACGCGCTTTCGAGGCAGCCGCACGAACAACACCAGCAAGCGACGGTTGAGAAAGCCACTACCAAACCATGCGTTTGGTTGACAAAGAAACTGAAGGAAGTTCGAGACCAACCAGACAAATTTCCAGACTACGCCATTGTTGACACACAATTGTACAGGCACCTTCCACGAGATGTGGGCGATGAAGACTGCGCCCCTTGAAGATCTGCGTTGCGACACACCAACGCGAAGGTGTGTTGCGAGAAAATCATGACAGCCCCAGTACCGGACACCTAGGTATCCGCAAAACGATCTGCAGAGTGGCTAACCGCTATTATTGGCCCGGAATGTTTAGAGATGTCAGCAAATATGTCAGGAGTTGCGAATCCTGCCAACGCTACAAGGTCAGCCAGTTACAACCCGCAGGACAAATGTTAACCAGGATCCCTGAGGAACCTTGGGCAACAGTTTGCGCTGACTTCGTTGGACCATTGCCACGCTCGAAACTCGGAAATACCATGCTTCTCGTTTTCTTCGATCGATTTTCAAAGTGGACCGAACTGGTACCTCTTCGTAAGGCCACTGCCGAAGGTTTCATTAAAGCTTTCCGTGAGCGACTTCTTGCAAGGTACGGGGTATCCAAAATCATCATCACCGACAATGGGACAATTCATCAGCCGGATCGTCAAGCGCTATTTCGAGATTGGCATCCGCTAACAATTCACCGCGCCTTACACACCGCAGGAGAACTCTACTGAGAGGGCAAATCGAACCGTGAAGACGATGATTGCGCAATTATGCGGAAACCAGCACACTAAATGGGATGAAGCTATCCCAGAAATTTCATTAGCCATCAACACAAGTACATCAGAAACGACAGGATACAGCCCAGCGTATCTCACCCAGGGTCGTGAGCCTCGCCTATCAAGTACACTTTACGATAATGTGACTATGGGAACTGAAACGGAACCGCAAGAAGCGGATGAACGCGCTAATCTGCTGAAGGAGATATTCAAGATAGTACGCAATAACATGAATCGAGCTTCCCAGAATCAAGCTCGTCACTACAACCTACGGCGACGTCCTTGACGACCGTCTATCGGCCAACAGGTGTTGGCCGACAACACCCGTTGTCAAAAGCAGCTGATAATTTTGCAGCCAAACTTGCACCCAAATTCGACGGACGTACGTGGTCATAGGTTTCATTTCGCCAGTTATAGCAAAGCTTAAACGTTAGGAGGAATCAAAGATCCGCTCAGCTCATTTAAGTGAGCTAAAATTCTTTCACCCCTCTCCTCAGGATCTTAGGTTTCCTGAAATATCGCGCCTAAGGGCGCACGATAGAGACAACCATTAACAATTTTAAATTACTAATAAGTTTATTTTTCTTCTCACAATAGCTTAACCCGTGAGAAGACCGGTACACATGTCGCCATGCAAATCGCCGCGCTCAACTCGCACTAATCGACATCACTGGAAACGCAGGGCACATTCAGACAATCACCGTCGACGCTCACCATACTCGTCATTTTGCACACCGTCGTTCTCATCAACGTTGCTAGCAACGCAGACTCCATCACATGCAAACGAGTCCTCAGTCACAGCGAAAAAAAATAGCACCACCCCCACGAGCAATGTTTTTAATAGCCTCATATTTACATTTGTAAGTTTAAGATAATTATGAATAGGTTTTTAGAAGCAGAAGACTCTAAACTAACTAATAAAAGAAAAAAATTCATAATTTTATTAACCGTTTTCCACAAATTTAAGGAACTTTACAAAAAATTAAGAAAATTAGCGAACAAAAAATAGCACCACTTTTCAAATATGCACTTAAGATTATAAAAATGAGAAATAAATAATAACTTCATTACTTTAAATTAAATTTTTATTAAATGTGAGATTGTTCTTATAATTTAATAATTAGTAGCGTTGCCTTTATTGGCAATAACGGCTTCGCATCGTCTTGGCATCGATTCAACCAAATCCTGGCATCGTTTTAGAGGAATATTGCTCCAGGACTCCTGAATAACTTCCCAAAGTGATCCGCTGCTGGTTGGCTTAGAAGCAGCAACTGCCTTCTTTACATCAGCCCATAAATTTTCGATGGGATTGAGGTCTGGTGACTGCGCAGGCCACTCCAAAACGTTGACCGCATTTTTTCCGAACCATTCCTTTGCTTTCTTACTTGTGTGCTTGGGGTCATTATCCTGTTGGAAGACCCATACCAGCGGCATCTCATTTTGTGCATAGGGTAGCATCACCGTATCCAAAATATTTACGTATACGTGTTGGTCCATTATGGTTTTTATCCAATATATCGGACCTACTCCATAATATGAAAAACAACCCCATACCATTAAGCTGGATCCTCCATGTTTTATGGTTTTCGTCGTATATTTTGGGTTGTATTCTGAGTTTTGAGGACGCCTGACGTACGAACGAGAACCTTTTCCACCAAACATCACAACTTTACTCTCATCTGTCCATAAAATATTCCTCCATTTTTGGGCTGGCCAATTTAGGTGGTTCTTTGCGAACTTCATGCTCTTGGCAATATGTTTTGTGGTCAAAAGAGGGACCTTTCTTGGGCTGCAGGCTTTTAAATTATGTGCTCTGAGACATGTCCGAACTGTTTGCACTGTCGCAGTTATATTAAGGTCCTTTTTTAGCTCAGTTGCAGCTTTGAAAGGATCCTTCTTGCTCTCGCGGATCAACCTATTGACGTGATGCTGGTCCAGGGCTCGTTTTCTTCCACGTGTTTCAGTCTTTTCTTCGAATTTTATTGCGTTACGGATCATTTTGTTGGAACACCCAACCAATCGACCAACTTCCCTATAAGATTTTCCATCCAATATCAATTTTTTTATTATTTCGCGCTTCTCCGCACTGCAGTGTTTTCCACGACCCATTTTATATATAATATTTGATTTATTTTACACGTAATGATCAAAATAATAAAGAACAATGTCAAATCTATAAAACGTGTGCTTTCGATCAAAACAAATCTGCGAAACATAACGGTTTCTTTAAAGAATGTGTAAGTGGTGCTATTTTTTTTCCCCATTTTTCTGACATTTTCTATTCAAATTGCAAAAAAATAAATATCGATTATTATTCTAAGAGTGGCACTACTTTTTTCGTATAGGGTGAACACTAAGCAATATACTAAATATCAAAATTTGAAAAAATTCCAACACTAAATGTTTGTTTTTGAACTAATAAAAAAAATTTCATAGTGGTGCTATTATTTTTTTCCCAACTGTATGTTGAGCGCATCATGTTTTTATATCATGTTGTACTCATGTTGTACAGCAACATGTTCATAGCATTGTCCCAACGATTCACGTTGGCAACAATGATAATAATTTGGCAAAGCGCTAAGAGTTGCATAGAACACATCTCTTTCAGGTTAGCTTGCACAGTTAACAGAAGCTGGAAATAGCGCTAAAGCTTTACTTAGACCACACCTCTTTCAAGAGGCTTGAAATACAATTTTCCATTGCATAATTTTGGGTCTATGTTAAAATAAGTGAAGCAGCGATTGCCAACAATTCTGATATTTCGCAATTGGTGTCAGCCAAAAACTGCAAGTCGGACTTTCTTCAAAAGTCACGTACACCAAAATTGAGTGAAAGTGAAAACTCACTAGAACATAGTGAGAATAGAATTTAAGAAAAGCTAGCAACGAAGGTATTGTTAATACCTTTAGTTGCAATTTAAAAGATTGTAGTTTAACCAACCTCAAGTGGAGGTTCTAAAATAGTAAAAGTGTCTTTTTAATAGTAAATGTAGTAAAAGTGTTTTTTTTTTCTAAAAATAAAAAGTGTTCATAATAAATAAGTATAAAGGAAATTATTCAACCATCTAGAATATACAACATTTGGCGCAGCCGGTACGTCGGTACCAATCTCTCAAGGACCGAGAGATAGGAAGAGGGAAGGACGAAGGACCCTAAACTAAAATGGTAAGTGTTTGAAAATTTTATTTTTTTTTTAAAGATATAAAAATAGAATAGGATAGTTTTCATTTTTTATGAGTAGTGTTTTAGAAGTTTAAAAAAGAAGAGGGACTATTTTACAACGGAATATAGTTAAAATATAAATTTATTTTTAAAATTTAAATGAATATTGTTAATATTCAATAGGATCAATTAACATTCAATGAACAATAAATAAATAAAATTACACTGAGATTCCGAACTACGGACCCTCCAGTGTATAACAATTGAAAAATAAAGATTTTAAAAAACTTTTTTTTATTTAAAAAGGTAAATTAACATTTACATATAATTAAATCGAAATAACACTGAGATTCCAAACTACAGACCCTCCAGTGTATAACAAATAAAAACTAAATGATTTTGTTTAATTTTAAAGCGCGTGAACACAGCACTGATTGCTGTTATGATTTTAAAAAAATAACACAAAATTTATATAAAAAAAACATTGTATGTTAAATTTGTTTTTACAATATACACATAATTTTTTTTTTATTTGGAAAAATAAAATTATTTTTATTTTTCCAATGTTATAGAAAACAGATTTAAAAAAAAAATACTTGTAAATAAATTAAAAAAAATATATATAGTTTATAGTTATACTTCATGAATGCCAAAATTGATTTCGTTGTTGTTTGGGTAACATTTTTGTTTCATTGAAATTTTCAATTACAATTAAATGAAATTTATTTTTTTTAATTAAAAGATAAAGATAACGTTTTAAATTGATTGAAAATATTTAATGGCAGATGCTAATGAATTAAATGCGTATATTCAAAAGCAATCTAGCGAATTGGATTTGTTGAAAAATTATGGTCGCAATTTGTACCAACAATACTAAATAAAGATAGTATATCATTATTAAAAGATAATTTATCTAGAATTCTGCATTTATCTAAATTGGAGGAGGCAGATAAAATCGTAGAAGAGTTACTAAATTTGCAGAATTTAAAAATTAAATCTGTTTTAGCAGAAAATTGTGAAGTATAAAGATTAGTTGACGTGTTGAGAAAACGTTTAAATACTATTGTTTAAAACGTATAGCAGAGTTAGAAGAAACAGGAAAAATAGAAGAGGAAAACATAAAATTAAGAAATTTATTGAAAGAAAAGAATATTTCTGAGGAATCAATAAATAATTCGGTCAGACGCCAGGCAAGGGAGGAGTACGCGACGTTGGAGGAAGCGAACAACAAAATACAGGAGTTGAACGCACGTATTAGATATTTGAACGAGAAATTAAGACAGCACACGAGACATCCTTATACCACAAGGATACCATAGAAAGTGACGACATCACAACACAGGGCAACATGGGATTAGGCGAAGTCGCGAAATTCGTTAAAAATGCGTTGCCAGATTTTGCAGGTGCAGACTCATCATCGCTGAGGACGGATCTTCACCGTTTTATTGAAGGATGTGAAGTGGTGAGGGCAGAACTGAAGCCTGAACAAATGAAGGAGTTTATTAAAGGCGTTAGGGTTCGTTTACAGGGAGATGCTTTTGACTTAGAAAGTTCAAAGGAGTTTGACATAATAGATGATTTATACAATCTGTTAAGGAATACGTACTTGGAATGTAGGTCAGTAGATGCCATTCAATACGAGTATCCGGGGGAAAGTATTAGATCTTTCTCGAGGCGTTTGGTTAACCTGCAGTCGGCAGCATTAAGCATGATTAAATGTAAATATAATGATACAACAGACGACGTGTTCGTTAATGAATTGAATAATTTAGTTAAAAGCTCATTTAAGTTTGGACTTCGGGATTACACTTTGCGAATGCTCATGTTGAGCAGTTATCAAACAACACTGGAGAAATTGGTGGAAGGGGCATTGGACCATGCGAGGATACAAAGGAAGTCAGCAGAGTTAACGGGCATAGACAAGTTTCGAGTTCATTTTAATGAGCCCTCATCGGCCTTCATGCCAAATAATCGTGCTGGAAGAGAAAACACAAAATATAGGTATGAAGCAGCCTACACCTACATGTTCTTTTTGCAAGAAGAAGGGACATCTAAGGGATGAATGTCATACACGGAGAAACACTCCGTATTGCAGTGACTGTCGTACTGTTCGTACTGTTGTTCCAGGACATACTGACCCCAAAGAAGTCAGCCACCCGTACCTCAGATAAATGGTCAAGGTGGTATCCAGAACCAAGGCGGGGGTGCTCCAGGATAGAGATGCGATTGGTTCCATAGAGGGGATTGTCGTGTTAAACGCGATAAACAAGTTTTTCAAGGAAATAATGCTAATGGGAATTTTGCAAACCGGCCTGCTAAATATTGCACTTGGTGCAGAAAGGAAGGACATGTTATTATGAATTGTTATGCCAAACACAAATACATGGTGCAATAATAGCACTCCGCAGGGAAGCTATCAGGGACCCAGGCAAGGTCTCTAAACTGGGGACCCTTAGCAAACAGTGTAGTAAGGCCAGTAGTTGTAGAACAACGAAATAAAACAGCAAATATTATTAACGCAGAAAATGTAGAACAAAAAGTAAAAATACATATTAATGAAGATAGAAATCTTCCAACGAAAACATATAATGAACTAAATAGTAATAATACACAACTTGACACGAATAATATAGGAATTAAGGAAATTAAAAATAAACAAATTATAAAAAAAAAACAAATAAAGTAAAGAAAGTAAAACCAATTGAATCGGAAATTAAAAATATTAAAATCAAGAATAATAAAATCAAAAGTAAATCAAATAAAAAGAAAGTCGTAGACTGTGGATACATTCGGTACAGGGGCAAGTATGATTTTCAATGAATTAATTTCAGTATTTCTTTTTATTATTAGCGCTATGTGAGTTTTATCGTCAGAAGTGTATAATAAATGCACGATTTGTAAAATTAAATTGTCTCCAATTGTTAATAATTTTAACAGTAAATTTATGTCGAGGAAAATGAAATTAGCTTCACAATTAGGCATGCATCGTAAAATATTTAACCGGCATGGAGAGTGTTTCAAAATATCCTTTACAAGTGATGTGTTCATTGAAGTACCTTGCGAGGCAGCAAAAAATGGAAAACTTACTTTGTTAGTGGATTCTGGAGCTGAGGCCAGCCTGATTAAAGAAAATAGGATGGCACATTTGCCGAATTTTAATAAAAATATTCAGAAGGATCTGAGTGGTGCTTTTGGTGGATGCGTTAGAATCTTATGCTCCACTAAGATTCAGCACACAAACATAGAAAACCTGAGTTTAACGCTACACGTTGTGTCACTTGAACAAGGGATACCAGCAGATGGAATAGTCGGGCGTGACAATCTCTGGAACAGATCTAAATTGCAGATCTATAAATGCGTTATATAAAAAAATTACATTTTTTAATGAAGACAAAAATCCCCTTGTTAAATTTCCATTAAAATCATTGCAAGACATAGAAAATATTAATTTTAATCAACAAATCAGGGTACAGCCCAGAACAGCCATGGTTGTATCACTGCCGTTAAGAACAATAATTCCTATTGTTTTGTTGCACAAACAGTAAATTCAGCCAGGAGTATATTTGGGAAAGAGTTTAACAAACGTTAGAAGAAATAGCGTATATGCATATATTTTAAATGCCACCGATAAGGAGGTAACCCATACTAGCGTATCCGGATTATAACAAACCCTTTTTGCTCACGACAGACGCCAGTAACGAAGCAATTGGCGCGGTTCTTTCGCAAGGTGAAGTTGGAAGCGACCGTCCGATCGCGTTTGCAGTAGGTCTCTTACCGATGCGGAAACACGCTACTCTACTATAGAGAAAGAATTTTTGGCAATTGTATGAGTAACAAAAAATTTTAGGGCGTATCTTTTGGGAAGACCATTTAAAATTTATACAGATCATCAGCCCCTAAAGGGTATAGCAAACTTAAAAGATCAGACATCACGTCTTGCGCGTTTCCGACACAAATTATCGGAATATGATTTCGAAATTCATTATAAACCGGGAAAAACGCGGATGCGCTTAGTCGCATACCGAATAATACTGAAAAAGTAGTTGTAGTACAAACACGTTCGAAAACCATGAAAAGAGA
Source organism: Dryomyza anilis (assembly GCA_951804985.1). Taxonomy (NCBI): domain Eukaryota; kingdom Metazoa; phylum Arthropoda; class Insecta; order Diptera; family Dryomyzidae; genus Dryomyza; species Dryomyza anilis. The sequence goes on along the minus strand of OX638136.1, from coordinate 9,583,027 downwards.
CAAGGAAGACGATAAGAAACAGTAAGAATGCGATCTTGACGATTTGATAACAAAGGAAAATGACAATATAATAATTCTAGCTGAACCTCGGGACATAGAGACGGTAATTAAAGATTTTCACGATTCACCGTTAGGTGGTCACCAAGGTGGCGTAAAAACATTTATAAGAATTCGGCAACAGTACCGATGGAAGGGTATGCAAAAGCAAATAAAGTATTATGTGAAAAATTATACAAAATGTCAGGTAAACAAGAGTTCAAGGCTTACGAAGATGCCAATGGTTCTCACTGATACGCCAGTCAGACTCTTTGACAAAGTGTACATGGACATGGTGGGTATTCTGCCTGAAACCACTTCAGGGAATTGTTGAGTGTTAATATAATGGCAGTAGTCATGTGAACACATTTCTCCTTAGTCAGATGACAATCAGTCATTTGAATACACTTTTCCTATTGGACATCTCTTGCTGTTCATTAAATTAGGTTGCTAACATATTTTAATAATATATTGTTCAATTGTTATTGAAAACAAAAGCATGCCATTTTCAATATGGGTTAACAACGCACTTGTTGTTGTTGTTAAAACATGCGGCGAAAATATACAATGTCAGCACTAGTGACTATGAACCCAATTCGCGGCAGCTTTAAGCGGTTGAATTGTAAACAAATATGCACGCAATAAAACTACCTGGTAGGCAAAGAAACTCATGACGACTTTAAATTAAGGTTATCATGAGTTAATGAATTTTTGTATGAGTTGCGGTTTTTCTCAAGGTCAGGGTTAAGAACTCTGGCGAAATGTGAAATTAAAGAAAAACAGCAAGAGATGTTTGAGAAAGTAGCATTGAAACTTAGTTTAAGTATTAGTATATAAGCTTTAGTTATTTAGTTCTTAAGACAGTTGTTATTAGATTAAGAAGTGAGTCCAAGAAGTGGAACAGAAAAAGGAAATAAAAATTATAAAGAGGATAAACTTGAAATGGAGTAAGTGTTATTATTTATTCAATGTCTTATTTCTAGGTGATAAAATTGGGACATTAACATTTGCGCAGCCGATTTTAGAACCAAACACTCTAGATAGAGAAAAAATTATAAAAATATAAACATTTTTGGAAAATTAGAATAGTTTCGTTGGAAAAAATATCTTAAACTGCTACGTTTAATGGAAACTCTTCAATCAGAATTAAAAAAAGCACAACTTGAAACAACAAAATTAAATGGAGAAATTGGACTTTTTATTGAACGTTTGTGGACAGAGATTAAAAAAATAAACGGTTCAAAAGACTACATTCAGCTAGTTAGAGAAAAGATTAGAACCACTGCTGTCACGAGAATAGAAGAAGCAGACATAATATTCTTATCATTTTTAGAAATAATAGAAGCGAAGACAGATTTTAGCATAACAGAGAAAGAAAAATTAGAGACAGAGTTAACAGAATTAAAAAATTGAATAATTGCTTAAGAGATCAAATTAAAACAATTTTGGATCACGCAGAACACTTAGACGAAAATAAAGGAAAACTAGTGGAAATTATTGAAAACCGGAATTACATAGACACACCGGAATCCTCTAGAAGTGCCCGATTCAGGGCTGAGTATGGTAGTATCACAGATGCACAAAAAAGAATTGTACAATTAGAAGATAGAAATAGACTACTACAGAAAGAATTAGAGTTAGTAACCAAGGACTCATTGATACATAAGGAAGCTGTAAATAACAGTGAAATAAGTCACACAGAAAAAATAAATTTCCCGGAATTTAAAATGGGTATCGAACATATTGCAAAAATGGTGAACCATTTTGTTCCGATGTTCTCAGGCACGGACTCCAATGATTTACCCTCAGAAGTATGTAAATTCATACAAGGATGTGATTTAGCGGTAAAGTCAACAAAAGAAACAGAGTTTCAAGAATTTTTATCGCATTCGACCTAGTAAAAGGTATTCAATTTAGCGGATTAGCTGAATTATATATTTAATAAAGAGGACATATCTTAAAACCGTAACATTAGACTCAGTGATAAATGAAATAAAGGAGACATATTAAAGATCTACCGAAGAAATTCGACCTTTTGCAAGACGCCTAAATGTACTAAAAACAAAGGCGGTGGAATTAATAAAAGAAAAATATAATGGCAAAGGGGACGAAGCTATGCTAATAGAATTAGGCAAATCCATACAAAAGACTTTTAAGGTAGGCCTTAAGGACAGCACACTGAAAATACACATGCTAAATAATAAGGCGGACTCACTAGATTCACTGATGCTGAAGCGGTAGAAACGTTGGAGACGATACAAAGTGGGCGTGTAAGAGAAACATCGCATAGTGCCGCAGAGGTGCTTTTTAGCAGAGCCTCACACCCCACATGTGGAGAAATCGGTATAAAAAATTCAACCGAAAGGAATAAAGTGGAAACCCCATGTTCATTTTGCGGTAATGTAGGACACACGCGGGATGAGTGCGTCAGTCGAAAAAATACTCCATACTGTCAAGGATGTGAGACCTATGGTCACGAAACGAACTTAAGATGTGCACAGAAAATAAATGAACCAGAGCAGGAATTTACAAGTAAACAACAAACGCAAAATAACAACTATAATGATGGCTTCACGAACAATACGCAAGCCCATAATAGCAATTCTAATGCTCGTGGTAATAATAACTACAACAATGAGAATTATAATAATAATGGAAATAATAGGAATTATAATAATAACAATAATAATAGAATATATAACAACAATAATAGGAAAACTAACAATAATAATAGAAATAATAATTACAACAATGGAAATAACTATAACAATAATAATACCAATAGTCGTCAAAATTATAATAATAATGACGATAGGAGAAATGGAAATAATAATAACAACAACAATAATAATAAGAAAGATTTAAATAATTGTAAATGGTGTGCAAGAATCGGGCATACGTTGGAAAACTGTTACGCGAAGAAAAATTTTGAGTCTACCCGTAATCAGGGAAACTGTTAGGGGCCCAGAATAGGCCAATTATCTGGGAACCCAAGACAAGTTGCGACATCAGGCCAACGAAGATAGGAATTGTGAATCAGACGCCGTGTGCGGCAGTGGATACGTTCGCTATCAATGGTAGGAAAATGGCAGATAATTTTTGTTCACGTTGAACATCTTTGGCATAATAGCATTAACAGCAAAAAATAATTTTTATGATTGCATAATGAATAGAATATGTATTGAGGAAAATAAGAAGAAATTAAATGATCTGATAACTTCAGGAATTCATAGCATAAATAAAAATATGAGTAAATATATTGAAAATATTAAGGAATTTACAAAATCAAATAAAAATCGCATTATTTATAGTAGACATGGGGAATTCAGACAGATATCAAAATTAAATGATGTCTTTATAGAAATTCCTTGAAAGGAAGCAAAAAATGGGAAACTAATATTACTAGTAGATTCTGGTGCAGACTCTAGCTTGGTAAAGTGGAGTGCATTAGATAATAAACTAGAGAGAAATTTAAAAGACACAAAAGATTTGAGCGGAGCATTTGGGGGACATGTGACCAACGCAGGATCAATTGAAATTCAACATATGGAACATAGAAGGCTCAGTCTGACGTTACATACAATAATGCAGGATCAGGGAGTTCCGGCAGACGGTATACTTGGACGAGATAATCTATGGAACCACGCAATCATCAATGCAGTGGAAAAGGGATTAACCTTTATAGACAGAAACAAAAATAAAATTGTAACACTACCACTCAGATCACTAGATGAAATAAATAAAATATTATACAGTGAAGAAATAAAAATAACAGCAAGATCTAAAGTTATCGCCAGATTACCACTACGAACCAAGATCCCCGTACCAAGATCCCCGTAGTAAGTAAATTAAAAAACAAGAAATTTCGCCAGGAGTTTATATCGGAGAAACCATATCAAATGTGAGAAAAAATAGTGTTTACGTTTCAGTGTTAAACTCAACAGAAAAAGATATAATATTGAATAAGAAGATACAGCTCAAATTTTTAAATTATAATAAATTTAATAACCAGTGAGTGGCACAATGAATAGTGTACAAAGAATAAACATACGACACAGAATATGCAAAATATTTAACTCATTAAAATTGGATCCAAATGCAAATGTTGAAAAGAAGGCATCCATAGAAAAAATATGTGCGTCATACCATGATGTATTTCTGTTAGAGGGGGATGAGCTATCGTATACACCTATTTTAAAACATAAAATCCCCACAATAGACGGCCAACCTCCGATCAACCGAAAACAATATAAATTACCACATATTCACAGAGAAGAAATCAACAAACAGGTGAAGAAGTTATTAGACGACGATATTATATCACCAAGCACGTCCCCTTGGAATTCACCACTATTGTTGGTACCTAAAATGAGTGGCAATTGACGGGGGCACCTGCTACGTTTCAAAGAATAATGAACCACATTTTAACAGGATTGCAGGGAATTGATTGTTTCGTATATCTGGACGATATAGAAAACATAATGGAGCACGAAATTAGACTATGTAAAGTGTTAGAAAAATTGAGGGAAAATAATTTTAAATTAAATACGGAAAATGCAATTTTTTAAGGCGTGAAATAGTATATTTAGGGCACAAATGCACGGAGTCAGGCGCAATGCCAGATCCCGATAAAATAGAATGTGTAAAATATATTCCGGTACCCAAGACCAAGAAACAGGTACAAGCCTTCTTAGGTTTAGTAAATTATTACAGAAAATTCGTTAAGAATATGGCAAGGTTAACACTACCGATTAATAAACTGTTGCGGAAGGATGCCAGTTTTGTATGGACAGACAAGTGCCAGGACTCATTTATAAAACTTAAGGAAGCAATTATTTCACCTAATGTTCTAGCATACCCAGATTTTTCAAAACCATTTGTATTGACAACAGATGCAAGTGAAGAAGCTATAGGAGCAGTGCTGTCACAGGGCGAGCCAGGTTCTGATCGACCAATCGCATTTGCAAGTAGAGCTCTGAATGATGCAGAAACAAGATTCTCAACAATTGAACGAGAATTTTTGGCAATAGTATGGGCCACAAAAAATTATAGAGCGTATTTGTTGGGGCGTCCATTAAACCAAAGGCAATAGATCCACAACCGGACGTCAGTAAGCCAGTCTTGGACGACACAGTAACGGATATGGATGGTGAAACAATCTCGAGTCAAGTATTAACCGATCCTGAAGAAATTAAAACAGTACTTAGAGACTTTCACAACTCGCCGTTAGGGGGTCATCAGGGCACACTAAAAACATATTTTCGAAAAGGTAAGCAATATAGATGGAAGGGTATGCAAAAACAAATTAAAGAGTACGTAAAAAATTGCCCTAAATGTCAAGTTAACAAAAGTTCTAAACTAACAAAAATGCCAATGGTCTTGACAGATACACCAACGCGCCCATTTGATAAAGTTTATATGGACTTAGTAGGAATTTTACCCGAGACAGTATCTGGCAATAAATACATTTTAACATTTCAAGACGATTTTTCAAAATATATGTGCTGTGTAGCAATACCAGACGCAGAAGCAAGCACAGTGGCTAAAGCATTTCATGATGAAATAATAACACGCCACAATATTCCGAAAATTCTAGTAACTGACAATGGCTCTAATTTCGTGTTAAATTATTTTCTGATACATGCAAATTATTGGGTATTAAAAAAATGCACATTACACCCTATCACCCACAGGCAAATGAATCATTAGAACGTAGTCACAGACCATTAGCAGAATATTTGAGATGTTTTGCTAAAGAGGATGGTTCCAATTGGGATCAATGGTTAAATTCGGCAATGCATGTCCATAATAATACGATGCATGTGTCAACTGGGCAAACACCTTTCCGAACACTATATGGTTATGATTCTGATATGCCAACTAATTTGAAACGTAAAGTTTCACCACTATATAACGCCGATGATTATAACAAAATATTAAAATATCAAATACAGCGGGCGCATGAAATAGTGAGACAAAATCAAGAAAAAGTAAAAGAAAAATCTATAACATTCTACGATAAATCATTAAATCCCATTGAGTTTCAAATTGGGGAAATGGTTGTAATGAAGAATCAAAATAGGAAAAATAAATTTTCACCAATATGGGTAGGGCCCTATAAGTTTCTGTCCGTCACTACCCCCGTGACAACGACAATATTAATAAAAGGAAAGGGAAAGAAAATACACAACAATTTGTTGAAAAAATACCATAATTAGAAATTGATGTATTAAGTGCGGAAATATATTTATAAATATATTGCGAAAAGTTTAGTATTGTGTGATAATGAATAGGAAATAGGAAAACAGAAGAAACGGTACCCACAAATCGCTATGTATTACTTAATTTACTAGCATGTGGCGAACTAAATTTAAAGGTTATAAAACAAGAAATATTAGGGAAAATATAAATAAGAAAGAATTATATGGTTGAATTATTAATTTTAAATTAAAATATAATGAGAAGAAGATTTTGATGAATTGAATTTTGAATTATTAATTTATGTTAATTGCTGACGAGCAAATAAATGACGAGTAATCAAATGCTCCAAATGATATATGAGAAAAATGATTGAATTAAAAACTAGAAATAATATGAAAAAAAATTATATAAATACGTTACTACGAATGAAAATTAGGTTTTTAGAGCTAGTATATGCTCTAAAAGAGACTATTATGATTACAGAAATATTATAAAAAATTATGAGAAAATGCATACAACAGTTGCAAAATGCATACAAGACTTTTTAGAGTTAGCAAATGATCCAATTATTATATTAATATTTATTTTATTAAAGCAGATAAATATTACTTCGGGTAATAAATGTGCAATAAATTATGAGTTTATGTTTTCGATGTACTCTTCGAAAAGAGTCGACATCCGTAAGACTTTATGCTAATCTTAGGCTATTAATTAATTAATTTATAAATAAGACAACGAATTGTTTAAATTGTGAAGTAATTTTAAATATTAATCCAACAGCGGCCAGGAAATTGCGTTGAACGAAGCAAGGGTATGCTATGAGCGAGGTAATAATGTTTACAGCGCAATGCAAATTCTTGGCAACGAAATCGCAACCTATGCAATGAAATGTATTAATTAAGAAAATATAAGGTAATCCAATTTAACCAAGTTGTTAAAATGTTAAAATTTTGAGAAAATTAATTACCTCTATTAAAGTAATTAACGCAATAAATTAGATAGTATAGATATAAGATATCAACCATTGACTAGAAGCAAATCACTAATACTAGCCTACGAATACTGGTCTGCAACTTGATCAATTGCATACTCGTATTAGTAATAGTATTAGGTAAACTATAACGGAGACTTAAAATGATCACTTCTGTTCCGTTATGATTTACGAAAAGCAAGAAAATGAAAATATTTGAAGATGTTGAAAATCAAAAATAGCTGAAAATAATTGATGATGTTGAAAATAAAAGATGTTGAAAATCAAATAGCAGAAAATAATTGAAAATCAAAAATAGCTGAAAATAATTGATGATGTTGAAAATCAAAAATAACTGAAAATAATTGAAGAAGTTGAAAAGCAAAAATATCTGAAAATTAAAGATGTTGAAAAGCTGAAAATAATAGCTGGTCAAAACGCCCAATTTTTCTTAGAATAAAAAGAACAGTTATTTTAAATTTTCGTTTTATTATTTTATTTTAATATTCTTTTTACATAGTATTAACTGCTGAAAACGTGAGAATAATTGAAGATTTCTAAAATCACAATAGCTGAAAAAATTTGAAGATGTATAAAAGTAAAAGAGCTGAAAGTAATTAAGAGGTTTAAAATCAAAAATAGCTGAAAATAATTGAAGAGATTTAAAACCATAAATAGCTGAAAATAAGTAAAGATGGCCTAAATTAGAACCCCAAAATTAGCTGAAATATTTGGCAAAGAAATTTTGTTGAAATAAAAAGAATAGTTGTTTTAAATTTTTTTTTTTATTTTTTATTTAGTTTTATATTTTCAGAAACAATTTTTATTAAGTTTTACTTCGAGTTACGATTCAGCAGGTGCAACGAAGTCAGCATGTCAGGTATGGGCTCTACAGTGTATCCCCTCGTTTTTGAGTAGAATAACATCATTTCTATGCTTTGAACACGTAGGATAGCTTCCTCTAAGGTGTTTCGACGCCTGCCTTTCTCGATGGTTGCTTTGACGAACTCGACCAATCCGGGCTCGTCCCAGCAGTGCTTTAATGACCACTGCCGGGCATATCCCTCGCAGAAGTCAAAGATATTCGAAGTCGCCATAATTGAGGAAATTGAAGTATTACAGAATTGAAATAATACAATTGAGATATGATACAACACTGAACGAATTATGATAAAGAAACTCAGGTATAAATACAATAAATTACACATTACCAAAACACATAAAAAAAAAGGAAGTATACGGGGGCAGAATGTTGAGTTAGCTAAATTGGACATTTTCTGGCCGACCCGCTTATGAAAGATAGTTGCCGCAAATTTAGGGCGAGGTGAAGATATGTGGAGATTGTTTTTGTGAATGAATTCTTGTTTGAAGTTTTTTTTTTTCTCTTACATCATACAAAAAGAAGATGAAAATTATAATGCAAATAGAGTTGCATATTTTATTTCAAAAATATTTTGTATTTAGAAAATTACAACGTATATACAGATGCATATTTTAAATGAAGAAGAAGATAATTTTAATGCACATAGAGTTACATATTGTATTTTGCGAAAAGAAGATGATAATTATAATGCAAATAGAGTTGCATATATTGTTTCAAAAATATTTTGTATTTAAAAAATTACAACGTATATATAGATGCATATTTTAAATGAAGAAGAAGATAATTTGAATGCACATAGAGTTACATATTTTATTTCGCAAAAAGAAGATGACAATTATAATGCAAATAGAGTTGCATATTTTATTTCAAAAATATTTTGTATTTAGAAAATTACAATGCATATTTTATTTTGTGAAGATATCTTAAATGAAGAAGAAGATAATTTGAATGCACATAGAGTTGCATATTTTATTTCGCAAAAAGAAGATGACAATTATAATGCAAATAGAGTTGCATATTTTATTTCAAAAATATTTTGTATTTAGAAAATTACAATGCATATTTTATTTTGTGAAGATATCTTAAATGAAGATGAAGATAATTTTAATGCACATAGAGTTACATATTGTATTTTGCAAAAAGAAGATGATAATTATAATGCAAATATAGTTGCATATTTTATTTCAAAAATATTTTGTATTTAGAAGATTACAACGTATATACAGTTGCATATTTTATATTGTGAATATATTTTAAATTAATTAGAAAATAATTTTAATGCACATAGAGTTGCATATTTTGTTTCGTAAGAATATTTTGTATATACACAATTATAATATAACAGAGTTGCATACATTGCAATAATTGTTATTACTCAGACTAACGTCTAAGGTCAATTTTCAGAATTTTAATGCAACACAAATAAGTATATATACAGCAGTATATTCTAAGGTCAATTTTAAGAGTTTTTGTTGGTGCAATATATGTATATACGCTGAATGCACAATGAATAAAATGTACTGGAGCAACTATGTATAATAAGATTATTTGTATATGGGTAGATTACTGCGATAATTAATACAAAATAGTATATAACAAACTTAGATATAAGTAAAAATTGGAGCGAAGCAACTCTGTGACAGGAAATTTAATATAAATTAAATAAGTGTATAATGTTGGCGATAAATTTGACTTTCCTGTTCGTAATGGTGGTCAATGGATAACTCATTTGGAGACCGACAGCATTGGATCAACATCCACTAATGTTCGAGAGAAAGTCAGATGCGTGGATTTACAACGACGAATGGACCGTGATAACAAAGTTTGTGCCGACCGATCTAAAAGAATTATTGAAGCTAACTGCCGACTTTATCACGAAGGCGCAAGATTCATGTAAGACAATGGAACAGTTTGTAGCCACAATGGAATACGTAGAGGCGTGTGGCATACCATGGAAAGAAACAGAAGATGTCTTGATGAATGTATAAAAAACAAGCAATCGAATTAAGGGGATGATGGAGAAGCATGATAGCAGTGGCAACCATTACCAAGGAGGAAAGACAAAGCGAGCTATAGAGATAGTAGAGGAAGCTCTGCACTGGGCATTTGGAGTAATGGACCACCGTGACGAGCGTATAATTGGCAACCACCTGATGCAGTTGGAGAATAGAGAGCGCAAAACCTATGATACGATGGAAAAACAAGTTACGGTGATGGCCAGTAATTATGATAAATTGGCCAGACCCCTGGAAGCAACGATAAAGAAGATAGAAGGGTTACAGATTGGATTGAACGCCACGCTGACGGACCTAGCCAAAATTAAAACACAGTCACAAGAAAGGATGGCTTCGTTGGAATTCTCTATTAAAATGCTGCGGATTAAGACAATCATGAACACAAACCTAATAGAGCTCCAGGGTCAGCAGACCAGGGAGTTGGCTATTGTAGAAGATCTGACGCATGGGGTACTACATCCAGATATACTCGATAAGGCGATGCTGAGTGAACTGTCATCAGAACTGAAGTTGGCATCAGATTCCCGGTGGTTTCTAAATGATGTACTCAATGTACACATCGTGGCCCAAGTGAAAACATTTGCAAGCAGCGGGTCACTGGTAGTAGTAGTAAAAATTCCTTTACCAGAGGCTACCCCGTTCAATTTGTTGAAGGTGTATGCCGTTCCATTTCCAGGCCAAAAGGGATGGGACTTGGTGGTGCAGAACGCAGGAGAGTACATAGCGGCCAGCAGGAAGAAGGATAGGTACCTAAAACTGTCAGGAGAAGACGTGTCCCGGTGTGTGAAGCCCGCAGGGCAGTCAGCGATGAACAAAGGTGCTATACTGTGTCGAAATCCAGGAGTGCTGAGACCAGGTGAAATGCTGAGACCAGGTGAAAGTCTGAGGGCAAGCTGTAAATTTGCGGCAGTGGCTGCAAACGTGTTTTATCTGGTAAAAACAGAAACACTTAACCGATGGTTTTACAGAGGACATGATGAGGGATTTGTCCTACAGTTCGGCGAAGAAGAAGCCGAAGAAAGGCTAACTGGTTTTGGATATTTCGTCCTAAGTCAGGGTTGTTCCTTGAGAAACCACGAGTTGCGGATCGCGTTCAAAAATACACCTGTGATTTGGCATGAGTTCGAAATACAGCAATTCGACCACAGGGAACTCCAGGAGGCGCTGAGACTAGATGAAATAGCAGCTAACCCGAAAGAAGGAGTGAAAGAAGGAGAAGGAGCGCATATTGTTGCCATGGACCACACCAACCTGAGAAAAGAGGTGGCCGCGGGTTATCAAAACCTTGACAACCTGCGATTGGAGTTAGCACGTGGGCGCAGCACAGTTTTTGATAAGGGTTTTACTGAACAGATGTCCGTTGTAACCGTGAGTACCTGTGGCGTGGTTTGCATCCTTCTAATACTAGGATTATGGTGTCGAAAGCAAGCTGGACAAAGCCGTCGACGTCAAGGGGACTTCAAGGAGACTCGACTAAACGTTGCTGGATCTTCAAGCAGCAAGACCGTTGCATTCGAAACTAATGATAAGCAATCAGAAGTAAGTAAGCCAGAGAACAACCAAGAGGATCTGAAGGCAACTACGGGACTGGAAGTACCGCTATCACAGATGAGGCTCGCTGCACCCATGCCAATGGTAAGAAGGGTTTTGCTGTCTGCAGAGCCAACCATTATACCTATGGAGTTCAACGACGGAGAGAATTGGTAGAAACCCAAGGCACCAGCGGGAAAAGTTCTATTTGAGCCCACCCAGGGAACTATAAAGGCATACGAGGAAGAACAATATTTCAAAACAGAGGCACCGGTAAGCCTGTGGGAACGAGCAGTAACTCAACAGGCCACACGCAACTTACAGAGGACACTGGAGCAATTACAAAAGGAAATTGAAGACAACCATGAGGTAAACAACGGCAATAATGAGACAACAATGGCAATAGCACACAAAAACGACGATTACTAAGCAGGAAGGCGAACGTATATATGTATGTAGTAGGAATAGAGTAAGTCAATGTATGAAGGTTTGAAGTGATATAAGGAAAAAAAAAAAAAATTTTTTTTTTGTAAGGGGGGAGGAATGTTGAGTGTCAATATAATGGCAGTCAGTCATGTGAACACATTTCTCCTAAGTCAGATGACAATCAGTCATTTGAATACACTTTTCCTATTGGGCATCTCTTGCTGTTCATTAAATTAGGTTGCTAATATATTTTAATAATATATTGTGCAATTTTTATTGAAAACAAAAGCATGCCATTTTCAATATGGGTTAACAACGCACTATATATACAATATACAATGTCAGCACTAGTGACTATGAACCCAATTCGCGGCAGAGTTAAGCGGTTGAATTGTAAACAAATATACACGCAATAAAACTACCTGGTAGGAAAAGAAACTCATGACGACTTTAAATTAAGGTTATCATGAGTTAATGAATTTTTGTATGAGTTGCGTTTTTTCCCACGGTCAGGGTTAAGAACTCTGGCGAAATGTGAAATGAAAGAAAAACAGCAAGAGATGTTTGAGAAAGTAGCATTGAAACTTAGTTTAAGTATTAGTATACAAGCTTTAGTTATTTAGTTCTTAAGACAGTTGTTATTAGATTAAGAAGTGAGTCCAAGAAGTGGAACAGAAAAAGGAAATAAAAATTATAAAGAGGATAAACTTGAAATGGAGTAAGTGTTATTATTTATTCAATGTCTTATTTCTAGGTGATAAAATAGGGACATTAACAGAATAAATACATCTTAACGTTTCAGGACGATGTTTCTAAATTTATGTGCTGTGTGGCTATACCCGATGCGGAAGCCAACACCGTAGCAAAAACATTCTTCAACGAAATAGTTACACGCCACTATATACCCAAAGTATTGGTAACAGACAATGGATCGAACTTCGTTTCCAAACTATTTTCGGATACATGTAAATTGGAATTAAAAAAATACATATAGCACCCTACCATCCACAGGATAGTGGGTCATTGGAATGAAGTCATCGTCTACTAGCTGAATATTTACGAAGTTTTGCTAAAGAGGATGGGTCAAACTGGGAACAATGGTTAAATTCTGCAATGCATGTTCATAATAACAAGGTGCATACGACGACGGGTCAAACACCATTCCGTACGTTGTACGGGTTTGACTTCGACATGCCTACGAATTTAAAGAGTAAATGTTCACCTTTATATAACGAAGATGACTACAATAAGGTACTAAAGTACCAAATACAGCGATCACACGAGATCGTCAGGCAAAATCAATGTAGGGCCAAGGAGTTGTCGAAAATACAATACGAAAAGAACCTCAACCCTATACAATTCAAACCACACGACATGGTTTTAATGAAAAACCAAACTAGGAAGTTCTCTCCAATTTGGAAGGGACCCTACGTGGTCGTAGAGGGAAGTGGGCCAGTGACCACGACGATATTGATCAAAAACAAAGATAAGAAAATTCACAATAATTTGTTAAAGGCACAAATAGTGTATTCCGTTAAAACTTAAAATATTATAATAATTAAAAATAATAATTTAGTAATAAGAAATACAAATACATATATATATATATATATATATATATACTTATAATTTTAAAGTTAGTTAATCATCAATTGAGAAAAGAAATAAATAAAGCACATGCAACCAATTGCATTAATTTAAATTTAAATCAATGTTAGTCATAAAATTGTCAAATTCAATACAGATAATGCAAAACTAACAATTGCATTACTGACCTATATTAATAGCGCAAGGTATCAAACCTTGAAAAGGGTCATTCCCCCAAGTGTTTCATGCTGAAGCACATATGCAATTTGTACGAACATAATTATATCATACAATAAGCAAGCGTTAATAGCTGACATATAAATGCAGATCTTGCAGTTTTTTTTTTTTTTTGATACCATAAACAATGCAAATAAATAAAATTCAATTTTACCGTCATGCCAGTAGGAAGTTTCATATAATGTGACTTATATGAGTACACAAAAATAATATAATAAAATATTAAACATATTTAGAAAATAAATCTCAACTCTAATTATATTTATTTACATGAAGAGAAATTATAGGTACTTTTGTATATTAATATAATTCAATTTGAATAAGTTTGAATATAAAAATAAATTTTAAATGAATTTGAAGATCTTTCTTATAATAATTTAAATTTCTTAAAGAAGAAGAAAAATATCAGTTAGTATTAAAATTTAAAAAAAGAGAGATATATAAATATTTAGTACAGTTAAAATTAAAAAGAATATATTAGTAGAATAAATTAAATGTAAAAAAACAAGTAATAAATAAAAGCAAAGAATTTAAAATTAAAAAAAAGCGATTTATACATTAAATTATTTAGTGTATTTGAAATAAAAAAAAAGTTTTAATAATTGAATTGAATAAATAAAAGAGGAAACATATTAGTAAAATAAATAAAATGAATAAAAAATATATATATATTATATATATATATATATATATATATATATATATATATATATATATATATATATATATATATATATATATATATATATATAATTAAATATTAAAGAAAAAAAAATGAGAAAAAATATAATAAGAAGAGATCAAAACAAAAAAAATAAGAAAAAAAAAATAATAATAAATATGAAAAAAAACAAATTTTAATTATAGAGAAAAAAAAGAAAATAATATTAACTATTCAATTTTTGTAGCCGCGGTAGCTCAGTGGTTAGTGCGTTGGACTGCGAGCCGAAAGGTCCCCGGTTCAAGCCTGGACTGGGGCTAACAACATCTTTTCATAGAAACATTTTTCTATACCGCGCTACCTCTCGGCAGTAAATGGCAAAACTCCGAGAGTAAAAACATTGCCTATGAAAAGCTCTCACCCGCCGTTCGGATTCGGCAATAAACTGTAGGTCCCACCACTTTGAGTACAAATATAACACGCTCAGCTCAAAATGGTGAGAGAGCTCGGCCTAAGTTCTTATAGAACTGTAGTGCCAAACTATTATATTATTCAATTTTTAAAGAGAAAAAAAGAGACAAAATAAATATATATGAAAAAAAATATGTAAAAGAAAAAGGAGAACTAAAACTAAAAAAAAAAGGTATAAAAATGTTTATTAAAGAGAAAAAAAAGAAGAATATAAGAAGAGAAGAAAAAAAATATATATATAGAAAAAAAAGAAGAGAAAAAAATATTTATATGAAAAAAATAAGGAGTATTAGAATTAAAAA
Organism: Dryomyza anilis; assembly: GCA_951804985.1. Taxonomy (NCBI): domain Eukaryota; kingdom Metazoa; phylum Arthropoda; class Insecta; order Diptera; family Dryomyzidae; genus Dryomyza; species Dryomyza anilis. The sequence continues at coordinate 9,567,708 of OX638136.1, read as the reverse complement.
AAAAATATATTTTAATTTTTATCTAACATTTTATTTAAAAAAAAAGATATACAAATTTGTATTCGAAATTAAATAAATTTTTAAAAAACTAAATTTAATCAGATTAAAAAAAAAAAAAATATATATATATATATATATATATATATATATATATATATATATATATATACATATACATATACATATATAATTAATTCAACAATTTTTGAGAAGATTTAAAATAATAAATATATGTATATACAAAATATTTAATCTACAATGTATTCTATATACATATATATTTATATAACAAAAAAAAAAATTTATGAAATAAAAAAAAAAAAAATATATGAAATATTTTTTTTTTATTTTGTGTATTGAAGGGGGATTGTGTCCGCCGCATTGAGTCCCTCCGCATATAAGACGACGATCTTAGTCATTGGGCAAAATACATAATTTCACTAAAATTACACTTTGTTAATAAAAGCTAGTACTACACTAAATAGTAATACTTCAAATAATGTGCATACCATATTTCAAGTAATTTAAGTATTTTAAAATCAATCAACACACGTCTTGTTACATGAATAATTATATATTATACGAAAATTATATTAAGATTACATAAATTAGTACCACACCAGTAGTGTGACACCACATATTTGGAATAGTTTAAAAACAAAATTAAATTACTTGTTTGTAAAATCTTCGTGCAAATTTTAAAATATCCAAGTGAACAAAAAATTATTATTTAGAATGACCAACAGCGCTGGATACTCAGAAGACGCATAGATAATCGTTGGGGTCTTTAGACTTCAGTGGGGACATGTGGAAGGAGCTCCGGGTGTTATCAACAAGATGAAGAAGCGAAGCAGACGTCCAGCAGATTCAAATAAAGTAAAGAAAAACGAAGAAATGAAGCAGAGTGGCAGCATATTTAAAGACGTAGAAGGATGCACTAGGAGCAAACTTGTTATTATACCAAGCACAAGTAGATTGCAGTGATTGAATTTTAATCATAAAACTATAACAGCCAGAAACAAAATGCAGAAAACAATATTCAACATTGATCTGAAAATGTATATAAAAAGTCCAATTATTATGTCTTCCATCGCACATATAGAAAAAGCGATACAGTAACGATTTTCTGATATCAACAATTCATTGAAGAGGAACAAGGCAAATCTGACCCAACACACAGAAGAGCAAGAGGAGAAATCTGGGTCAACAGTAGGGCATAAGTCTCTCATGTAATTATTCACACCTCTCTAACCCAAATATAAAATCAATATATTCATTGTAAAATACCAACAAACACACACACTCAATACACATGCGAAACACAAATTGAACAAGTTTATCTATTTACATATATATGTTCATACTTATAATGAGAATATAACCGATTTCATATTTGTAATTGGTTGATAATTATTATACATATATATATATATATATATATATATATATATATATATATATATATATATAAATATATATATATAATATATATGTATAATAATTATCAACCAATTACAAATATGAAATCGGTTATATTCTCATTATAAGTATGAACAAATATTAACAGTATAAAGAAAAATTATGAAATAAAAATAATAACAATATATAAAAAAAAGAAAAAAAAATATATATAAAAAAGAAGAAATCTAAAAAAAAAAATTAAAAAAAAACAAAAAAAAAATTTATATATATATATATATATATATATATATATATATATATATATATATATATATATATATATATTATTATCATTATTATTATTGAAACCCATTTAATTATTCAAACATATTTTTATAGATAATTTAAAAAAAACAAAAAAAAAAAAATAATAACATATTATATTTATTATCACCATGTTAAAATAAGCATATTATTTTATTATATTATTAATATTAACTCTAAGAAAACATAATTTCTGTATTTTCAACAATATATTTCAGACATTTTGTAAAAAATTATCATTAATCCTAATATTAATAATAATTTTGTTCATAAGAGAGGAGGAATGTTGTGAATTAGTGCATACATTTTTCTTTTCTTTATGGTTCTTTACTATTCATTCAATTTTGGATGTTGCTGTACATATGTTTAGTGCATCATGTTTTTATATCATGTTGTACTCATGTTGTACAGCAACATGTTCATAGCATTGTCCCAACGCTTTACGTTGGCAACAATGATAATAATTTGGCAAAGCGCTAAGCTTTGCATAGAAGGTTAGCTTGCACAGTTAACAGAAGCTGGCAATAATTTGGCAAAGCGCTAAAGCTTTACTTAGACCACACCTCTTTCAAGAGGCTTGCAATACAATTTCCCATTGCATAATTTTGGGCCTATGTTAAAATAAGTGAAGCATCGATTGCCAACAATTCTGATATTTCGCAATTGGTGTCAGCCAAAAACTGCAAGTCGGACTTTCTTCAAAAGTCACGTACACCAAAATTGAGTGAAAGTGAAAACTCACCAGAACATAGTGAGAATAGAATTTAAGAAAAGCCTGCAACGAAGGTATTATTAATACCTTTCGTTGCAATTTAAAAGATTGTAGTTTAACAAACCTCAAGTGGAGGTTCTAAAATAGTAAAAGTGTCTTTTTAATAGTAAATGTAATAAAAGTGTTTTTTTTTTTCTAAAAATAAAAAGTGTTCATAATAAATAAGTATAAAGGAAATTATTCAACCATCTAGAATATACAACAGGGCTGATGAAGTCAGGACTACGTCCGACCGAACTACGACAGGATAGGTGCGCCGCTGTCAGGACTACGTCCGATCGCTGTCGCAGAGAAGCAGCATAGGTATTAGTGAAGTCAGACAGAGTAGCTGCGCCGCTGTCAGGACTACGTCTGATTACTGTCGGAGAGAAGTAGCATAGGTTTAGTGGAGCCAGGCAGAGTAATTGCGCCGCTGTCAGGACTACGTCCGGTCGCTGAAGCATCACAGGGCCATTGAGGTGTGAACTACGTTCGACCGGTCCACGGCAGAGTAGACGCGGAATTATTCAGTCCGCGGCCGCAGTAGTATCAGCAGAATCGGGACTACGTCCGATAGCAGAGCAAAAGCGTTCACCAGATTCACGTAGCACATACTCATAACAGGGGTATAACTTCGCACACTCGGTATTTTATTAAAACAAAGCATTGTTAACTAGCGCTATCAAAGATGAACGGCATCTCACCGCAGATGTCCGAGCCCGATTCCCAAGCCGATTGCTCCGGCGACCTTCCCGGCCAGGTCCGGACATGTCATTTAACCCCTACCAGGTAACCGCCGAATTTATGCGGAAATGGGCCGTCAAATATGGCGGCAAAGAGCCTCTAGACTTCATCGAACGCATCGAAGAGCTGGCAGAGGCCTATCACCTAGACATTGAACAACTAAGTGTAATGCCAGAGCTACTTTAGACGAAAGCTCTCATCTGGTTTCGCAATAACAATCGCCACTGGGCAACGTGGAAATTATTCAAAGCCGATTTTGTTAAATTTTTCCTACCCATTCGCTATCGCGAGCGCTTAGATGACAAAATCCGCATGCGATGCCAGAGCAATGAATAACTACAATTCGAGCGACTTCATGGGCTGACTAACGTTACCGAACACAGGATCGTCATCGCCGACGACCGGCCCATCAAACAAAGGTATTTTCCGCGTAATCCCGCAACGCAGGCGATTGTCGATGAAGAGATCAATAAGTTGCTCGATAAAGGATGCATAGAGCCATCACGCAGTCCGTATAGCGCACGCATTATTTTGGTTCGTAAAAAGACGGGGCATGGAGATTTTGTGTTGACTATGGACAACTCAACAGCAAATCCGTACCAGACGCATGTCCATTACCGAGGATTACGCACATACTCGATCGTCTACGGAACGCCAAATACGTAAGTAGCTTAGACCTCAAGGACGGCTACTGGAAGATTCCTATGGAGACAGACAGCAAGAAATATACAGCATTCACCGTGCCCGGGCGAGGTTTGTTCCAATGGCGTGTCATGCCATTCGGATTGCACTTGGCACCCGCCACCTTCCAGAGAGCACTCGACAGGATAATTGGCCCAGAATTGGGACCATTTACCTTCTCTGGACATATTCATAATCTCCAAGAAGTTTTCAGAAGACAACGCAACCTGCGCACCAACCAGGAAAAGTGTGAGTGAGATGCAATCCACACCGACCCAGATAAGGTCGCCGTTATACGCGATCTGAAAGCCCCTACCAACGTACGAGGAGTACGCCAGTTTCTCGGCGTCGCATCATGGTATCGCCGTTTTGTACCCGATTTCGCTCGAATATCCCAGCCAATGAAAGCCCTTTTAAAAAGGGAAAACATTGGAAATGGGCGGACGCCCATCAACGATCATTCGACCAGCTGAAACAGAAGCTGACCGAGGCCCCAGTTCTGGCGTGCCCGGACTTTTCACAGACATTTACCTTACAGACCGACGCCAGAGACTATGGTCTCGGTGCTGTACTTACACAAGAGCTCGAAGGCTCTGAGAGAGTCATCGCATATGCGAGCCGGCATCTAAATAAAGCGGAAAATAATTATTCACCAGCCGAGAAGGAGTGTCTTGCAATAGTGTGGGGTATTCGCAAAATGAGATCATATCTATAGGGATACAAATTCATAGTCGTCACCGACCACCTCTCCTTGATGTGGCTCAACTCAATCGAGAGTCCTTCAGGTAGAATTACACGTTGGGCATTAGAACTCCAACAATTTAACTTCACGGTCCAATTCAGAAAAGGGAAATTGAACGTCGTGGCGGACGCCTTTTCGAGGCAGCCGCACGAACAACACCAGCAAGCGACGGTTGAGAAAGCCACTACCAAACCATGCGTTTGGTTGACAAAGAAACTGAAGGAAGTTCGAGACCAACCAGACAAATTTCCAGACTACGCCATTGTTGACACACAATTGTACAGGCACCTTCCACGAGATGTGGGCGATGAAGACTGCGCCCCTTGAAGATCTGCGTTGCGACACACCAACGCGAAGGTGTGTTGCGAGAAAATCATGACAGCCCCAGTACCGGACACCTAGGTATCCGCAAAACGATCTGCAGAGTGGCTAACCGCTATTATTGGCCCGGAATGTTTAGAGATGTCAGCAAATATGTCAGGAGTTGCGAATCCTGCCAACGCTACAAGGTCAGCCGGTTCAACCTGCAGGACAAATGTTAACCAGGATCCCTGAGGAGCCTTGGGCAACAGTTTGCGCTGACTTCGTTGGACCATTGCCACGCTCTAAACACGGAAATACCATGCTTCTCGTTTTCTTCGATCGATTTTCAAAGTGGATCGAAATGGTACCTCTTCGTAAGGCCACTGCCGAAGGTTTCATTAAAGCTTTCCGTGAGCGACTTCTTGCAAGGTACGGGGTATCCAAAATCATCATCACCGACAATGGGACAATTCATCAGCCGGATCGTCAAGCGCTATTTCGAGATTGGCATCCGCTTACAATTCACCGCGCCTTACACACCGCAGGAGAACCCTACTGAGAGGGCAAAACGAACCGTGAAGACGATGATTGCGCAATTATGCGGAAACCAGCAGACTAAATGGGATGAAGCTACCCGAGAAATTTCATTAGCCATCAACACAAGTACATCAGAAACGACAGGATACAGCCCAGCGTATCTCACCCAGGGTCGTGAGCCTCGCCTATCAAGTGCACTTTACGATAATGTGACAATGGGAACTGAAACGGAACCGCGAGAAACGAATGAACGCGCTAATCAGCTGAAGGAGATATTCAAGATAGTACGCAACAACATGAATCGAGCTTCCCAGAATCAAGCTCGTCACTACAACCTACGGCGACGTCCTTGGCGACCGTCTATCGGCCAACAGGTGTTGCTCCGACAACACCCGTTGTCAAAAGCAGCTGATAATTTTGCAGCCAAACTTGCACCCAAATTCGACGGACCATACGTGGTCATAGGTTTCATTTCGCCAGTTATAGCAAAGCTTCAACGTTAGGAGGAATCAAAGATCCGCTCAGCTCATTTAAGTGAGCTAAAATCCTTTCACCCCTCTCCTCAGGACCTTAGGTTTCCTGAAATATCGCGCCTAAGGGCGCACGATAGAGACAACCATTAACAATTTTAAATTACTAATAAGTTTATTTTTCTTCTCACAAAATCCTTTCACCCCTCTCCTCAGGACCTTAGGTTTCCTGAAATATCGCGCCTAAGGGCGCACGATAGAGACAACCATTAACAATTTTAAATTACTAATAAGTTTATTTTTCTTCTCACAATAGCTTAACCCTTGAGAAGACCGGTACGCATGTCGCCATGCAAATCGCTCGATCAACTCGCACTAATCGACATCACTGGAAACGCAGGGCACATTGAGACAATCACCGTCGACGCTCCCATACTCGTCATTGCGCACACCGTCGTTCTCATCAACGTTGCTAGCAAGGCAGACTCCATCACATGCAAACGAGTCCTCAGTCACAGCGCCCACCGACACGTACTCAGACACATGCACGTGCAAGATACATCAGATCGTAGTAACCCGTAACGGGTTTGCGAGTGTGAAGTTATTCAGAAGCGTACTCCAGGAATAAAACGCTTAAATAATATTTTAAGCCAGTCATTATTAGTACTAAGATTATTAATTAATTAACAATCTATTACCTTTTACACTATGCTAAAAGTAGTAGGTGCAAAATGCAACACTGCCATTTCGAACAGTGGATGTTTGAACCAACTGTTCAATGTTCGAAAATGACATAACGAGGTTACAAGCACGCGACAGGAACAGCACTCGGTCAGTTCGTGTTAGGTCTACGACCATGACGGTTCACCAGCTCTGCAGAGTTCTTTGTGTACGATCAGAACAATTTAAATTAAATATCAGCGGTGGATACAACTCAATGTAAGTAATATTTTAAGTATTTAAATTTTAGTAGGGAAGTAGCTGTGCCGCTGTCTGGACTACGTACGATCGCTGTCGCAGAAGCAGTAGAAGCATAGGGCTGTTGTGAATTACCGCATACATTTTTCTTTATGGTTCTTCACTATTCATTGAGTTTTGGATGTTGCTGTACATATGTTGAGCGCATCATGTTTTTATATCATGTTGTACTCATGAGTAGTACGTTTGCGCCGATTCTGGCTCTGGCAGTATAATTTCAGGTGTATTATATTATACATATAATAACATTATAATGGAATGGAGCAATTGGGATGACATTTTAACATATGTTGTTAATGTTGATACATACATATATATGTATGTTATGAAGGCATGCAGCCGTAAAGAGTAAATTTGCAACTCATATTGTTGTTGGTATAATTATTTCGGAGTAAGCATTTTTAATGGCAATATTTATAAACGTAGATATATGTACGTAATAATTTTGTTGTTGTATATGTTATAGAAGCAATTAAAATTTCAGTTTTATGCTTGATGATTTATTTTGCATGATCATCAAGAGAGTTGAGGAACAAAGGGTTCAATTTAAAACATTGTTGAGGAACGAAGATTGTAATTTAAAACATGGCTATATGAATGAATGTTGTTATTAGACATATATTTTGTTTGGTAATTTTTTTGTTGTAAACAGGTAAATGCACTTCTGCATTAATGCATTGACATATATTTAATTCAAGGTGAATTTTACTATAATGGATATTGTAGTATATTTTTATTTTACAATGTCATGGACATTTAATTCGTTTAATTTGCTTATATGAATGAATGGGCCATAAGACTATTTGCTTATATGAATGAATGGGCCATTGGGATCATTTTTATTTAAATTTGCATGGAGCAATAATGCTCCATTGGGATCATTTTTTAAACAACATACTATAAGTTTTAATGATTGAACATGTTAAAACATGTTTAATTTTATTTAGTTTTTTCTTGAGTGAAATTTTATATACACTCTTTAAAATTTTAATTGAGTATATTTATACAAATGGAATTATCTTTTTAACTCATTTTAAAGAGATATCCATTATATATAAATGGATCGAAATTTGAATTAAAGTTATTTATCGTCTACATTACAATTTGATAGGAAAAGAATACTATTATGGAAGTTATAAAAGTAAAAAAGTTTTTAAAAGGATTTAATAATATTTTATTTGACGATCATTAAAAGCAGTTTATTAAGTTTATCCCTTATTGTTAGCATTACCAGTATATGGAAAAAATATTAACTATTCACGGAGTACATTATAAGAGTTGTCCATGGGCCACAGATGACTTAACGGAGGGACCAGATACATGTGGTTGTTATTATTATGACAAGGAATGCAAATACATTGATAAGCTAATAAAATTATATTATAGAATAAAATATACAAAATAATTGTCTATTATTAATAATGTTTTTATTATACTATATTCAATGAATTTGTAAAAATTTTAAATAATAGAAATAAAAAGACAAATTTATAAATTATTCTCATTAAATTGTTTTATTTATTTTTTTTTATAAGAAACTTAAAAATACTTTTAAAATAATGTACAGCTAAAATATCATTAATATATAAAATATATATATTAAACTAATTAAAGAACTAATGAAAAGAAATATTTTTACTTCTTAAATGTATAAATATAGAGCAATAAACACCGCATAACATTGAAATTTCACTTTGTAATCGGAAATTGCTTTTAATAAATGTGGATGCATTGGTTTGAATAAAATTTATAAATGGTTTAATAGGTGAACTCCCAGCAGAACAAAAATATTCAGCCGGCCCATTTTGAGGAAAATATATTACATGGTGACCTCCTAATGCTGAGTCATGAAAGTCTTTTTTAACAATTTTAATTTCCTCTGGGTCGGTTAATAGTTGACTTAAGTTTAATTCGTTATTGGTGTCTGTTGTTATTTCATCCAGTACTGGCGTGCTCACTAGTTGTTTTGTTTTTGAAATTTCATTATCAAATTTATTCTGTGTGGTCTTAGACCGTGTTTGGACTGCAGAAGGTTTTTTAAAATCTGGATATGCGAGAATGGGTGGTGAAATTATTGATTCCTTTAGTTTAATAAATGAATTTTGACAATCGTCTGTCTAATTGAATTTAACATCCTTTCTAAGTAACTTATTAATTGGTAGTGATAATTTTGCCATATTATTTATGAATTTTCTGTAATAATTAATTAATCCCAAAAACGCTTGCACTTCTTTTTTATTTCTTGGCACCGGAATATTTTTCACGCATTCAACTTTAGAGGGGTCTAGCAGAGCACCTAGTTCCGAACATTTATGTCCTAAATAGACAACTTCGCGACGCAAAAACTGACATTTTTCTGTATTTAATTTTAGATTGTGTTCCCTTAATTTCTGCAATACTTTACTCAACCTAAGCTCATGTTCAGCTAAATTCTTTCCGTAAACCACAATATCATTAAGATAAACAAAGCAATCGATACCCTGTAAACCTGTTAATATGTGATTCATTATTCTTTGGAAAGTAGCTGGTGCACCTGTTAAGCCAAATGGTATTCTGTTAAATTCGAAATGACCCAGCCCTGTACTAAAAGCTGTTTTTTCCATATCCCCTTCTTCAACTAGAACCTGATGATAACTACTTGCCAAGTCTAATGTTGAAAAATAGCGACTGTGACATAATTGGTCTAATATTTCGTCTATTCGAGGAATCGGAAATACCTGTTTTATTGTCACATCGTTCAATATACGGAAATCTATAACTAGCCTCCCCCTTTTGTTACCGTCCTTGCCGCTCTTCTTAGGAACTAGCAACATCGGTGAATTCCAGGGTGATATGCTTGGCGATATAATGCCGTCATCCAATATTTTATTAACCTGTCTGTTGATTTCATCTCTATGTGTGTGGGGCAATTTGTATTGCTTTTGATTGATTGGTGATTGGTTCCACTGTGTTATTATTTCATGTCTAAGCACTCATCGCCGTCTAAATGGAAAACATCATGATACGAAATACACAGATTTTGTTAAGATGTAATTTCGTCTTTATTCAAAGTCCCGTCAATTTTCATTTCCTCTAACAATTTGCTAATTCTGTTTGTAATGTTTACTGAATTTATGCTATTTATTGTTGAATTATAGGTATCCGATTCCTTATACTGATTAAAATTCGAGAATTTTGGCTTAAAAGTTCTGCCAATTATAACTTCTTTTTCTGTAGCATTTAATACTGACACATGTACTCTATTTTTTCTAACATTTGATATGCTTTCGCCCAAATATACTCCTGGATTAATTTCTTGTTTATGTATTAAGACGATTGGAATGTTTTAAACGTAATGATACTATCTTTGCGGTTCTAGGTTCTACTTATAATTCCTGATTTAGACAAATATTTTCCATGTCTGCCCGTGTCCTCATGGGTAGTTGTATAGTATTGTTTTTATCTTTATCATAAAATATTAACTTCTTATCTATGGCATTTATTATGGACCTATTCCATATATTACGTCCTATTATTCCATCAGCGGGTATTCCTTGTTCAAGTGCCACTACATGCATCTTTAAACAGAACCACTCTATACTGTTGTGCTGAATATTTATTGTCCCTAAAGTCCTTACGCATCCCCCAAAAGCACCACTAAAGTCCTTCTGAGTATTTTTATCAAAACCCGTAAGTCGTATCATCGACCCTTCCTTTACTATACCAGCATCTGCTCCCGAATCTACCAGTAGTATGAGTTTTCCATTTTTAGCATCCTCACAAGGTATTTCGATGAAAACATCACTTACATTAGGTAGTTTGAAACAGTCACCCTTCCTACTGCATATTATACGATTCTTTCGTTTACTAAACTCACTCATATTCTATTAGGAAATTCTCAAAACTTTTTGATATTCTTGATAATATGTTTTTTACTTTATACGTTACTGCTTCCTCTCCAAAGGTTCCCTTATTCTTTTCATATTCTACTATTTTTATTATTTTGTTCCTCAGTGTAATCGACACAATACCTATAATCTGTATGATATAAACTAATATTCCTACTACTGCATTACAAACCAAACACGGTGGCTCAACATATGTATCAACGGTCACTCTCGACGTTTGATGAACGATATTTTCCCCCACGATTTTTTGGTTGTTATTTGAAGATGCGGTAGGAAATGTGATCACAGGCTCCTTTGGCGTATGATCCACTATTTCTACCTTTGACCTAGCTTTACTAATGTTAACGGGATCCCAGCTTATTGGCTTTGACTGTGCCCGTGTAAGTTTCCCCCATTGTGAGCATTACTACCGTTTGGCAGAACTTTTTTCTTGGCGTGGCAATCCGCTATCATATGGCCGACTTGACCACACCCATAACATGCCCTATTATTTCTGTATGTTCTATTAGGTTCGTTATTGTTATTACTGTTGTTATTTCTAAACGGGTTATTATTTCTATTATTTTCATTTACATTATTAGTCTTATTATTTATATTATTACGAGTATTGCTGTCTTGCGGATTCTGATTTTGCTGCTGTTGATTTTGATAGCCGTTATTCTGAAGTCCTCTATAACCCCCTTGGTACTGCTGATTCTGATATGGTTGTTGGTTCTCCTGGCATTCTTCCAGTCTGTTTGATCCACATCTCCAACTCGATTCATGTCCGTATTTCTGGCATTCTCTGCAAAATGGTGTATTTTTTCGCAAATAACAGTCATCCCTTGTGTGTCCTGGTCTTGTGCAAAATGAACAGATTGGCCCCTTTTTCATGGCACCCCCTGTATTCCCATTATTTCTATTTTGTTGACTTTTACCCTATCTTGTCGTGAATTTCAAATATCAGTTTCTTGATTATTTTTACTAATTGAGGTTCCATTCGGTCTTTTTTCAAAACTAAACAGTTCCTCCGGTAATCTCGGCCCCCTCAGTATTGTGGCCTCTGCCCTTAACGCTTCGTCTAATAAATCATTTATCAACAGTAGTATCTTTACAGTCGGGTCACTCACTCCCACTTTAAATGCTGTTAGCACAGAATTTAATAGTTCCGTGTTAAAAATGTCTGTTGGCAGGTTTTTCTTTTTATACATTGTATCGGCTATGTCGTTTGCGTTCGACTGCAATACTTCTAAACGCCTTGCAAACGCCATTAAACTTTCCCCTCCACCTTGATATGCTTGTCTTATGTTGTATTGAACTGAATCTAATGTAGCCATCTTTAAATATGTGCTTTTAAGTAATTCAAACAACTCATCTAAATCATCTATTTTCTTGGTCCTCACTAATTCGTATGCATCTCCATCAAGACGCAGTTTAATACAAATCATGAATTCCTCCTGATTTTCTTCAGTTATTTTAAGGTTCGCTGCCTTACAACCGTCTATAAATCTTAGAAGCTCCGTTTTTAGGAACGGTGAATCTTCGCTCTTGAACACCGGGACCAGATTTCGTACGCATTTCGAAATATCGTCTGTAGGCATTTCAATTATTGTTCTATCTGTTGTTATGTTTTCTAAATTTTCTTTTATTCTTAAAGCTTCTTTATGGTATAATGATGTTTCGTGTGCTAAGTTCACTTCCGCCTCTAAAAATCTGATTTTTGAATCCAATTTCCACACTTTGTTATTTGCCTCTTCGACTGATTCGAATTCTAATCTTGGTTGTTGTCGTAGTGCCCTAGCTACTGATTCATCAAAAATATCGCCTTTCCAGCCTTCTATCCCTTTTATTTGATTATCACTTTTGTGTTCCAAGAAATATATTAATTCTTCGAACACGACATCTCCTTCTACTCCTTCTACTTTAGAAAAAACCTTTGTGTTATTACTTTATTTTTCATTAATTGTAAATGTTCTTTATTATTTACTTCGAGGCTAATTTGAGCCAACAATTTATCCGTAAACCCTAGTATGTTTCCGTATGCTAACTGTAATTGTTCCCATTCCGCCATATATTTATCAACGACAAAAAATAAATCCCAATTTATTTCCTAAAACACTCCACAGTTCACGTGGCTCCACAATGTTAAAAAAAAAAACAATTTAAATCTGTTAACTAAAATCAGATATTTTATAATAATGTTAAATTTTTAATTAAATTGACCATGTTATAAAAATAAAAAAAAAATATTTCAAATTTTCAAAATAATTAAAATGTTATTTTATTCTTATTTAAATTTTAAAATGAAAATGATGTTTTAAATGTTCTAAAATTTTTAAAATTAAAAAAAAAATCAAAATTTCCGTTTCATATTAATTTTAGAAAAAAATTTATTTACTTATCTGAGTTTAATATTTAAAAAAAATCCTATTTTCTTTTTATTTCGTTTGTTATATAATCTTTATTTATTTAATTTCCATTTGTATATTTATTTATTCAATTTGTATTTAGTACTTTATTAAACACTAATAATTGTTTAAATTTTCTGCTGTTACTCACGTAATTTTTACAAAAAAATTTATTATTATTTTTTTTTTTTTTCAAAAGAAAAATTAAATAATCACCATTTATTTTGTGATTTATAGTCCTTTTCTTCCTTCTGTCGTCCTTCTTCTCTCGGTCCCTGAGAGCGTTGTTTGAGAAAACGGCTGCGCCAAAATGTTGTATGTTAATGTCCTTCTACTAGGACTTTAACTTCCTTGATCCTTTTATACTTACTAAGTCCTTTTCTGACTATAACTTCCTTGGTCCTTTTATACTTACTGAGTCCTTTTTACTTCTTTTTATACCCTACACTAAAAGTGAAAGGGCATATTCAGTTTGGTACCCATTTGTAACACCCAGAAGGAAGCATCTCCGGTATGGAAAAGTATATATATTCTTGATCAGCATGACCTCCTGAGTCGATTTAGCGATGTCCGTCTGTCTGTCTGTTGAAATCCCTACTACTTTTAAAATTGAAGAGCTACATAAATGAAACTTATAACTTAGATTACTAATATACCTACGCTGTATGGGCGGGATCGGTCCATTGTGACCTATGATCCGACCACTTATGTTCAAATACCTCATATAAAATGTACATATAAAGATCAATTTTTATGTATACGTGCTTAGGTAAACTTTTTTGGTCAAATATATATTGACATCATGCTTAAATACATGATAATAATGTTTTCCGGCGAAAAGACTTGTGGTTCACAAAAAAAAATCGAAATTCGGTACACCTACCCATTTGTAAATATGGGTATCAAATGAATGGAAATTCTTCAGCGATTGAATGATTGTAGTTATTTTCAGGATTCGTATACCCTGGTGAACTATATATCACTTTGAATGGTAACCACACATATGTGTATGGTATTTATAGTCGGCTTAGACCGACTATAATTTTGATAATCCTAACTATCATAATTACACCTACTTTAAAATTTCCCATGTGATCTAACCTTCCCAACTGGTTATTATTTAAAACAACCGGGTCTTTTTTACTTTAAGACACTTTATTTCGCTTTAAAAGTTGGTTACACTTATACTTAACATTTATTAGTAGACACTTCAGCTTATCGGAAACAAATTGAGTAATTTCATCATGCTAAAATAACTTAGTAAGCGTATTTATAATTTCAGAGTAAATTGAGTACACTCATCATTCTAAAATAAATAAGTTCAACGATTATGATACACAACAGTGGATCATATGTGAGCTGTGAACTCTACGATTATGATACACAACATACCTCCCCCCTTATTGAAAAAAAAAATATTATTATTAAGAAGAATAATAGTTTTTTTTCTTTCTGAAGAGAAAATTATTATTAAAAAGAATAATAGTTTTTTCTATTTACATTGTTTTATGTGGTATAAATTACGTTAAGTTCTATTAGTTATGATCTTTACTTATATAATATTTAATGGATAATAGTAAATTAAGGGTTGTAATTTCCAGTTATATATAATAAAAACCTGGTCCCGATGTTTTCGTTGCTAACTGCTGCTGTTCTGCGGTAGTAGTTCGATGCGTTGTTGTTGTTTCTGACGTATTGGCTTCTATTTCATGTGACTTCGTTCGTTGACTTGCTATGGGTGTTGTGGTGTTTGGTTTCTGCGCTGTTGATTTCCGCAATGACCCGATTTTTTCGAGAGGCGATTTTTTCCTGTGCAATATATTTGACGCCATTTCAAGGTTTTCCTTAGACGCTGTTGCTATTGGTGATTTATTTGTATTAAATTCATCGGCTTTTATTGTTGCTTTATTTTTAATTGTGGAGTAGTAATGTATTATTAATAATATCGGCATTTATATGCCGATATGTAAGACATACCGGTTTTCGTTATTTCTTTTTGACGATTAAGTAATTCTTTGCGTTCCTGGTTATCAGTTAATTGTAGTAATATTTCGTCGAAATCACGATGCCCATCTCTTAATGCTGATCTTTTTGATTGCAACATGTTCACAGGTATCTATAATATCTGTTCTATGTTGAATCAGCGCGGCTTCACATAGTTGTTAGCATGGTTCCTGGACGTTTGCATAGTGTAATTTCTTTGTCCGTATGTTGGCTAACCAAAATGCATTTGCTGTGATCTTCATTCGTTAGACCTATGTATTTGCTCCGGTCTTCTGCTTCTGATATGTAGTCATATGTTGTTTTAACCAATGCTTCCCATTCTTCATTAATATTTGTGGGTATTGGGTAAATTCTATATAATGTGAACAACAAATCATCAGGTAGTGGTGTCTTGATGACTATTAAGGCCATCTGTGTCTGGGAAAACTCGTACTGTTGATGCACGGTGCATTTCGAATGATTTTTGTATGAACCACTTCGCCTTTCCTCTTAACGTGAGGCTAGACAGCATGTCATCTAACTCGCTCTGGTCTATAATTGTCGGGTGTAATCGTCCCTTGTATAGATCATCTATGATTGCCATTTCCATCAGCTGTTGTCCTTGAATTTCGATTAGGTTTGCATTAATTGTAGATTGAATTTCCAAGGTATCCATCATGAATAGTAAATGACTAACTTGTTGGTTTATTTTTTCATTTATGTATTTTTGTGTTCTTATTGTTATGTTTAACACATTTTTCAGATTTACGACTTCCTTCAAGGAATTCAGTAAGGGTTCTGCCATCTTGTTATAATTTGATGAAATCAACGTAATTTGTCTTTTCATAATTTCGTATGTTTTATGTTCATTATCTTCAATATCATTGAGATGTTTATAGATAGTCTCTCTTTCTTTATTGTCCATCAGTCCAAAAGCCCAGTTGAGTCCTTCGGCAATGAAATTGAGTGATCTCTTTTGTCGGTTACTCTTTATTGTGCGCTTAATTATTTCTTCATTTTTCTGTAGTGTGGCTATTATTGCCGTGGTCTCCCGTGTTGCTGCTATACATGATCTTTTTATGCTGGGTCCGTTTACATTGGTGCTCATTTGTTCGCACATTGTGTTTGCCGTGATTATGTATTTGTTTGTCAGCTCCAGGAAATCGTTCAGTTGTAGCGGTTTAAACTTGGCTACTATCGTCCATTAATCATTGTAGAACAAAGCATCAGTTGTCTTCTCAAAGAATAATCTTGTATCATTAATTGATGTCTGTGTGATGTTGACTGCTTCATTAGCTGCCAGCATCAGGACCAGTGTGACAATTCTAATCATTATATTTGTTTCGCTCTTTATTGCCTATTGTAAAGAGAAAGAGAAGAAATTCCATTTTTTTACATATTTAATGGAATCCTTGATCATATCATATAGTTTTCTTATAAATATTTCTTATTTTACCTTAATACATCCTGTTAAGGCTATGGCCATAATTATACCTTAATTAGTTATAATAGTTAATTTACATATGTGTCAACATACTCATGCACTAACTACTAGCTAATATTTTTAAGTATTAAGAAATAATCGCGCGCGACTTCTTAGCTTTACATAAATGTATTTTCTATATTAAGTTGTTAAATATTTAATTTTGTACATCTCAATTATTTACTTATTTATTTTCATTACCTTGTAATGATGAATGTAGAACGTTTGTTAGCTTTTTCTTTTTTTATATATATATATATATATTAACATATGCATTATATTTAGTTTTATGAATGTAAATTTTGTTAATGATAACAAATATATTAGGCAGCTTTATCGCTGCACTACTGTATCTCGTTTCATTTCCAGTACGTTAGTGGCTTCTGCCTCTAAAGTGCTGAAGTGCATTTAATCGGTTAGCATATGTACATATCCAAGCCTTATATTTTAATATGAGCTGGAAGCATTGTGCTCTATGTGCAATGAACTTGTTTGTTTAGAATGCCATTGATATAGGTAGTGACATATCGCAATTTTATACTTCGGAAATAATTTTGGTTTTGTTATCTAATTAATTTTAGTCCATAATTCAATAGCTATCGATTCATGTACGGATTAGTTTATCCTACATTTATTTTAAACCTGGGAACAGTCTTCATGCTCATTGTTCATCATTGTGACCTAGTGTTTTATTTTAGCTCCACCCGCTGGAGGTTGCTGTATTAAGAACTCCTAGTCTTTATTTTATTTTTCCCTCTCCTCTGTAAAATTGAGTAGCGCCCCCGATCCGAAACCTTTACTTTAAAATTAAATTGATTAATTTTACGACGTAGTCGTTCTTTATTTTTCTTTTACGTTTCCTCTCCTCTGTAAAAATGAGTAGCGCCCCCGATCAGAAACCCATACTTTGAACTAAACTGATTACTTAGAAATCTTTCATACTTTTGTTCTTTGATTCTTGTGGAATCCTTTTATTGATTATGTTGCAATTTATTAGTATTGTTACGAAAAGACGTAATTTGCTCCACTGTGCAAGCAATCAACAATGATAAATGAGACGCAAGACAATTCAGCGCTCTAAGCAATGTGTTAGAAAGAGACGGAAGATTATTCAGCGCACTAAGGCAGTGTGCGAGAAAGAGATGGAAGATCAGCGCATTAAAACACATGAGTGCGAATGAGATGCCAATAGCATGCGTCATTCACGAAACGAGTAGAAGGTTCTGGAAACAAGTCGAAGCTTGTCGAAACGTGTCGAACTGATGCATGCAGTATATAAGGCCGCGCATCTGAGGCACTATACTTCAGTTGTGATTTAATAGTGAACTAGTGCGTCTCGTGAGTGAACATTGTAAAGATAAATTGTAGTAATTCAGCAGTTGATATAAGTGATTATTCATTAAGTTGTTATTTAAATAAATAAATTTAATTAATACTAGTTGAAATAATACTAGTTAAAACCAAATATTAGTGTGTTTTTATTTTGTACACAATCCAGCGATACGAACTCGTAGAACAGTTTTCCGTAGACTCGTAACATTGGTGTCAGAAGTGGGATTGTGATACAAAATGGTTAAATTCGAACAACTTATATTCGACCAGCTAAAGAAGGAGCTGGCGATTCATAATCTTCCAACTCTAGGTATGAAAGTAGAGCTACAAAAGCGTCTAATGGAAGAATTAGAGAACCAAGGCATTGACACCGCAGATCACGAGTTTTAAGTGGAAGCTGCAACAGCGTCATCGAAAAGTGTGGACACGGAGCAAAAAGTACAGTCCCAAAGCTTTGATATGAGCCAGTTACTCGGAGCAATACAACAACAGTTTCAAGAAAATGCCAGCAAAATGGAAGAGAAGCTTCTAGAAAATTCAAAACAGCTCCAAGAAAATTCGACCAGAATGGAACAGAAACTTCTAGAAAATTCCAACGAAATGGAACAGAAATTTCTAGAAAATTCCAATCAGCTCAAATTAGACATGAAGCATGAACTTGTAGAAAATTCTAACAAAATAGAACAGAAACTTCTGGAAAATTCTGAACAGCTTCAAGAACATTCTAAGCAACTTCTGGAAGTTTCTAATACTCTACATATCAAAGTAAATGAACTTGAAGCGCATATAAATGATGTTGATGATAAAATTCAAAGATTAGAAAATGGTATAGACAAAGAAATCCAGGAAATGAAAAAAGATTTGCACGTGTTGCAGATAAATGGACCTACACAGCATGTTGTTAGTGGTACGAGAATAAAATCGCCGATTTACGATGGAACCACAGCGTTCAACATTTTCAAGTTGCAATTTGAGACCACAGCTGTAAGTAATCGATGGAATAATGAGGACAGCGTAGCCGCAGTTATCGTGGCGCTAAAAGGAGGCGCAGCCGAAGTATTGCAGACTGTTCCTGAAAGTGATCGAAACAGTTATTTAGCGGTTATGGCTGCACTGCAGCGAAAATATGGCAGTGATCACATGAAACAGATATACCGAATGGAGTTGAAGGGCAGAATGCAACGAAATGGCGAAACTTTGCAGGCGTATGTAGCGGACGTCGAGAGGCTTGCGCATTTGTCGTATGCAGATTCAACGAGTGATTTCATAGAAAAGTGCAAGATCGAAGCGTTTGTTGATGGTATAGGCGATCAGGAGACAAAACGTGCAACAGTAATTGCGCCTAAGGTAACATTTACGGAAACGGTTACCACCGCTCTAACACAGGAGACAGCAAATGCGATGTGCCGATCGGGTCCAAAGGCGCGTAGAATTGATGTGGAGAACGATGATCTGCGGGGCACGATCTGACTCCCATAACCGATTGCCCCAGAATCTCCATTACAAACTGCCATTGTAAAACATCGAATAGACACTGGTGATTCTAACCCAATTCGTCAAGCACCAAGAAGGGTACCACTTGCGAAAAGAGACGAAGTATCACATTTGATTGAAGAAATGCACGCAAATGGCGTAGTGGAACCATCTGAGAGCCCATGGAGTTCACCAGTAGTATTGGTGAAAAAGAAGGACGGTAGCACTCGTTTCTGCGTTGATTACCGAAAACTGAATGATGTCACAAAGAAAGATAGTTATCCATTGCCAAGAATCGATGACACATTGGATACACTATCTAATGCTAAGTGGTTTTCCACGTTGGACTTGCAAAGCGGTTACTGGCAAGTAGAAATCGATAAGAAAGATCGAGAGAAGACCGCATTCAGTACTGGAGATGGACTATGGCAATTTTTGGTAATGCCGTTTGGACTATGCAATGCCCCAGCAACATTCGAGCGGTTAATGGAGCACGTACTAAAAGGTTTCCACTGGAAAACATGCCTAGTATACCTTGATGACATAATTGTTATGGGCAAGGAATACAACGAACATCTAAGAAATCTAGAGGAAGTATTCCTTCGGTTGAAAAATGCGGGTCTACAACTTAGTCCAAAGAAATGCTCACTTTTCAAGAAAGAAGTCAAGTATCTGGGCCATCGAGTTACCACGGAAAGAGTGCATACCGATGAAGATAAAATAGTTGCAGTGAAGGAGTGGCCCAGTTCGCAAAACCTACATGACCTACGAAGTTTCTTGGGGCTATGTACATACTACAGGCGATTTGTTCCAGGTTTTGCCAATGTTGCTAGCAGTCTTCACGAGTTCAATTTCCATAAGTATCTGTACGGACAACAGTTTCACTTAAGAACCGATCACGCAGCACTACGATGGTTACTTCAGTTCAAAGATCCGGAAGGTCAAATTGCGCGTTGGATAGAGCGATTGCAGAGCTACGATTTCTCAATCGAACATCGTAATGGAGGAAATCATGGAAATGCAGATGCTCCGTCACGACGCCCATGTAAACTAGAATGCAGACATTGTTCAAGAGCGGAATGAAAAGAAAACATAATTGACATTCGTTTGCTAAATGTTTTGCCCGATGAAAAATGGACTCCGGAACAAATTCAAATTGATCAAAAGAGTGATCCCGACCTCACAAAAATCATGATGTTCAAGGAACAGAAAAGAAAACCATCATGGGAAGATATAGCTGCCGACAGTGCCATAACTAAAGCTTACTGGGCACAGTGGCAGAGCTTAAAGCTACAAGATGGTTGCTTATATCGTGTATGGGAATATGAAGATGGCACATCCGCTCGAAGTTTGATTGTTGTTCCCAAGTCCAAAATAAAAGAGATATTAGCGGTATACCATGGTGGATGTAGTGGTGGTCATTTGGGCATTAATAAAACGGTCGAGTAGGTAAAGAAACGTTTTTATTGGATTGGGTGCCAAGAGTCAGTTGCCCATTGGATCCGCAGTTGTCCGCAATGTGTACCAGCAAAAGGACCAACAGTCAGAAGTCGCGGCAGGATGCATCAATACAACGTGGGAGAACCATTCGAGCGTATTGCCATGGATGTCGCCGGGCCGTTTCCAATCAATGATGCGGGGAATAAGTATGTGCTGGTCATCATTGACTATTTCAGCAAGTGGCCTGAAGTGTATCCCATGCCGAATCAAGAAGCTACAACAGTTGCGGATGCATTAGTAAACAACTGGGTAAGCCGTTTTGGAGTACCGTTGGAATTGCATTCAGATCAAGGAAGAAATTTTGAGTCTGCTGTATTTAAAGAAGTATGCAAAGTCCTCAACATACACAAAACACGAACAACGCCTTTGCACCCGCAATCAGACGGCATGGTGGAGAGATTCAATCGGACTTTGGAAGAGTATCTCAGAAAGGTGGTTGATAAAAATCAAAAAGATTGGAATACACACATACCACTTTTCCTCATGGATTATCGAACGGCTGTTCATGATACCACAGCAGCTTCACTATCTAAAATTGTTTTTGGAACAGACTTAAGATTACCTGCAGATTTAAAGTTTGGTGCGAGTCCTTCAGCTGGAATTCCTGTACACAATTATGTTTTCAGAAAAAGTGAAGAAATGAACGAAGTGCATCAGTTTGTAAGACAGCGTACACAATTTGCGAGTGATAAGATGAAGGCCAGATACGACTTGCGCACAAATTCAGAGGGATTTACGGAAGGACAACTTGTTTTGCTCTATAACCCACAAAGGAAGAAAGGCTTATCCCCTAAGCAACAAACACACTGGGAAGGACCATACAAGATAATTAAAAGAATTAACGATGTCGTGTATCGGATTCAGAAACAAATCGAATCTTGTCGAAACGTGTCGAAGTGATGCATGCAGTATATAAGGCCGCGCAACTGAGGCACTGTACTTCAGTTGTGATTTAATAGTGAACTAGTGCGTCTCGTGAGTGAACATTGTAAAGATAAATTGTAGTAATTCAGCTGTTGATATAAGTGATTATTCTTTAAGTTGTTATTTAAATAAATAAAGTTAATTAATACTAGTTGAAATAATACTAGTTAAAACCAAATATTAGTGTGTTTTTATTTTGTACACAATCCAGCGATACGAACTCGTAGAACAGTTTTCCGTATACTAAATTTTCGTAACAGTATATAAGATCGGAAAAATCAGGAAAAGTCAGTTAAAGCAAGTGTAACCAAAGTAATTCAGAAAGTAAAAAAAAATGTCTTCTTTTGCCTTGAAATCCATCTCCTCCGCAGAATTCCTTCAGGATTTTCCGAATTCGGCCTTCCTGCAGGTATTTAAAGAGGAGGTGCAATCCTTACTGGAGGAAGCCCAGGAGTCAGTAGAGGGTGAGCTAACGGATGAATCCTAAAAAAATCCTATAATTTTTTTATGTATTAAAGGCATTACTCGCCCCCATTCATCGACCCTTTGGTCGATGAACTGGTGGGCTTACTTAGTTCCCAAAAAAAAAAATAAAAAACAATAACTTGCAATAATTTTTATGAATGAATACAAAATATATATTTAAATAAATTTCTTTTGTCTTATTATTTCATTCAAAATTAGGTGTTTTTTTTTGTTTTGTTTTTTTTCTTCAGATTTAAAAAAAATTATGTTTTTATTTGTCAGTACATAAAACACTGCTAGTCAACACATAGCTATTAAAATAAAAATAAGAACAATAACTTGTAATAATTTTTATAAATGAATAAAATACATTTATATATTTTAAAATATATTGCTTTTGTCTTAATATTTCATCAAAATTAGGTGTTCTTTCTTTCAGATTTCAAAAAAAAAATATATATTGTTATTTGTCAGTACATAAAACACTGCTAGTCATTCTCAATATGTAATACTTAGCTATTCTGTCCTGCGCTAACTATTTGACTTTATTTCAATGATGTTAAAAATTATTGGTTCTGGTTGCAGTCAGCGTTTATTTAATTCTACGTAACTATAAAAGCATACAGCTTTTAACAAATTATTATAAATTTGAAATGCCGTCCTAGAAGATAAGCTCTAAAATTTTTCGTTGCCCAGACTATAGCTAAAAATTCCCTTTCAATGGTGGAATAATTTTTTTCTGCTCCATTTAATGCCCTGCTAGCAAATGCTATTGGTCGGTCGCTCCCTACTTTGCCTTGCGATAGTACCGCACCTATTGCTTCGTTACTTGCATCCGTTGTAAGTAAAAAAGGTTTTGTAAAATCTGGATATGCGAGAATGGGTGGTGAAATTATTTATTCCTTTAGTTTAATAAATGAATTTTGACAATCGTCTGTCCAATTGAGTTTAAAATCCTTTCTAAGTAAAGAACACCAGAGCACCTAGTTCCGAACATTTATGTCCTAAATAGACAACTTCGCGACGCAAAAACTGGCATTTTTCTGCATTTAATTTTAGATTGTGTTCCCTTAATTTCTGCAATACTTTACTCAACCTAAGCTCATGTTCCGCTAAATTCTTTCCGTAAACCACTATATCATCAAGATAAACAAAGCAATCAATACCCTGTAAACCTGTTAATATGTGATTCATTATTCTTTGGAAAGTAGCTGGTGCACCTGTTAAGCCAAATGACATTCTGTTAAATTCAAAATGACCCAGCCCTGTACTAAAAGCTGTGATCCCATTCAATTAGTACCTGATGATAACCACTTGCCAAGTCTAAAGTTGAAAAATAGCGACTGTGATCTAATTGGTCTAATATTTCGTCTATTCGAAAATACTTGTTTTATTGTCACATCGTTCAATTTATGGAAATCTATAACTGGCCTCCACTTTTTCCATCATCCAACATTTTATTAACCTGTCTGTTGATTTCATCTCTATGTGTGTGTGGCAATTTGTATTGCTTTTGATTGATTGGTGGTTGGTTCCACTGTGTTATTATTTCATGTTTAAGCACTGGCGTGTATGTTAATTAATTCATCGCCGTCTAAATGAAAAACATCATGATACGAAATACACAGATTTTGTATAGATGTAATTTCGTCTTTATTCAAAGTCCCGTCAATTTTCATTTCCTTTAACAATTTGTTAATTCTGTTTGTAATGTTTACTGAATTTATGCTATTTACTGTTGAGTTATTGGTATCCGATTCCTTATACTGATTAAAATTCGAGAATTTTGGCTTAAAAGTACTGTCTATTATAACTTCTTTTTCTGTAGCATTGAATAAATTTCTTGTTTATGTATTAAGACGATTGGAATTTTGGTACTATCTTTGCGGTTCTAGGTTCTACTTATAATTCCTGATTTAGAAAATTTTTGTCCATGTCTGCCCGTGTCCTCATGGGTAGTTGTATAGTATTGTTTTTATCTTTATCATAAAATATTAACTTCTTATCTATGGCATTTATTATGGACCTATTCCATATATTATCTCGTCCTATTATTCCATCAGCGGGTATTCCTTGTTCAAGTGCCACTACATGCATCTTTAAACAGAACCACTCTATATTATTGTGCTGAATATTTATTGTATATTTCTATTTTGTTGACTTTTACCCCTTGTCGTGAATTTCAAATATCAGTTTCTTGATTATTTTTACTAACTGAGGTTCCATTCGGTCTTTTTTCAAAACTAAACAGTTCCTCCGGTAATCTCGGCCCCCTCAGTATTGTGGCCTCTGCCCTTAACGCTTCGTCTAATAAATCATTTAAATTATCTGCCTTGCTACACAACAGTAGTATCTTTACAGTCGGGTCACTCACTCCCACTTTAAATGCTGTTAGCACAGAATTTAATAGTTCCGTGTTAAAAATGTCTGTTGGCAGGTTTTTCTTTTTATACATTGAATAGGCTATGTCGTTTGCGTTCGACTGCAATACTTCTAAACGCCTTGCAAACGCCCTTAAACTTTCCCCTTTCCACCTTGATATGCTTGTCTTATGTTGTATTGAACTGAATCTAATGTAGCCACCTTTAAATATGTGCTTTTAAGTAATTCAAACAACTCATCTAAATCATCTATTTTCTTGGTCCTCACTAATTCGTATGCATCTCCATCAAGACGCAGTTTAATACAAATCATGAATTCCTCCTGATTTTCTTCAGTTATTTACAACCGTCTATAAATCTTAGAAGCTCCGTTTTTAGGAACGGTGAATCTTCGTTCTTGAACACCGGGACCAGATTTCGTACGCATTTCGAAATATCGTCTGTAGGCATTTCAATTATTGTTCTATCTGTTGTTATGTTTTCTAAATTTTCTTTTATTCTTAAAGCTTCTTTATGGTATAATGATGTTTCGTGTGCTAAGTTCACTTCCGCCTCTAAAAATCTGATTTTTTATTCCAATTCCCTTACTTTGTTATTTGCCTCTTCGACTGATTCGAATTCTAATCTTGGTTGTTGTCGTAGTGTCCTAGCTACTGATTCATCAGAAATATATTTATCTTTCAACAATGCTCTTAATTTTTCGTTTTCCGCCTTTATACCGCAGGCGTGGTCTGACAACTTCTGTTTTTCTGCTAATTTATCGTTTATTTTTTTAGTTAACGCTGCAAATTCGCCTTTCCAGCCTTCTATCTCTTTTATTTTATTCTCACTTTAGTGTTCCAAGAAATATATTAATTCTTCGAACACCACATCTACTCCTTCTACTTTAGAAAAAACCTTTGTGTTATTAACATTATTTTTTATTAATTGTAAATATTCTTTATTATTTACTTCAAGGTTAATTTGAGCCCACAATTTATCCGTAAACCTGTCCAATTGCCCTAGTATGTTTCCGTATGCTAACTGTAATTGTTCCAATTCCGCCATATATTTATCAACGACAAAAAATAAATCCCAATTTATTTCCTAAAACACTCCACAGTTCACGTGGCTCCACAATGTTAAAAAAGAAAAAATAAATCTGTTGACAAAAATCAGATATTTTATACTAAAGTTAAATTTTTAATTAAATTGACCATGTTTTAAAAATAAAAAAAAAATATTTCAAATTTTCAAAATCTTTAAAATGTTATTTTATTCTCATTTAATTTTTAAAATGATGTTTTAAATGTTCTAAAATTATTAAAATTTAAAAAAAAAATTCCGTTTCATATTAATTTTAGAAAAAATTTTATTTACTTATCTGAGTTTAATATTAAAAAAAATCCTATTTTCTTTTTATTTCGTTTGTTATTTAATCTTTATTTATTTAATTTCCATTTGTATATTTATTTATTCAATTTGTATTTATTACTTTATTCAAAACTGTAATAATTGTTTAAATTTTCTGTTGTTACACACGTATTTTTTACAAAAAAAAAATATTTTTTTTTTTCAAAAGAAAAATTAAATAATCACCATTTATTTTGTAATTTATAGTCCTTTTCTTCCTTCTATCGTCCTTCTTCTCTCGGTCCCTGAGAGCGTTGTTTGAAATACCGGCTGCGCCAAAATGTTGTATGTTAAAGTCCTTCTACTAGGACTTTAACTTCCTTGATCCTTTTATACTTACTAAGTCCTTTTTTGACTTTAACTTCGTTGGTCCTTTTATACTTACTGAGTCCTTTTTACTTCTTTTTATTATTTAAAACAACCGGGTCTTTTTTAC
The DNA here is from genome assembly GCA_951804985.1 of Dryomyza anilis. Taxonomy (NCBI): domain Eukaryota; kingdom Metazoa; phylum Arthropoda; class Insecta; order Diptera; family Dryomyzidae; genus Dryomyza; species Dryomyza anilis. Next base: position 9,541,134 of record OX638136.1, on the reverse strand, counting down.
TTTAATTTCGCTTTAAATTATACTTACTGAGTCCTTTTTACTTCTTTTTATTATTTAAAACAACCGGGTCTTTTTTACTTTAATTTCGCTTTAAAAGTTGGTTACACTTCTACTTAACATTTATTAGTAGACACTTCAGCTTATCGGAAACAATTGATTCTTAGTCTTTACTTAACTTCTACATAACACCTCGTATTCTTATAATTTCACAATAAATTGAGTAATTTCATCATGCTAAAATAACTTAGTCAGCGTATTTATAATTTCACAATAAATTGAGTACTTTCATCATTCTAAAATAACTAAGTCAGCATTTATTTGTGTGATCTGAGTGACCTATTTAACGTGGGCGTGTATACCTGTGCTATGTTAAGCGGTGTGCGCCAAGACAATTAAAAGCTGTTTGTGTTTAACATGCATAATGCTTAATCCTAAAAGTATGCCATAAAGAAAAATATACTGTTTATGATATGTAGTGGATCATAAGCACGCTGTAAGTTCTACGATTATGATACACAACAGTGGATCATATGTGAGCTGTGAACTTTACGATTATGATACACAACATACCTCCCCCCTTATTGAAAGAAAAAAAAATTATTATTATTAAGAAGAATAATAGTTTTTTTTTATTTCTGAAGAGAAAATTATTATTAAAAAGAATAATAGTTTTTTCTATTTACATTGTTTTATGTGGTATAAATTACGTTAAGTTCTATTAGTTATGATCTTTACTTATATAATATTTAATGGATATTAGTAAATTAAGGGTTGTAATTTCCAGTTATGTATAATAAAAAACTGGTCCCGATGTTTTCGTTGCTGACTGCTGCTGTTCTGCGGTAATAGTTCGATGCGTTGTTGTTTCTGACGTATTGGCTTCTATTTCATGTGACTTCGTTCGTTGACTTGCTTTGATGTGTAAACTCGTATGGCAGAATCATTTCTTTGTTGTGTAAGTTGCAAGCTTCATTCCAACCCAGGCCGGATAGTGTTAATGTGGCTATATTTGACCCACAAACTGCTTCGAAAAAGGCCGGTGTATTGAATTTATACAACCATGTGTTTGGTGTCCATAATTTAACTACTAGGCCAGAACTCCTTTTGATTGCAACATGTTCACAGGTATCTTTAATATCTGTTCTGTGTTGAATCAGCGCGACTTCACATAGTTGTTAGAATGGTTCCTGGACGTTTGCATAGTGTAATTTCTTTGTCCGTATGTTGGCTAACCAAAATGCATTTGCTGTGATCTTCATTCGTTAGACCTATGTATTTGCTCAGGTCTTCTGCTTCTGATATGTAGTCATATGTTGTTTTAACCAATGCATCCCATTCTTCATTAATATTTGTGGGTATTGGGTAAATTCTATATAATGTGAACAACAAATCATCAGGTAGTGGTGTCTTGATGACTATTAGGGCCATCTGTGTCTGGGAAAACTCGTACTGTTGATGCACGGTGCATTTCGAATGATTTTTGTATGAACCACTTCGCCTTTCCTCTTAACGTGAGGCTAGTCAGCATGTCATCTAACTCGCTCTGGTCTATAATTGTCGGGTGTAATCGTCCCTTGTATAGATCATCTATGATTGCCATTTCCATCAGCTGTTGTCCTTGAATTTCGATTAGGTTTGCATTAATTGTAGATTGAATTTCCAAGGTATCCATCATGAATAGTAAATGACTAACTTGTTGGTTTATTTTTTCATTTATGTATTTTTGTGTTCTTATTGTTATGTTTAACACATTTTGCAGATTTTCGACTTCCTTCAAGGAATTCAGTAAGGGTTCTGCTATCTTGTTATAATTTGATGAAATCAACGTAATTTGTCTTTTCATAATTTCGTATGTTTTATGTTCATTATCTTCAATATCATTGAGATGTTTATAGATAGTCTCTCTTTCTTTATTGTCCATCAGTCCAAAAGCCCAGTTGAGTCCTTCGGCAATGAAATTGAGTGATCTCTTTTGTCGGTTACTCTTTATTGTGCGCTTAATTATTTCTTCATTTTTCTGTAGTGTGGCTATTATTGCCGTGGTCTCCCGTGTTGCTGCTATACATGATCTTTTTATGCTGGGTCCGTTTACATTGGTGCTCATTTGTTCGCACATTGTGTTTGCCGTGATTATGTATTTGTTTGTCAGCTCCAGCAAATTGTTCAGTTGTAGCGGTTTAAACTTGGCTACTATCATCCATTCATCATTGTAGAACAAAGCATCAGTTGTCTTCTCAAAGAATAATCTTGTATCATTAATTGATGTCTGTGTGATGTTGACTGCTTCATTGGCTGCCAGCATCAGGACCAGTGTGACAATTCGAATCATTATATTTGTTTCGCTCTTTATTGCTTATTGTAAAGAGAAAGAGAAGAAATTCCATTTTTTTACATATTTAATGAAATCCTTGATCATATCATATAGTTTTCTTATAAATATTTCTTATTTTACCTTAATACATCCTGTTAAGGCTAGGCCATAATTATACCTTAATTAGTTATAATAGTTAATTTACATATGTGTCAACATGTACTATATGATTTTGTTTAGAAACATATATGTTTGGATATGTTTCTGCATTTACTAACTACTAACTAATTTTTTTAAGTATTAAGAAATAATCGCGCATTAAATATTTAATTTTGTACATCTTAATTGTACTTATTTATTTTCATTACCTTGTAATGATGAATGTAAAACGTTTGTAAGTTTGTTAGCTTTTTCTTTTTTTTATATATATATATATATATATATATATATATATATATATATATATATATATATATACATATTTATATATATATATATATATATATTAACATATGCATTATATTTAGTTTTATGAATGAAAATTGTGTTAATGATAACAAATATATTAGGCAGCTTTATCGCTGCACTACCGTATCTCGTTTCATTTCCAGTACGTTAGTGGCTTCTGTGTCTAAAGTGCTGAAGTGCATTTAATCGGTTAGCATATGTATATATCCAAGCCTTATATTTTAATATGAGCTGGAAGCATTGTGCTCTATGTTAGAATGCCATTGATATAGGTACTGACGTATCGCAATTTTATACTTCGGAAATAATTTTGGTTTTGTTATCTAATTAATTTTATTCCATAATTCAATGCTAGTTACATAGCTATCGATTCATGTACGGATTAGTTTATCCTACATTTATTTTAAACCTGGGAACAGTCTTCATGCTCATTGTTCACCATTGTGACCTAGTGTTTTCTTTTAGCTCCACCCGCTGGAGGTTGGTTGCTGTATTAAGAACACCTAGTCTTTATTTTATATTTCCCTCTCCTCTATAAAAATGAGTAGCGCCCCCGATCAGAAACGTTTACTTTTAAATTAAAATGATTAATTTGCGATTTTTACACGGCATTGTTTTTGTATGTTACGACGTAGTCGTTCTTTATTTTTCTTTTACGTTGCCTCTCCTCTGTAAAAATGAGTAGCGCCCCCGATCAGAAACCGATACTTTGAACTAAACTGATTACTTAGCAATCTTTCATAAATTTGTTCTTGGATTCTTGTGGAATTGATTGTGTTGCAATTTATTAGTATATAAGATCGAAAAAAATTAGGAAAAGTCAACAGTCAAGTTTTTTTAAAACAAGTGTAACCAAAGTAATTCAGAAAGTAAAAAAAAAATGTCTTCGTTTGCCTTGAATTCCATCTCCTTCGCAGAATTCCTTCCGGATTTGCCGAATTCGGCCTTCCTGCAGGTATTTGAAGAGGAGATGCAATTCCTACTGGAGGAAGCCCAGGAGTCAGTAGAGGGTGAGCTAATGGATGAGATCCTAGGGGTCTTATCTGTTGAAGCACCCTCCTCTGAAGAGGGGCAGCGAATGGTCACGGATTTGGATGGGGCAGATGTCGTCTTGATCCCAACCGTCGAGGAGTCGATCTACCTCACAGGTAATGTACAGATTTATTAATGGACATATACTATATCTTTTCATATTAAAATGAAAATATTATTTTAAATGTTCTAAATTTTTCTTGTCTCTATTTTTTTTTTATTGTCTCTAATAATTTAATTTTTTATATAATTTTTTTTTTATATGTATTAAAGGCATTGACCAGAACAGCGAGCACCTTCTATCTTTGCGAACCGGACCGGATGACGACTCTGAGGATCAACGGGGCCATAGTCCATACTTCAGTTATTCGTGGAGCAGTAGTTATAACTCTAGCTGCTATGGTGAAGACTTTTCGGCCAGTGGAATGGCTGAAAGACGGGCCCACTCCCCCTAATACGGTGACTCGGGTTGGTAGCGGTTTTAGTGAAGATTCTCTGGCCAGCAGTATCAACGAAGAACGGGCCCCCTACTACGGTGCCTATGGGGTTGACAATTGTTATGGTGAAGATTCCCTGGAAGAAGGAAGTTGTAGCTCCTCTTCGTGGGGCTACCGAAAACCCTCGAAAAATGGAGGTACGCTAGCCTAAGCGCTGACGAAGTATCGAGATGCCTTTGTCACCGAATACTGGGAGGCGGCCCATCTAGTAGATGGCTTGGATGAGACAATTCGTTGACTGAACACTCTTTATCGCCTTCTTTGAATATTATTGGGTGTACTGAGCTATCATAGCTTTGCTTAGATTTTTCTTTGGCTCTGGCTTGATTTTGTCGCACGATTTCGTGTGTGCGTTGAATTTGGTATTTTAATAGCTTGTTGCTATCATCGGTATTATATACTGGTGAGCATTTGCGCTTAAGATTGGTTGGCATTTCAAAATCGTAAACGTATAAAGTACGGAAAGGAGTTTGCCCGGTGGACATATGCATTGTATTATTGTGTACATGCATTGCTGTATTTAACCACTGGTCCCAGTTTGATCCATCCTCTTTCGCAAAACTTCGTAAATACTCTGGTAATGGTCGGTGGCTTCGTTCCAAAGAGCCGTTGGCCTGTGGATGATATGGCGTAATATGTAACTTTTTAATTCCTAACAATTACACGTGTCCGAAAATAATTTTGAAACAAAATTCGAACCATTGTCGGTTATCAATACTTTTGGTATGTTATGTCGTGTAATAATTTCGTCGTAAAATGCTTTTGCTATTCTTAACATTCTTAACATAATCTTGTATTTGTTTTTGCATACCTTTCCACTTAAATTGTTTTCTGATTCTAAAATATGTTTTCACTGCGCCCTGGTGACCTCCTAATGCTGAGTCATGAAAGTCTTTTATAACAATTTTAATTTCCTCTGGGTCAGTTAATAGTTGACTTACGTTTAATTCGTTATTGGTGTCTGTTGTTATTTCATCCAGTACTGGCCTGCTTACTCGTTGTTTTGTTTTTGAAATTTGATTATCCTATTTATTCTGTGTGGTCTTAGACTGTGGTTGGGCTGCAGAAATATATGGTTCTGCATGTGGAATTCTACTTAATGCATCTGCGTTCAAATTCTGTTTACCTGGTTTGTAAAATATTTCAAAATCATATTCTGATAATTTATGCCTGAAACGTGCTAACCTTGATGTCTGATCTTTGAGATTTGCTGTGCTACGTAATGGTTGATGATCTGTATAAATTTGAAAATGTCGGCCTAGAAGATAAGCTCTAAAATTTTTCGTTGCCCAGACTATAGCTAAAAATTCCCGTTCAATGGTGGAATAATTTTTTTCTGCTCCATTTAATGCCCTACCAGCAAATGCTATTGGTCGGTCGCTCCCTACTTTGCCTTGCGATAGTACCGCACCTATTGCTTCGTTACTTGCATCCGTTGTAAGTAAAAAAAGGTTTTGTAAAATCTGGATATGCGAGAATGGGTGGTTTTGATTCCTTTAGTTTAATAAATGAATTTTGACAATCGTCTGTCCAATTGAATTTCACATCCTTTCTAAGTAACTTATTAATTGGTAATGATAATTTTGCCATATTATTTATGAATTTTCTGTAATAATTAATTAATCCCAAAAATAACAACAGTATGATATAAACTAATATTCCTACTACTGCATTACAAACCAAACACGGTGGCTCAACATATGTATCAACGGTCACTCTCGACGTTTGATGAACGATATTTTCCCCCACGATTTTTTGGTTGTTATTTGAAGCTGCGGTAGCAAATGTGATCACAGGCTCCTTTGGCGTATGATCCACTATTTCTACCTTTGACCTAACTTTACTAATGTTAACGGGACCCCAGCTTATTGGCCTTTACTGGGCCCGTGTTAGTTTCCCCCATTGTGAGCATTACTATCGTTTGGCACAACATTTTTCTTTGCGTGGCAATCCGCTATCATATGGCCGACTTGACCACACCCGTAACATGCCCTATTATTTCTGTATGTTCTATTAGGTTCGTTATTGTTATTACTGTTGTTATTTCTAAACGCGTCATTATTTCTATTATTTTCATTTACATTATTAGTATTATTATTTATATTATTACGAGTATTGCTATCTTGCGGATTCTGATTTTGCTGCTGTTGGTTTTGATAGCCGTTATTCTGAAGTCCTCTATAACCCCTTGGTACTGCTGATTCTGATATGGTTGTTGTTGGTTCTCCTGGCGTTCTTCCAGTCAATTTGATCCACATCTCCAACTCGATTCATGTCCGTATTTCTGGCATTCTCTGCAAAATGGTGTATTTGTTTCGCATATAACAGTCATCCCTTGTGTGTCCTGGTCTTGTGCAAAATGAACAGACTGGCCCCTTTTTCATGGCACCCCCTGTATTCCCATTATTTCTATTTTGTTGACTTTTACCCTATCTTATCGTGAATTTCTAATATCAGTTTCTTGATTATTTTTACTAACTGAGGTTCCATTCGGTTTTTTTTCAAGACTATACTGTTCCTCCGGTAATCTCGGCCCCCTCAGTATTGTGGCCTCTGCCCTTAACGCTTCGTCTAATAAATCATTTAAATTATCTGCCTTGCTACTCAACAGTAGTATCTTTACAGTCGGGTCACTCACTCCCACTTTAAATGCTGTTAGCACAGAATTTAATAGTTCCGTGTTAAAAATGTCCGTTGGCAGGTTTTTCTTTTTATACATGTATCGGCTATGTCATTTGCGTTCGACTGCAATACTTCTAAACGCCAATTGATTTTAACATTCTTTCTAAGTAACTTATTAATTGGTAATGATAATTTTGCCATATTATTTATGAATTTTCTGTAATAATTAATTAATCCCAAAAACGCTTGCACTTCTTTTTTATTTCTTGGATATTTAATTTTAGATTGTGTTCCCTTAATTTCTGCAATACTTTACTCAACCTAAGCCCATGTTCAGCTAAATTCTTTCCGTAAACCACTATATCATCAAGATAAACAAAGCAATCGATACCCTGTAAACCTGTTAATATGTGATTCATTATTCTTTGGAAAGTAGCTGGTGCACCTGTTAAGCCAAATGGCATTCTGTTAAATTCGAAATGACCCAGCCCTGTACTAAAAGCTGTTTTTTCCATATCCCCTTCTTCAACTAGTACCTTTTGATAACCACTTGCCAAGTCTAAAGTTGAAAAATAGCGACTGTGACCTAATTGGTCTAATATTTCGTCTATTCGAGGAATCGGAAATACCTGCTTTATTGTCACATCGTGGAGTCTATAACTAGCCTCCACTTTTTGTTACCGTCCTTGCCGCTCTTCTAAGGACTAGCAACATCGGTGAATTCCAGGGTGATATGCTTGGCGATATAATGCCGTCATCCAACATTTTATTAACCTGTCTGTTGATTTCATCTCTATGTGTGTGTGGCAATTTGTATTGCTTTTGATTGATTGGTGGTTGGTTCCACTGTGTTATTATTTCATGTCTAAGCACTCATCGCCGTCTAAATGAAAAACATCATG